>JAPDNY010000007.1:11267683-11782683 GCA_029375565.1 Gekko gecko | reverse complement strand
GGGGTAATGGCTGCTTTGAAGGGTGGACTCTGCGGCACTGTGCCATGCCGAGGCCCCTCCCCTCCCCAAACCCCGCCTTCTCTTGGCTCCACCCTGAAAGTCTCCAGGTATTTTCCAACCCAGAGCTGGCAACCCCTAAGGTGAACTGATCTTGATTGTCCAGAGATCAGTTGCAATAGCGGGAGATACCGGGTGCCATCTGGAGGTTGGCAACCTTCTTCTGGCAGTGCCACTTGGGGTTGCCAAACTGCAAGGGGAGCCCAGAATTACAACTGATCTCCGAACTGTGGAGGTCAGTTCCTCAAGAGAAAATGGCTGCCATGGAGGCCATTATGCCCCACTGAACCCTCCCCCTCAACAAACTCTGTCTTCTTCAGGATCTCTCCCCCATGTCGCCAGGAATTTCCCTGCCTGGAGGCTGGCAACCCCAGGGCATATAAGTCAGCTAAGTTCACTGGGATTCCATGTTTATTTATTTAACCTTATGCATTTAGAACATTCCTTTTCTGCCTTCACACTCAACGAGGGTCCCCTCTTGACCAATAGCAGTGAATCCTCTCCGCTTCTGGGCTGATTTCCTGAGGGAAAGCCAGCCTGAAGCACTCAGGCATACAAGAGGAGAGGAAGAAGAAGAAGAAGAAGAAGAAGAAGAAGAAGAAGAAGAAGAAGAAGAAGAAGAAGAAGAAGAAGAAGAAGAAGAAGAAGAAGAAGAAGAAGAAGATAGAAGAAGACACGCCAAGAAGCACAGAACGCACAGACCCCTCCCCACGACAGACTCACGAAGAAGAAGAAGAAGAAGAAGATTAGACCGCCTTCACTGCCCAAGGAGTCGCAGGAGGAGGACGGACGCCTTTCCGTCAGCGAGGAGGAGGAGGAGGAGGAGGAGGAGGAGATTGGATTTATACCCCGCCCTTCACTGCCCAAAGGCGTCTCGGAGTGGCTTACAAACTCCTTTACCTCCCCCTCCCCACAACAGACACCCTGTGAGGTAGGCGGGGCTGAGAGAGCTCTGGACAGAAACTGTCCTTGAGAGAACAGCTGTGCCAGAGCTTGTGACTGACCCAAGGTCACACCAGCAGGTGCAAGTAGAGGAGTGAGGAATCAAACCCAATTCTCCCAGATTAGAGTCCGCGCTCTTAACCACTGCACCAAGCAGGCTCTCACACTGAGAGCACACTGAGAGCACACTGGAACCTCCTGGAAGATATAATTATGCAAAATTCAATTGTGATTGTGGAGGAACAGGCCCACTCTGGCCCGTAGGCCTCATTCCACCCTGCCTTCCAAGGTTTTCCTCAACACCTGGAGAGGGTTTTCTTTCTCTCTTGGGTAGTTCACCACCACCACTTGACCTTCGTAAGGAATTGGCCACTGGGAGGGTCAGGGCTCCCAGCTTCCCTTCCAAGGTTTGAGGCCTTGTCTCTGTGTCTCCTGCTGCTCAGCACCTAGGGACATCAGAACATAAGAAAAGCCAATGCTGGATCAGGCCGATGGCCCATCCAGTCCAACGCTCTGTGTCACACAGTGGCCAAAAATACCAGGGGCCATCAGGAGGTCCAGCAATGGGGCCAGGACACTAGAAGCCCTCCCACTGTTGCCCCCCACAGCACCAAGAATAGAGTGCATCACCTGCCCCAGACTGAGAGTTCCTATCTATACTTTGTGGCTAATAGCCCCTGATGGACCTCTGCTCCTTATGTTTATCGAATCCCCTCTTGAAGCCGTCCATGCTTGTAGACGCCACCACCTCCTGTGGCAGTGAATTCCACCTGTTAATCCCTCTTAACAGCCAGTTTGGTGTAGTGGTTAAGTGCGCGGACTCTTATCTGGGAGAACCGGGTTTGATTCCCCACTCCTCCACTTGCACCTGCTGATGTGACCTTGGGTCAGTCACAAGCTCTGGCACAGCTGTTCTCTCAAGGACAGTTTCTGTCAGAAGTTCTCTTAGCCCCACCTACCTCACAGGGTGTCTGTTGTGGGGAGGGGAAGGGAAAGGAGTTTGTAAGCCACTCCGAGACGCCTTTGGGCAGTGAAGGGCGGGGTATAAATCCAATCTCTTCTTCTTCTTCTTCTTCTTCTTCTCTTTGGGTGAAGAAGTACTTCCTTTTATCCATTCTAACCTGACTGCTCACCAATTTCATTGAGTGCCCACAAGTTCTTGTATTGTGAGAAAGGGAGATAAGGACTTCTTTCTCTACCTGCTCTGTCCCGTGCATAATCTCGATCATGTCACCCTTCAGCTGTTGTTTCTCCAAGCGAAAGAGCCCCAAGCACTTTAACCTTTCTTCATAGGGAAAGTGTCCCAACCCTTTTATCATTCTAGTTGCCCTTTTCTGCACTTTTTCCAATGCTATAATATCCTTTTTGAGGTGTGGTGACCAGAATTGTATACAGTATTCCAAATGAGGTCACACCGTTGATTTATACATTCTGATACTGGCTGATTTGTTTTCAGTTTCCTTCCTAAGAATCCCCAGCATAGTGTTGACCTTTTTTTATTGCAGTTGCACACCGTCTTGATATTTTCAATGAGTTATCTACTACAACTCTAAGATCTCTCTCTTGTTCAGTCTCTGCCAGTTTGGACCCCATCAATGTATATTTATAGTTAGGGTTTTTTGCTCCAATATTTATTTATTACTTACAGTACAATATTTATTTATCACCTTGCACTTGACCACACTGAACCTCATTTGCCATGTTGACGCCCACTCGCCCATCCTCAACAGATCCCTTTGGAGTGCCTCACAATCCTCCCTGGTTCTCACCATCTTGAACAATTTAGTGTCATCCGCAAATTTAGCCACTTCACTGCTTACTCCCAACGCCAAATCATTAATGAACAAATCAAATAGCATCGGACTCAGTATTGATCCCTGCGGCACCCCACTGCTTACCAGACTCCACTGAGAAAATCGCCTGGTCACCACAGGGACAGTTTATTTGAGCCCCTGGAGAAATAGCCTCTTGCCAACTGCCAACTCTTCCCCCTGGCATCCCCTTTTTTGAATTAGTATTTTGTGTGTGTTTGTTTGTATGTGTGTATCCCTGGAAGTCATGCTTGACTTCTGGTGACCCCAGTGGGGTTTGGACATTTCAGAGAGGTAGCTTACTAATTGCCTGCCTCAGTGTCCCAACCCTGATATTCCTTGGAGATCTCCCTTCCAAGTACTTGCCAGCAGGGCTATTTTTGGGCAGGAACGCACAGGAACGGAGTTCTGGCTGGCTCCTGGGTTGGCCACACCCAGCAGGAACTCATTAGCATAGTAGGCCACACCCAATAGCAGAAACTCATTAGGATTGGCTACATGAGGGCTGTGTGGCCTAACATGCAAAGGAGTTCCTGCTCCAAAAAACAAGGTAAACTGAATAAGAAGCAAAAGGTGGGTGTGGCTGGATGACCACACTTCTGGCAACTTGAGGGTGTGGCCTAACATGCTAATGAGCTGTGCTGTCAGGGGTGTGGCCTAATATGCTAATGAGTTCCTGCTGGGTGTGGCCTAATATGCTAATGAGTTCCTGCTGAGCTTTTCCTACAAAAATAGCCCTGCTTGCCAGGGTCGGCCTTGCTTAGTTTTCCTGAAAAATCTCCCGATTCACCTTGAAAGGGCTTATTCTGCCATGTATCCTTTAAAAAAACACAAAAAGTGGCCTCAGTTGTTTGCCAGAAGAACCTTTGACAACTGTTGCTGAAATCCATTCATTTTTAGGGGAAATGTGGGTGCCTCATAAAATGTCTGGATTGTGTTTCCCCATGTTTTGTTTTATGAAGCGGCATTTTGATGCAATCGTCCCGTTCTCCCCCCCCCATGTACTGGGCGGAATAAAAGAGCACGGGCTTTCCCCCTCCCCTGTATATATTCTTTTAAAAAAAAAAACCTACTGTATAAAAATTTAATGACGGCAAAGACCTTGAAAGTGTCATCGGGACTGGAAGCCAGACGAGGAATTCTTTGATAGAGTATGCAGAACCAAATGGTGAGCAGTTAAAATCCAGCGGCACGGCAATAATGCGCGCTTGTAATTCTATTTCTCATCCCCTTGATTACTGTCGGGTGTTTTTGTTTATCACCGAATCGCACTTCAGACACTTCACGGGCAGCCCATTGTGGGCAAAACGGCTCACGCTCCATCACGGGGAAAACACAAAAGGCCAGGGAAATAAATGGCATGGTGTCCCCTCTTCCGCCACTTAAGGCTGCAATGATTCCAACTTTTTTAATGACTTCTCTCTCTTTCCCCCCTCCTCTCCCCTACCCCACCAATGCAAAGGCCGTTATTTGAAGAATCTGAGAATCTAATCCTCCCTAATTTACATTAAAGCACCTGTTTTCTGCAATTACTCTTTTTTTTTTTCCAAATGAACGCTCCTTCTTGAAATTAATGAGCTTGTGCCGAAGCTGTCTCGTGGGAACCGGGCATGTAATTAAGGTGTAGAGCACAGGGGCTTATATTAGTCTGTGCCGGGAAGGGGCGGTTAAAGTGGCAGGTCTCGAATGAATCTCTGCGGTGTTTAGCATAAGCAACCTCTTTAACACTGAGCCTGGTTCGCGCATGCACAGACAGCGCTTGTTTTTGCAATACCGGGGGACCCCAATGCAGTGCCCAGAGGTGTTTGTAGGAAGTGAGGCATTTGCCAGGTGAGGCATTTTCTTAACAAGGCTTCTGATTGGCTACTGGAGACTTGATTGACTGTGCAGATTGAAGAAGAAGAAGAAGAAGAAGAAGAGGAGGAAGAAGAAGAAGAAGAAGAAGAAGAAGAAGAAGAAGAAGAAGAAGAAGAAGAAGAAGAAGAAGAAGAAGAAGAAGAAGAAGAAGAAGAAGAAGAAGGAGGAGGAGGAGGAGGAGCAGGAGGAGGAGCAGGAGAAGGAGGAGCAGGAGGAGGAGCAGGAGGAGGAGGAAGATGACAACGATGACATTGGATTTATACCCCACCCTTCACTCAGAGTCTGAGAGTGGCTTACAAACTCCTTTCCCTTCTCCTCCCCACAACAGACACCCTGTGAGGTAGGCGGGGCTGAGAGAGCTCTTTCCAGAACTGTCCTTGAGAGAACAGCTCTGACGGGACTGTGGCTTGCCCATGGTCATCCAGCAGCTGTAAGTGGAGGAGTGGGGAATCAATCCTGGTTCTCCCAGATTAGAGTCCACACACTTGACCACTACACCAAACATTGCTTTGGCAGTCGCTACCACCACAGCACAAGGATCTGTAGCTTGTGTCTGAAGATATGACAGCCATTTTGTGGCTGCACTCACTACACTGTGTCCAGAATTCAAAAGGTGCCCCCAGGCTTCCTGACTTGGACAGTTCAGGCTAGTCCAGTCTCGTCAGATCTCAGAAGCTAAGCAGGGTTGACCATGGTTAGTATTTGGATGGGAGAACACCAAGGGATACCAGGGTCGTGACACAGAGGAAGGCAATGGCAAACCACCTCTGAATTTTTTTTTGCCTTGAAAACCCCACCAGCGGTCACCATATGCTAGCTGGAGCTTGACAGCACTTTCCAGAGACCCAGTTTGGTGTTATGGTTAGGAACGTGGACTCTAATCTGGGAGAACCGGGTTTGATTCCCCACTCCTCCACGTGCAGCTGCTGGCATGACCCTGGGTCAGTCACAAGTTCTTTCAGAGCTGTTCTCTTAGCTCCATGAACCGAACCACGACCTGATAGGCCGGGTCACAAACTGAACTAGTTCGTATTGGTTCATGAGCCATTTAAATTTTAAGCCCCTGCTTTTTGCTCCTCGCAAAAAGCAGTGGGGAGCAGAAAGAAGGGGGTTAAATGGCTCCAAGCCATTTAAAACAAACGGTGTTTTTTCATGACGAGCAGAAAGCAGGGGTTTAAATGGCTTAGAGCCATTTAAACCCCCGTTTTCTGCTCTCCCCGAACCACTCTGAACTGCATCAAAATTTGTGGAAGTTCATGTCGGTTCTTCAGTTTGCAAACACCACTTTGCATAATAGCGAATATTTATGACAAACCTTAGTCAGTCAGCCAGTTCATGTCCATCCCCAAATGCAAGCCTTTGGAAAAAAAAAATTCTTCCTAGGCATGCCAAGTCCTAAAGGTCAGCTTTATGCTATCTCAGGAGAAGCAAAGGGGTGAGCAATCAGTGAATTCCTGCTGATTAAAAACAGAATTCTTTTTTTACAAAAATAATAACTCGAGGCTCTGAATGAACCCCAGCGATCTGAAGGAAGGTCTTCCATCAAGCCAACGGTGTTCCGAGCCCAGCGGGAAACTAAACTTCACCGTACTGCCAGAGCGTCAACAAACATCTTAATTAGAACAAAATCTAATTAGTAATGGTGGCAATAATTATCTTGGTTCTTTGGTTATCTTCCTTCCCGGAATTAATGTAAGACAGCAGCTATGAGATAGACGGGGTGAACTACGGAATCCCCTGTTCAAATCCGGGCTGCGCCAAGAATTTGGAATTTGACTTGAGGCAAGCTGCTAACCTATGCACTCTTTATAATGTAAGGATGATAATACTGACCAAGGTCGGTTCCAGAGTCTGGGGGGTCTTGGGCAGAGATATAGAAACACAGAGATGGGAGGGACCCCAAAGGTCACCCAGTCCAACCCCCTGCACAATGCAGGAAAATCACAGCTATTTCCCTCCCACTCCCCCCCCCCTCTGTGCCCAGTGGAATATCTCTGGGCCAATCTGGCCTGGAAGAAAATTACTTCCTGACCCCAAAGAGGCAACTGGTATCATCCTGGGCATAGAAGAAAGGGCTGAGCACGGGCTCATCCCTTCTTGCCCTCCCTCTCACAATCTGCCTAGAGTCCACTTCCTTCCTACTCACTCATGTGTTTCACAAAGCCAGTTTGGTGTTGTGGTTAAGAGCGTGGACTCTAATCCGGGAGAACCGGGTTTGATTCCCCACTCCTCCACATGCAGCTGCTGGGTGACCTTGGGCAAGTCACAGTTTTCTCGGAGCTGTTCTCTCAAAGACTGTCCCTAGTGTTCATTAACCCAATGTCCTGGCCACCAGGCGGGAGGTATGTTCCAGTAAGCAGCAGGGTTCTTAGGTCACAGTGCAAGTACCACAATCTGTGGTCTGATAGCACAATCAAAGCCTAAGTTAGAAGGACCCGCCGGATCTCAGATTTGCCAGCCTCCAAATGCGGTCTGAATATCTCCTGCTGTTCCAACTGATCTCCAAATGACAGTGGTCAGTTCTCCAAGGGAAAAAAAAGTCTGCTTTGGAAGGTGGATGCTATGGCATGGTACGCTTCTGAGGATGTCACATTCCCCACCCTTCTTGTCTCTTTTAAAATCTGTAGACAGGCATGACCATCTCATACCTCAGGTCCCCTCTCTCAGTTCCAGAGACATCCAGAGACATCCACTTCCAGAGCTTTGCCCCCTTTATAATCAGCCTTCACTCAGACAAAGCTATTGGGGTTGGGGCTCAAGTGCTGTTCCAATCACTCGCTGCCACCATCCATTCGTATCCCCTCATATAAATATAGACTGAGGTATTAAATTGTGTGTGTGTGTAATTCTTTCCCTTAGACGCACAGTCTACAGGGTTAATCAAAGCGTGAAACTTTTACTTATAGGGACAAAACACCAAGGAAAGGAAAGTCTACGAAACAACATTTCACTTCCATCGAACTTTTGAACAGAGGCCCTATACCTACCACTGAGATCCTTTAGTTATATTTTTTCCCAGCCTGTTCCAAGCAGCACTTCCATACAGTTCCCCTCAATCAAAAAACAAACAAAACCCTTTTTTACCTCATCCCTTAAGCTGTCAGCTTCTCTGCTACTAACCCCTAACTGCCGCTCTTCAATTGCTGTTTTTCCAAGTCTCCTTCTCTCAACATTCATAAGAACATCAGAGAAGCCAACGTTGAATCAGGCCAATGGCCCATCTAGTCCAACACTCTGTCACACAGCGGCCAAAATATACCAGGTGCCATCAACCTAGCATGTCTGTCACACCTTCCAATAACCCAGTGAGGTCAGCTAGACTGAAAGAGAGAGTGACTGTACCAGGGACACCCAGGAAGATTTATGGTGGAATCAGACCCTCTAGTCCAGGGGTGTCAAAATCATTTGTTACGAGGGCCGGATCTGACATAAATGAAACATTGTTGGGCCGGGCCGTGTGTGTCATAAAACTTAATGCCAGGTAGCAGAGATATAAACTTTATAAAGGACACAAACACAAAGGGTGTTGTTGTTTTTAACTTAAGATAAAACCATGCGTACAACATTAGCACTCTTGCAATATTTTGTTTATTGAACAGTGTCTGATAACTGACCCCTCTTGCTCTGAATTATTGCATCCAAAATGTCTGTGCTGTTGCAATCCTGGAGTATGCTGTCCAGGTGTGTATCTGTAAGCTGCAAACCTACGATGACGTAGCAGCAGCAGAACTGGAAGCAGAAGCAGAAGACAGCCAGTTCCACTGTGGGCCTGATAGAAACCCTTCGGGGGCTTGATTCAGCCCCCGGGCCACATGATTGACACCCCTGCTCTAGTCAGACCCTCTAGCCAAAATTCCACACTAGCTCTTTCTTGCCCCTTCCCTCTATGTTTTACACACAGAGTGAAGTTATCATCACTTTCTGAGCTTCTCTATCTTCCCACCTCTTTGTTGGCTGTAAATATGAGTGACCTGACCATTCCTTATTTCATGTCTAAAAAATATTTATTTCTGTTTAGTAAATGGAAATCTTGGTCCTCTTATTTTGCAGCTAATTTGGTAGATTTGTTTGCTTTCGAACTGCTAGGTTGGAAGGAGCTGGAACTAGAGACGGGAGTTCACTCCGTCATGCGGCACTCTCGGGTCTCGAACTGCCGAACTACTGACCTTCCACAGTCTGCAGTTCAGCATCTTAACTACTTGAGCCACCGCAGCTCTTATCATATCAGCCCTTAAAACCCATTCGAGGGCAAGTCCCATAAAAGCGATCCAAGAATCTGAGATCCGAGTCTTAATCTACTTCTTAAATACTTTCTTTTTTTTGTGGTCCACAAAAGGTACATATACACCTTGGGGCCAGGCCATAGATCAACCGTCATTGAAACGAACAAATAGAGGCTGTGTTGAGACTGGCAGTTTGAAGCGGGAGGGAGTCGTGGCAAAAAAGCCTCAGAACAAACTGTTCTGGGTTTTCCTGGTCACACTGCGCCGACGGATGTGGGAGCATACCGGGGAGGAGGCGTGAGGGAGCATTCACACTGTTGGCCCAGAGGCACAGCTGTAAGGCACGGCTTTCTGTTTCGCTAATCTGGAGATATGCACTTATGCGCATGAGCGCATATGCGCACATGCACACAAGCAAAAAACCCACAGATTTTAGTGTTCACACTTTGTTGGTGCAGGATATACATGGAATAGACATGCTTTCCAGGGTTTGATACCACTTTTACCAGGTATCTTTTAAACTCGGGAATGAAGCGTTACAAGACGGGTTGAGTACAGCTGGGGAATGTTGGACAGATGTGCCTGTGTGAACGGCCCCTTTAACCCAGTTGTGAGACGTTGCTGAAACATGCCTCTCTCGGGGCAAACTGCCATTCTGAACTCAGCCCCGATATTGCATTTACTCAGAAGACTAGGGTTTTTCTGTTTTCATGTCAGTTGTTAAGACACAGAGTGGGTGACCTTATTTTTTTAAAAAAAACTTTTTTGTTTATAGCTTTCCTTGGAGGTGGCGTCAAATTCAGGATGATCTTCCTTTTGAGTATATATAGTAATGCATGTCACAGGATACCCTGGAAAATTAGGTTGCCAACAAGAATTTTGGATGGCCCAGGCCAGCTCGATCAATCTCAGAAGCTAAGCACCGTCAGGCCTGGTTAGTACTTGGATAAGAGACCACTAAGAAATCCAGGGTTGCTACAAAGAAGCAGCCAATGGCAAACCATGGTTTATTCTGCATTGGCTTTTCCCTCCGTTGTTTTACGAAACCCAAGTAGGAGCAGAAATTCCCCTCTGCATTGCAAGCCGCTTTCACTTCCTTTGCTCGTCGGATTTTAAGGTACCTTCCGCACTCCGTGCCGCTTTCGCTTCCTTTGATCATCGGGTTTTATTGTACCGTCTGCATAGACTTATGGCCGTTTTATGGCCATTCAGAGGTTAAACTTTGCGGTCGGTATGGCGTTGCCCTGAGGTATTCAAATGCGGTTTTGAGCTGCACTTTTTCCTCCCAGTTGAGAAAATGTAGAGCGAATACTAGATGCAGAATCGCCCCGTATCTCCTTATCTGCTCTGAACTGGATGGCCCAGGATAACCCAGTCTCATTAGATCTCAGAAGATAAGCAGGGTCAGCCCTGGCCAGTATTTGGATGAGAGACCACCCCAAAACACAAGGGTTGTTATGCAGAGGCAGGCAATGGCAAATCCATGGGGTTGCCACAAGTTGGCTACAACTTGACAGCACAAACAAACAACCAAACAGACGAAAACCAACCAAATCTCTCTCTCTCTCTCTCATACACACACACACATGCATATATGCATCAATTCAGGGCTCTTTTTTTAGCAGGAATTCCTTTGCATACTAGGCGACACCAGGGCTATTTTTGGGCTGGAACGCACAGGAACAGAGTTACCGCTGGCTCCTGAGTTGGCCATGCCCAGCAGGAACTCATTAGCATAATAGGCCACACCCAACAGCAGAAACTCATTCGGATTGGCTACATTAGGGCTGTGTGGCCTAACATGCAAAGGAGTTCCTGCCACAAAAAGCCCTGGGGTTTTAACAACAAATAAGGTAAACAGAATAAGAAGCAAAAGGTGGGTGTGGCTGGATGACCACACTTCTGGTAACATGGGGGTGTGGCCTAATATGCTAATGAGCTGCATTGTCAGGGGTGTGGCCTAATATGCTAATGAGTTTCTGCTGTTGGGTGTGGCCTATTATGCTAATGAGTTCCTGCAGGGCTTTTTCTACAAAACAAGGCTGTGGGTGACACACTCCTAATGTAGCCAATCCTCCGAGAGCTTACAGTAGCCCCTGTAAGAAGAGCTCTGTAAACTCTTGGAGGATTGGCTACATTAGGGGTGTGTCACTAATATGCAAAGGAGCTCCTGCTACCAAAAGAGCCCTGCATCAATTAATCATATATATGAATCATATTCATATATATGAATGAAATTGATTAATGGATGCACGAGTAATCTTGAAAATGTACACTTTAAGAGATAAATCGAGTGCAGGGAAACAAAATTGTATTTGACCAGGGGAGACCCAGAATCGAAATGAGGATATTCTGTCTGCTCAGAGCCTCTTTTCCTCCCTCCAGCTGGAGCTGGAAATCATCTGCCCAGTTTATGATGCTGCCCGTTTCAAAACATTTATGGGAAGGCTGCGTAACTACTGGTCCCCTAAGCCAACTTAAAGCAGATATTTAAATCAGCAGTATATGTCCAACACTTAACCCAAAAGGAGATACTAGCTTTGCAGCTGAGGGCCATGTAAAACGAGAAGATATGCATGACATGAAAAGTTGTAACCTACCATTTTCCCCCACCCGTACATGAAGAATTTATCTTCTCAGTCACGCTCAGTATCATTTTTCACAAATGAATGGCTTTCTTCTATTTATGCTCTGTGCTTTTTTTTTTTCCTGGCTATCAAAATGAATAATGCTTTGGAAGAAATGTTATATTAAAAAGTGGAGAAAGACAGAGAGCGGGGTATGTGGATTCTAGTGGGGGGGGGAGGCCACGAGAGGGTACTGTTTGAGATGACTTGTCCGCTGGACATCTTCAGTTTATTGACGCCATGTTTGCAAAAGGGTGAAGTTCCAAAAAAGAATGCCTACATTGTTTTATTTATTTAAGACAGTTTTATGCCACCTTTACACCTGATTAGGGTCCCCACAGTGACAAACATAAATGCAGTAAAACATTTGGACAATTGAAAAGGACTTTTAAAATGCTAAAATAATTCCATCAAAACTCATAAACAAATAACCCCAGAACTGGGGGGGGGTGCGAGTAATCATTATAAAATGAAATAAAACGTATGGATTGGAGGCCCTAATGATGAATGAAACCTCATGCTCCCAGTACCTTCAAGTTATTTTCTTCTAAACAAAGGCTAAAAGAAATAGATTACTGAAATTAGTAACAAATTGTCTTCAGTAAAGTAGAGGTGTGCATTATGAAATTCCCAAGCTAAAGATATACACAGAAATAGTCAGTTCGGGTCATAACCATAATTTTCTGAAATGGTAACACAAATGCAAGATTCTTGGGTATTGCAAAAAAAAAAAACCCTCCCAGAACAATCCATATTGTTTTTCATCTTTGGGAGGTGTTAGCCAGTTATAGCATGAGCTTGTGCTTTTCTTTGATTCTACTGATTTCTCAACAATGGTGTTTCTCGCTTCCAATCATATCCTTGCAAGAGAGGAGTAGAGAGTGCTTCTGGAGCACTTCCAGCCAATAACCTTTGGAGAGGAGCTGCAGAGAGCTGGGGTTCACTTTCCGTATCTCCCTTGCAAAGGTGGAGCCCTTTTGTTCTTTTCAAGTACTACAGCCAGGGGAAGAGAGCTGGGGGAAACTGGCTCAGGGGCCCATAGAATTTGTTCCCTTGGTCCAATTTGCTTGAAATGTAGCAGTCCTTTAGTGGACAGTAGGAGTGTGCAACTTTTTTTTTACCGGCATTTTTTAGTTCAGGTCTATTGGACCTGGAAAAAAAAATGGGATTCCTGAAAAATCCTGGATCCAAATACTGGTATGGTATTCAGATCCTGGATTTCTCAGAAATCCCCAAATTTCCCAAGTCTGATAGACCCGAACCCAAAAATGCCAGTAAAAAATACCAACCTGATCCTGGGGCTGGTTTGGCTTCACCTGCAGCCTGGTTTAAACCGAGCTGTGGGAGAAGGTAGCATAGAACTGCACCTGCATGGAGCTATCAGCTGCTATTGACTCCCTGCAGGTACAGAAATTCCAGCTGAGCTGCCTTCTCCTGCAGTCCAGTTTAAACCAAACTGCAGGAGAAGGCAGCACAGAGCTGCCCCTGCAGGGAGCTATCAGCTCCCTGCAGACACAGCGATCCCAGCAGCTGCCCTCTCCTGCCACCCAGTTTAAACTGGACAGCTGAGAGAAAGCAGCACAGAGCTGCACTGGCAGGGAGCTCTCAACTTCCCACTGATCTTGGGCTGGCTTCTCTTGCAGCTCAGTTTAAACTGGGCTGCAAAGGAAGCCAGCCACAGCCGAGGCAGCGGGAAACTCTCAGCTCCCTGCCCGCCCCCCCGCTGATCCTCATTCACACTCCCCTTTGTCAATAATCAGGGCCCTTTTTGTAGCAAGAACTCCTTTGCATATTAGGTGACACACCCGTAATGTAGCCAATCCTCCACAAGCTTACAGAGCTCTTCTTCCAGGGGCTACTGTAAGCTCTTGGAGGATTGGCTACATCAGGGGTGTGCGGCCTAATATGTAAAGGAGTTCCTGCTACAAAAAGAGCCTTGACAATTAACGTTCCTGAACTCCATAACCGGAAAAACCATACAGATCTGAATCCCAAATAGGGGCTGAGTTCAGACTGGCAGTTTGCCCGCTATAGCCATCTTTCAGCCATATTTCACAAGTGGATTAAAGGGAGCGTTCACACAGGCACATCTGCCTGGTGTTCCCCACCTGTAGGCAACCCGTGCTGTTCTGCTTCACTCCCGGGATTAAAAGATACCTGTTACAAGTGGCAGCAAATCCCAGAGAGCGCCTTTATTCTGCTGCATTCCGCTTCCGAGAAGTGTGAACGCTCAGCTGAGTCAGGAACAACCGCGTGCGTAGTAGGTATGTAGGGGTTTCGCTGTGTTCCTGCAGAGTGCAGGTTGGACTAGATGGCCTGCAAGGTCCTTCCAACTCTAACATTCTATGATTCTATGATAAGGCAGCAGCAATATGATTGGCTGTGCTCCGCTCTACTGCCCAATGTGGTGCTGGCACAATGGGATCCTCCCCAAATCGGCCAGATGCACTTATGCGCATGTGCACATGTGCACTCATGCGCACATAGGCGAATTGCCAGGGGAAAGCTGTTTACAGCCACGCCTCCGGGCCAGCAGTCTGAACGCTCCCGCACGCCTCCTCCCGGTATGCTCCCGCATCAGTCAGCACAGTGTGACCGGGAAAACCTGGAACAGTTTGTTCTGGGGCTTTTTTGCCACGACTGGCTCCCGCTTCAAACTGCCAGTCTGAACTCAGCCAGGTAATGTCCTACCTGAAAACGAGTACTCATGGTAAAAAATCCTGCCTCGCCCCTCCCTGAATCCCAGTTCCAAAATTATAACAATTTTATCTCTCTGCACATTCCCTAGTATAAAGCTAATAAGGGATCGCCTTTCTACCCTGTTCTTCTACCAAGGCGTGTGGGGCAGTGCACGTCGCTCTTCCATCTCCACTTATCCTCACAGTAACCTGTGTGTAAGGGCTGTCAGTTCTCTCATTATGGCGGGAAACCTTCTGCTGGCAGCCTGCTTGGCCTGCCACTACTCCAAGCAGTGGCAGGAGAAAAAAACCCAGCAATGTCGGTGGCTTTGCTACATCACTTCCTGGGGAAAAAGGAAGTAACATAAGGTAGTTCTAGGAATAGCTTGGGATGATATGGTTTTACCACAGTTTCCAGCGATTCCTAGAGCTACCCTGTATCAGTTTTGAGTTTCCCCAGAAGTGACACAGTGATGCTGCTGATGTTGCCCTCCCTGCCCCCATATTGCTGCCCCAACCCTCCTGCCAGGTGTCCTGGCAACCCCACCTCTGTAGTAGGCTGGGTTCAGGGAATGCTTGCCCTGAATGTACCCAGTGATCCTCCCAGAAGGGTGGAGACTTCAGCTCAGGTGTCTCCGGTCTTGATCTGACAAGCTAACCGCTCCAATCTATTGAGGCTGCGTCCATACCTTGTTGGATATTGTAGGGCAAGGGGAAAAGAATGTGATTTCTGAATGTGGTTTCTGACACTCTCTCTTTGATAGATATATATTGACAGCTGTCACTGTGCCTTCAAAAGTTTAATCATAATAGATCCAGAACTTGGTATGTAACCTAGAATCTTCTGATTAGAGAAACTTATAGCTAAACATATATTTTATAACTGCATTCTACATATAAGAAGCCATATTAAGCAAAGGTATTATTAGAGGCCTCTGTAGATGGAATTAGGAAGCTATAGAAATGGAATGCGCAAGCGGCGAGGATGCCGAGAGCAAATCTAATGTGATTCATAGCCCTTATCAGTTAGCTCTCCATGTGCAGGTCAGAAAGGAACCCAGTGTTCTCCAACGTTCCCATTGTTCTGGAGACCAGATACACAAATGCTATCACTGACATACCTGACCAGTATAAGGAGAGACCAATAGCAAGGTTTAAAGTCAAATGATGCTTTTATGGTGTTACCTGCTGGGCTCCAATTAGAGATTCTTTAATGTGTAAACGATATGTGACGTCATCTGGGGTATAAGACCTTCTGCCATTCCTGGTTATGGCAGGATACAGCTTTGGAACTGCTGAAGAGCTAAAGTACTCAGCCCTATATTCCCTGTTTTAAATGCATTAAACTGATATTCATCTATGTTGTCGAAGGCTTTCACAGCTGGAGTGCATTAGCTGCTGTAGATTTTCTGGGTTGTCTGGCCGTGGTCTTGGCATTGTAGGACCTGACGTTTCACCAGCAGCTGTGACTGGCATCCTCAGAGGTAGAACACAGAAGGATGGAGTACTCTCTGTGTCAAGGTGAGCAGAAAAAATGGTAGGCAGGTAATTTATATCTACCCTGGAAGGTGGGGTAGGGCTGAGTCATTATCTTGTAGGAGTTCCCCAGGCTTTGAACATGCTAATGGAGGAGCTTTCCTGAGGAGGTTCTTTTGTCTATGGATTGTTTCCTGAGGAGCTACAGTGAGGCATCTCGGGGCCTGGCCCCCCAACTTACTGCCCAGGCCCCCTGACTTCCCATCCTGCCCAGACCCTCTGACTTCAATTTTTTCATTTTATTTGTGGCGCTCCCTTGGGGGGAGGGGTGCAGGATGCCCCCGGACTTATGTAAAGTCCCCCGAATTCAAAGATCCTGGCTACAGGCCTGTGTAGGACCTGACGTTTCGCCAGTAGCTGTGACTGGCATCCTCAGAGGTATAACACAGAGAGATGGAGTACTCTCTGTGTTAGATAGTCATCTATCTCGTTGGACTCCGACGGTGTGTTTCCAATTCAGCAACGGGAGCACGTGGGCACAGATCGGTGCTTCAGTATCGCGCCACTGTTGTGCTCTTGAATTGTCCACCCCGGAAAATCCGGTTGTAAAAATTTGCTATAGTGTAAGAGCAACACCCTATCCAATGCCATGTGAACATAGCCGGATATTTCCCCACTTTCTCCCTGCAAGGAAGCTGCTTGTAGGATGTCCTTTCTATTTTTAGACAAATCCTTCAACACAGAGGTTTTTTTTTTCCTTATCAGAAGCCCCGACTCGTCCTGCCTCTATCTTTTAATCATGGCTTCGGCACTCCCGTTTTGTTCTGCAAAAGGGTCAAGGCAGCTCTGAGCAAAATGGAAACACGACACATTTAGATGCATGCGAGATTAAAGGACTCGGGTTAATTATGTTTCCATTTCCTTAATAAGAAAATCTGAATGATAATTCTTCAACCAAAAAAAAAAACCAAAAAAAGCCATTGCCGTTCTTGTAGCTATTAGCACAACATGAAACCTTGCACAGTGAGAACTCCGTTCTAATAATCCAGCACGACAGCGTAATGAGAACATGGGGGGAACACAATCGAGGCATTAAAGCTGATGAAATTTCCAATCAATATCCAATGTCAATTTTGGGGCACTGCTATGCTTACAGGCGTTTGCAAAGCATATTTGAGGATTCAGAACACTTTGCATAAATCTCCACCGTAATCAAACCAGCATTGCTGTGAAGAAGGATTACATCTTTAGATTAAAATAAAGGTGAGATTGAAAGAACATTGGTGGGTTTGAGATCACCTGTTGTGCTCAAGAAATCATCTCTGCAAGCGATGGCAAACCTAAACAGCATGATAAAAAGCAGAGACATCACCCTGCCAACAAAAGTCCGCATGGTCAAAGCAATGGTATTCCCCGTAGTAATGTATGGCTGCGAGAGTTGGACTATAAGGAAGGCCGAGCGCCGAAGAATAGATTCTTTTGAACTATGGTGCTGGAGAAGACTCTTGAGAGTCCCTTGGACTGCAAGGAGATCAAATCAGTCAATCCTAAAAGAAATCAACCCTGACTGTTCCCTGGAAGGCCAGATCCTGAAGCTGAAGCTCAAATACTTTGGCCACCCAATGAGAAGGGAGCATTCACTGGAGAAGACCCTGATGCTGGGAAAGATTGAAGGTCAAAGAAGAAGGGGACGGCAAAGGATGAGATGGTTAGACGGTGTCATCGATGCAACGAACATGAAATTGAGCAAACTTCAGCGGACAGCGGAAGACAGGAGGGCCTGGCGTAATCTGGTCCATGGGGTCGCGAAGAGTCGGACTCGACTGTGCGACTGAACAACAACAACATATAGGGGATGGAGCAGAGTTGTTTCTGGTTGCCCCGAAAGGTCGGATCAAAACCAACGGGGTTGAGTTTTCGGCTAAATGTTAGGAAGAACTTCCTGGCAGTTAGGGCAGTTCTTCAGTGGAACAGGCTTCCTCGGGAGGTGGTGGGCTCTCCTTCTTTGGTTGTTTTAACGCAGAGGCTAGATGACTACCTAACAGCAGTGTAGATTCTGCAGATTTAGGCAGATCATGAGACGGAGGGTGGGAAGGGATGAGCCAATGCTGAGCTCTCAGGGTAATGCCAATCCCACTTTGGGGTCAGGAAGGAATTTCCCGCCAGGCCAGATTGGCCCAGGGATCCTGGAGGGCGTGCTGGCAAGCCGTGCTTAGAAGGAAGAGATGGGGTCTAAACCCCCACCTCTTCCCTGGTTTGCCAGCGCTGCCCCCCCATTTCCAGGCCCCACCGGGAGGTTGGCATCGCTGCGGGGGGCGTGGGCGCCACAAGCTGGCCTAGGGCGCCCAGACACCGTGGGCCAGCCCTGTCCATTAGTTTGCTCTGGAGCCATCTTTCCTGAGCCGAGACAAAAATGTGTGAGCTGGAGGCTAAAAAAACCTGTGAGCTAGCTCACACTAACTCAGCTCAGAGGGAACACTGCATACAGGCCATCTGGTCCAACCCCTGGCTCAGTGCGGGATCAGCCTGCAGCATCCCTGACAAGTCTTTGCCCAGCGGCTGCTTAAAGGCTGCCAGGGACGGGGGAGCTCACCACTTCCCCAGGCAGCCGATTCCACTGTGGCACCACGCTGGACTGTCAAAACGTTTTTCCTACTATCCAGACGGTACCTTCCCACCCTTGATTCAAACCCATTCTTGCAAGTCCTCTCCTCTGCTGCCACCAGGAACAGCTCCCGGCCCTCCTCTAAGTGACGGACCTTCAAAGACTTCAAGGTCCTTTCCGCACTTGGATCCCACCTCTGGTTTTATCAGAGTTCACTCTTACGAAGAAGAAGAAGAAGAAGAAGAAGAAGAAGAAGAAGAAGAAGAAGAAGAAGAAGAAGAAGAAGAAGAAGAAGAAGAAGAAGAAGAGGAAGAGGAAGAGGAAGAGGAAGAAGAGGAGGAGGAGGAGGAGGAGGAAGAGGAGGAGGAAGAGGAGGAGGAAGAGGAGGAGGAAGAGGAAGAGGAGGAGGAGGAGATTGGATTTATACCCCACCCTTCACTGCCCAAAGGCGTCTCAGAGCGGCTTACAAACTCCCCTCCCTTCCCCTCCCCACAACAGACACCCTATGAGGTAGGCAGGGCTGACAGAAACTGCTCTTTCAGAAACAGCTGTGCCAGAGCTTGTGACTGACCCAAGGTCACATCAGCAGGTGCAAGTAGAGGAGTGGGGAATCAAACCCAGTTCTCCCAGATTAGAGTCCGCGCATTTAACCACTACACCAACCAATGTTCCCTCTAAGCTGTTGGGTCTTATGAGCAAAAATTCTACTTTGTGAGCTACTGGCATTGAAGCTGTGAGCGAGCGATTTGGCTGCTGCATAAATTAGTTCGCTCTGGAGCCCTCCTTCCTGAGCCGAGACAAAAATGTGTGAGCTGGAGGCTAAAAAGTGTGAGCTAGCTCACATTAACTCAGCTTAGAGGGAACACTGAGGCTAACCTTGCATTTATCCCTGGTTATAACAGCATCCGCTTATCCTGGGACAAGTGTGGGGAGAATGAGGAAATGAGGAAACAAAAAAATACCCTGAGGATAATTACAGGGGTGAACTCAAGTATAGTGTAGAATGTAAGTTCAGGGACAGGGTTGAACCAGGATTTAACGTCTAGGGCAGAAAGGACCAAAGAGAGCCATCCTGTCCCCCCTCCACTTCCTCTTCCCGAGACTGAACATTCCCAAGTCTCTCAGCCTCTTCTCATAGGGCTTCTTGGTCTCCCCAATATTTTCTGTCCTGAATCTCCCACCCTACAGCTTCAGTGAATGACCCTGGGTTCTCGTATTAACGGGAGAGAGAGAAAAACTTCTCCATCTCCACTCTCCCCCACGCGGTGCATAATTTTAAAGACCTCCATCATGTCTCCCCTTCCTCACCTGTTTATTTGTTATTTTCACAGCTGAACAGCCCTAAGAATTTAAACCGATCCCCATAGGGCCATTGCTCTAGGCCCTCCGAACATTTCAGTGGCATTTTGCGGTTTGGTGTAGCGGTTAGGAGCGTGGGCTGTAATCCAGGAAAACTGGGCTTGATTCCCCACTCCTCCACATGCAGCTGCCAGTGTGACCTTGGGTCAGTCACAAGTTCTCTCAGAGCTGTTCTCTCAGGAGCAGTTCTCGAAAGAGCTCTCTCAGCCCCACCTACCTCTCAGGGTCTCTGTTGTGGGGAGGGGAAGGGAAGGAGATTGTAAGATGCTCTGAGACTCCTTCAGGTAGTGAAGGGTGGGGTATAAATCTCCCTCTTCTCCCCCTCCTCCTCCTCTTCCTCCTCCTCCTCCTCTTCTTCTTCCTCTTCCAGTTTGGTGTAGTGGTTAAGTGCACGGACTCTAATCTGGGAGAATCACCACCGTGATCAATACCAACTCAATCGCCAATGCCACCGGCACTGGTGACTGATACTGCATGGCGAAGAGCCCTCATCCACTGGACCCTAATTTCTGCCCATGCCAATTCCCCCTCCTCGCCAGTTTAGCGTAGTGGCTAGGAGCGCAGACTCTAATGTGGGAGAACCGGGTTTGATTCCCCACTCCTCCACATGCAGCTGCTGGATGACCTTGCGCAAGCCATAGTTCTGACAAGAGCTGTTCTTGAAAAAAGAGCAGTTTCTGTCAAGAGCTCTCTCAGCCCCACCTACCTCGCAGGGTGTCTGCTGTGGGGAGGGGAAGGGAAAGGAGTTTGTAAGCCGCTCTGAATCATGCATGGCAAGTAATGGGAAACTGACACATACAATTGAGGGTGGAGGAAAAGCGAAGGCAGAGCAGCGGCTTGTGGGAAATCAGTCATAGTCTCAGAGTGGCTTCCAATGAAGGGCAGGGTATAAATCCAATTTCTTCTCTTCTCTTCTTCTCCTCCTCCTCCACATTTTCTTTTTGCATGCGTATATCTCATTTTTGTTATGTATTGGCCCTAAGCCGTCCCCTCAAGCTGTTCTAGGAACGGGTTGAGCTTGCCACTTTAGAACAATAGCTCACCAGGATCCTGGAACAAACCAGTAGATAAATGTTGTAATGTAAATAGCCTATCACTGGGAGTGGGTATGTGTTGGGTGTGGCGCTTGCATGCTTTATAAGCAGGGCTCAAGCCCTGCTAGATTGTCCTTGTAGCATGCTGAAATCACAGAATAAAGTAGATCTCATCACTGCAATGCGTCCAGAACCCAGTATTTACCGTTTTGTAAGCCTCTGGCTGCATGTCCCTGCTTGATAAGAGGGCTAGATATCAGTCTGTTCTGAATATTTTGGGTCGCTTCCATCGATGCCTGTCAGGGAGACAAGACGCCTCTTCTCAAACGAATCCACAGCGTCGGGGCCGGCCTTTGTTTGTGCGGGCTATTATGATCAGCCATCCACGGGCCTTCAATCCTAACTTAATTAGGTTGGCAAGCGTCAACATCACGCCGTCGGGGCCTGTTCTATTTGCGGACCTGCTGGGTCTCAAGTATTCGTCAACCGCAGGCATTAACTTTTGATCCGCGCGACGTACGATAAATCTCGGCAGCCGCCCCGCCGAGTTTGATTTTATAACCCCTGCGTTGTTGAGGTGAACTCTCAATCTTCAACTCCATACTTCTCTCCCCCCCCACCAGCCCCATCCAAATCTGGGGTTGGCGCTGATTTGATTGATCTGTCAATCTCTTTGGAAGGGCTGGGGGTATGTTCAGAGCTATAAACCGAAAACGATCTGTGCACAGTGGCAGCTCCTAGGATCGGGAAGACAGACACGGGAAAATATCAAATCAGGCTCCTGTGCCGAGCGTAAGGAGAGGCAGTGTAGTGTAGTGGTTAAGGGTGTTAGATTAGGCTCTAGAACTGGGGTGTCGAACTCATTTGTTACGGGGGGCCGGATCTGACATCAATGAGGCCTTGTCGGGCCTGGCCACGTGTGTCATAGAATGTAATGCCAGGTAGCGGAGATATAAACTTTATAAAGGACACAAACACAAAGGGTGTGTTCAGACACTCCGTTTGAACTGCTTTCGGCACGCTTCAGGAACGGATTTTATGTGCACGTTCACACACCCGACATCTGTACACCATCCCCAGCCATTGCTTTCTGGATCAAACCCCCTTGAAACCGGAGTATTTTGATACCACTTACCCAAGTAGAGTTGCCAGGTCCCCCTTGGCCACCAGTGGGGGATGGGGGTTAGGTTACCAGCTTCAGGTTGGGAAACTCCTGGAGATATGGGGGTGGTGCCTGGGGAAGACAGGAACCTCAGTGGGGCACTGTCAGAAAAAAGTCTATTTGATGATTCTCACTGAGTCCATTGTTATGTGTTCCCTATTCTGCTTTGCGCTTGCATAGGTATGCAGGCAGTAACGTGGGAGCTTCTTCCCTGCCGCTTCTCCTTATCATGGTGGCCTTGAATGTAGGCTTTGGGTTATTCTTGTGTTGATGAGAATTTTCCAGTCTTGTGAAGGGGAGGGGAGGGGGAGAGTCGTCTCCTGCTCATGAAGTAACTCTCCCGCCGGGAGTTTCCCGCACGCACGCTTACAGTTCATTCGCTAGTCGCACGTATGCATCATACTATAACCCTGCTCGCTTTGCTCTTGACCCCCATTCCTGACAATGACCTTCTACTGTGGGTTTTAGCACTGTAATCCAATAAAGCCTTTCTTTTGATCAAGAATGCCTGGACCTACTTGCTTTTGAACCTGACAGGCACAATGCCATACAGTCCACCATCTAAAGCATCCATTTTCTCCAGGGGAACTGATGTCTGGAGATGAAGAGAGAAGAGATTGGATTTATACCCCGCCCTTCACTTGGAGTCTCACAGCAGATTATAATCTCCTTTCCCTTCCCCTCCCTGCAGCAGACATCTGGTGAGGTCGGCGGGGCTGAGAGAGCTCTCTTGAGGACTGCCCTTGAGACAGCAGCTCATGTCAGAACTATGGCTTGCCCAAGGTCATCCAGCAGCTGTGAGTGGAGGAGTGGGGAATCAAACCCTGGTTCTCCCAGATTAGAGTCCGCGCACTTAACCACTACACCAAACCGGCTCTCAGGAGCTGCAATTCCAGGAGATCTCCAGGCCCAAACTGGAGGCTGGCATCCCTACTTGGGAGCCTCACTCCTGGTGTCAATAAATTCATTACACTTTAAATCAAAGGGAACTTTAGTCCGCTGTTGACCTTAAATATCAGTCCTTAAGTATAACACAAAATCATTTTGGGGGGATCTCTGAAGAGGTGCGTGTTAACTCACCGCTCCCATCAGTTCCATCAGACATGCCCACACCCAAAGAGGTTATCCATTCATTTTTCTCTGAATGAGCGCCTGCACATTAGTCTTCCTCTGTACATTTTTCACACTAGAACTCTTTAATAAGCCAGCTCAACTTTTCTTTCTCCCCCCTCCCCCTCGCCCGCAATTAATTTTTATGGGGTTGAATTTATAGCCAGGGAGCACATCAACGAAGCCGTATATCAAATGGCCATGCTGTAATCCTGACAACAAAATCATTTGACAGTAAAATATCAAATATCCTTTTAAACACTTTTTAAGGCACACCAGAGGTGACTTTGAAGCAGACAGTGAAAACAAACTTCTTTTTCTTTCCCATTGTGAGCATCTGTACATTTGAGTTTGTTAGCAGGTGAGAAGTTAATCACAGCCATACAATATTTGAAAATTCCTCTTGCCTTACTCTTATAACAAGACTCGCTACTGGTTTCCTGCTGCAGTGTTTGACAGACTTTTGATTAGGGATGGGCATGAACTGGCTCATGGATGAAAGTTCATCATAAATTTTGGCTGGTTTGTGGTTCACGAAGAGATGTTTGTGAACTGAAGAACTGCCTTCAACTTCCTGAAATTTTGATGCTGTTCATGGTGGTTCATAAAGAGCAGAAAGCAGGGGTTTAAATGACTCAGAGCCATTTAACCCCCCCTTGCTTTCTTCTCTTCATGAAAAAACAGCTGTTTTGTTTAAATGGCTCCAAGCCATTTAAACTCCTGCTTTCTGCTCTTCACTAAAAATAGCTGTTTGGTTTAAATGGCTCAGAGACATTGAAACCCCTTCTTTCTGCTCCATACCACTTTTCCACGAGGAGCAGAAAGCAGGGGTTTATACTTTAGGTTCATCATAAATTTTGGCTGGTTTGTGGTTCACGAAGAGATGTTTGTGAACTGAAGAACTGCCTTCAACTTCCCCAAATTTTGATGCTGTTCATGGTGGTTCATAAAGAGCAGAAAACAGGGGTTTAAATGACTCAGAGCCATTTAACCCCCCTGCTTTCTTCTCTTCATGAAAAAAACAGCTTTTTTGTTTAAATGGCTCCAAGCCATTTAAACTCCTGCTTTCTGCTCTTCACTAAAAACAGCTGTTTGGTTTAAATGGCTCAGTGACATTGAAACCCCTTCTTTCTGCTCCATACCACTTTTCCACGAGGAGCAGAAAGCAGGGGTTTATACTTTAAATGGCTCATGAACCAATACAAACCAGTTTGGTTCATAAACTGGCATATCAGTTTGTGGGCACAGAGGAGAGAAATCCCTGACCTGTTCCTCTCAGGCAATGCACAGATGTTGTGAGGAAAAATCAGGAATTTATAAAAGGATAGAAAGAAATTGGGATCAGAATGAATTAGCATACAGTATCCTCCAAGGGAACACTGGATTTAATCTAAGGTGGTAAATTTTTAACCCCCTCCCACAGCATATAATCCCTAACACAATTGCCAACTATTACAATTTCGGTCACATTCTTCCTTTGCCTCGAAGAAGGATATGAAACGAAAACCAATCATGGCTTCCCTAGCGACTGAACCAAACCAGTTATTCTCCCCCTCCCCTCCTCTCCATTCCCCTGCTGCCCCACAAAATTTCCCCGTGCCTTGTGAACCAAAGATTTTCTGGCTATGGGGCTAGGGCCACAGCCGAAGCACGGAGAAGGCACACGCTTGATGAGTGGTCAGTAGAGCCTAGCGCCAACAGGAGAAGTCATTGCCTGTGATTGTGCCCGTTCTCTTGAGCATGGCGCTGCAGCTCTGTCCCTCTGTCTACGATGCTACCCCCAGGCTTGCCATCTGCCAACCCCATGGCAGGTAAACCTCCACCCTCAGTCTCAACCCCCCACCCTCAAGAAACTGAGGATCAGGAGAGAAAAAATGGCCTCCATACTGATGCTCTAGGAATTTCCCCCCATATCTCTATGGTAAAGAGATTAAGGGGATTTCCTAGAAGGTCCCCTGGAAGTGTGTCACATCCTTCTCAAACTCTGCCCTTCCCAGGCACCGCCCTCAAAATTTCCTGGCCTTTGCCAAGGCAGTGCTGGTCTCCTTAGCCACCTCACAATCATTCTCTGACTAGCAGCGGCTCTCCAAGGTCTCAGGCAGAGGTCTTTCCCATCACCTCCTGCCGGGTCCTCTTAACTGGAGATGCCAGGGATTGAACCTGGGACCTTCTGCATGCCTAGCAGATGCTCTACCACTGAGGTCTTTCCCATTACCTCCTGCCTGGTCCTCTTAACTGGAAATGCCAGGGATTTAACCTGGGACCTTCTGCATGCCAAGCAGATGCTCTGCCCCTGAGGTCTTTCCCATCACCTCCTGCCGGGTCCTCTTAACTGGAGATGCCAGGGATTGAACCTGGGACCTTCTGCATGCCAAGTAGATGCTCTGCCACTGAGGTCTTTCCCATCACCTCCTGCCTGGTCCTTTTAACTGGAGATCTCAGGGAACCTGGGACCTTCTGCATGCCAAGCAGATGCTCTAACACTGAGCCATGACCCCTCACCTCTGAAAGGTATGGGGACTGAAACGCTGGTTGTATCCTTGGTGCGATACGCTTCCCTCCACCTGGCATCTGCCTACTTCTCCCATCGAGCTGGACCTGACCTGGGCAATCCCACACTCTGCTGAATCAGGCCCAAAGTTCACTGCTGACTAATTCGATTAGTTCTCTTTTGACAAGAAGAGATGAGCAGACGATTGATTTTGCGAAGGTTAATATTTCACATTGCCGTGTCATCAGACCTGTTAATAATCGGCCTCGTGTTCCATTTGAACTATTTTAAGTCATCTGTTTGAAGGCTGCAAATTACATATTTCGGAAGCCGAACCCATCCATCTCGGTGAAAATGGGCTTCGCTCCACGCAAATCATGCGCCACTCAGCAATCCTGGAAACGGTGGCTGTTTTGCCCCCCCCCCACACACGAGGGTCAATAGCGGCTTTGGTAATTGCACAGTCCTGTTTGCCCGCTTTCGAAATATAAGGAGGCTTGATTAGAATTTGGGGGATAAGCCGATCATTATGTGGAGGCAGAAGGAGGAAGTTGCCAAGACCAGCCTCTGACATTCAAAGCCAAATCGATACTTATAAAAAAGAAAAGAAAAAGAAACCTGAGCATTTAAACCCTTTGCTCGGTATCGCCGGGCCCAAGTCATTTGCGTCACGGATGAAATTCTAATTACAGACATGGCCATAGTCAGAAATGCCCTTCGTCATTACTCATGACTACACCTGACCCCCTCCCAAGCACACTCTTTACCCACACAACGATATCAATTATGTGGTCTTGTTTATTATGCTTTCGCTCTTCCCCCTTTCATTCCTGAGAGGATGAGAGATGGGAAATGGGGAAATGGCGGGACATATTTCATTTCATAGGTAAAGGTAAAGGTTTCCCTTGCTCGAAAGCCAGTCAAATCCGTCTCTAGGGTTGCGGTGCTCATCTCCGTTTCAAAGCTGAAGAGCCAGCGCTGTCCGAAGACATTTCCGTGGTCATGTGGCCAGCATGACTAAACACCAAAGCGCACAGAACACTGTTACCTTCCCACCGAAGTGGTACCTATTTATCTACTTGCAATTTCTTGCTTTCGAACGGCTAGATTGGCAGGAGCTGGAACTAGAGACGGGAGCTCACTCTGTCATGTGGCTGAGCTCGGGCCTTGAACTGCTGAACTACTGACCTTCCACAGCCTGCAGTTCAGCATCTTAACCACTTGAGCCACCGCAGCTCTTATCATATCAGCCCTTAAAACCCATGCGAGGGCAAGTCCCATAAAAGTGATCCAAGAATCTGAGATCCGAGTCTTAATCTACTTCTTAAATACTTTCTTTTTTTGTGTGCTCCACAAAAGGTACATAAACACCTTGGGGCTAGGCTGTAGATCAACCGTCACTGAAACAAGCAAGTAGAGGCTGAGTTCAGACTGGCAGTTTGAAGCGGGAACCAGTCATGGCAAAAAAGCCCCGGAGCAAACTGTTCTGGGTTTTCCCAGTCACACTGCGCCGACTGATGTGGAAGCATACTGGGAGGAGGTGCGCAGGAGCATTCAGACTGCTGACCCGGAATGGCGCAGCTGTAAATGGCTTTTCCCTGGTAATTCAGCTATGTGAGCATGTGTGCATGAGCGCATATGCACTCATGCACACAAGCGCATCCGGCTGATTTGGGGAGGTTCCTGTTGCGCCGGCACCACATTGGGTGGCAGAGCGGAGCACAGCCAATCATATCGCTGCTGCCTTATGCGCAACACAGATTGCTCCTGGCTTTTCGGGTTGGCCTTCACACTTCCCGGAAGTGGAATTAAGTGGGATAAACAGGCTCTCAGGGATTTGCTACCGCTTTTACCAGGTATCTGATAAAAGCGAAATGGAACAGCACGGGCTGACTACGGATGGGGAATGCCAGTGTGAATGCCCCCTTCAATCTGCTTGTGAAACTTGGCCATAGCGGGGCAAACTGCCAGTCTGAACTCAGCCAGAATCTATCAAAAGCAGACCAGGGCCTAGAGCTATAGATCAGTTTGGTGTAGTGGTTAAGTGCGTGGACTCTAATCTGGGAGAACCGGGTTTGATTCCCCACTCTTCTACTTGCAGCTGCTGGATGACCTTGGGCAAGCCATAGTTCTGTCAGAGCTGTTCTCTCAAGGACAGTTCTGGAAAGAGCTCTCTCAGCCCCACCTACTTCACAGAGTGTCTGTTGTGGGGAGGGGAAGGGAAAGGAGTTTGTAAGCTGCTCTGAGACTCCCTTGGGTAGTGAAGGGCGGGGTATAAATCCAATCTCTTCTCCTTCTTCTTCTTCATGAAGAGTTGGAATGGAAGGACAATTCTGCATTGGCTTTTCCCTCAGTTTGTTATACCAAAGCCACATTGGAACAGAAACTCCCCTCTGCATTTGCTGCTTTCACTTTCTTTGATCATCAGATTTTATGGTACCCTCTACATTGCACACCACTTTCACTTTGATCATGGGGTTTTATGGTACCTTCTGCATAGATTTATGGCCATTCAGGGGTGGCTTTGCAGTCAGTACAGCATTGCCTTGGGGTATTTGAATGTGGGTTTGAGGTGCACCTTTTCTGTTCCAGCGTGGGTTTGGTAAAACAACGGAGGGGAGAGCCAATGCAGAATCAGCCAAAGTTGGAAGTTATATAATCCGATCCACTGCCGAGTGTGAAAATATACAATGACCGCATCCCTGAAGACTGATTGGTTGGTTAATTATGTTGTCGAAGGCTTTCACATCCGGAGTTCATTGGTTGCTGTAGATTTTCCGGGCTGTGTGGCCGTGCTCTTGGCACTGTAGGACCTGACGTTTCGCCAGCAGCTGTGACTGGCATCCTCAGAGGTATAACACAGAAAGAGGGAGTAATCTCTGTGTCCAGGTGAGAAGAAAAATGGTAGGCAGGTAATTTATCTCTACTCAGGAAGGTGGGGTAGGGCTGAGTCATTATCTTGCAGGAGTTCCCCAGGCTATGAACATGCTGATGGAGGGGCTTTCCTGAGGAGGTTCTTTTGTATATGGATGGGCTGTTGAAATTCTAATCTTATCCGTAGTGCTATTGTCAGATGTATCTCAAAAAGGACATTGCAGAGCTGGAAAAAAAAATGCCAAGGAGGGCAACCAAGATGATTAAGGGGATTAGAGTACCTTCCTTATGAGGAAAGGCTGAAGAGTCCGGGATTTTCCAGTTTAGAAAAGAGACAGCTAAGGGAGGACATGGTAAAGTTGATAAAATTATGCATGGGGTGAAATGAGTTGACAAAGTGAACTGTTTCTCCCTCTCCCCAAATACCAGAACTCGAGGGCATCCAAAGAAGCTGATGGGCAGTAGGTTCAGGACTGACAAAAGGAAATACTACTTTACATAGAGAGTGACTAAAATGTGGAATTTGCTGCCAGAGGATCTCGTGATGGCCACAGGAATAAACAGTTTTAAAAGCAGATCAGATCAGTTCATGGCGGAGAGGTCTATCAGTGGCTACTAGCCATGGTGACTGAGGGGAACCTCCACATTCAGAGGCGCTAAGCCTCTAGGTCCCAGAGCCAGGCAGCAACATCAGGGGAAGGCCTCGGCTCCTATGCCCTGTTGTTGGCCCTCCAGAGGAACTGGTTGGCCTCTGTGTGAGACAGGATGCTGGACTATCATAGAATCATAGAATGTTAAGAGTTGGAAGGGACCTTGCAGGTCATCTAGTCCAACCCCCTGCACTCTGCAGGAGCATAGCCAAAAGATAGCCCTACATACCTACAACATACCCAAAAGATGGTCATCCAGCCTTCGCTTGAAAACGTCCAGAGAAGGAGCATCCACCACTTCCTGAGGCAGACTGTTCCACGGCTCAACCAGATGGTCAACTAGATAGTCAACTAGATGGACTATTGGTCTGATCCAGCAGAGGTCTTCTTTTCTTATCCTCTTAAGCTTTTTTTTTGGTATTGTGTGTGTGTGTGTGTACCCGGAAGTCATGGCCATGTCTGGTGACTGACTTCTACTGGGACCCTGGAGGATATTCAGAGAGGTAGTTAAATAAAGCCTGCCCCCACCTCCCGACTGCTGGTATTTCAAGGAGGTCTCCCATCCAAGAACTTGCCAGAGTCGACTTTGCACAACTTCTAAGATCTGATGATGTGGGGCTTGCCTGGGCCATCCAGGCTGGGGAGTCCTCTTAAGCTTTTGAGAGTCAAATCTCCCTTTGTCAGATACCCCTTGTCAGGTTTGACCCTCGGAAGCTTATACTTTGAAACCCATGTTGGTCTATAAGACACTACTGGACTTTGGTTCTACCAGACTGATTTCCCACAAACAGCTGTGCCATCCTTGCTCTTCCCTTTCCTCCCAATTGTATTTGTCAATTTCCCACTACTTGCTGTACGGCCACATTTTGACCCACAGCATTCCCCGATTTCCCCCTGTGTCTTCTAGATCCTTGGTTTTTTTTGAGATCGAGAAGATGCGGGGGAAATTGGGTGAAGCTGTGGGTCAAAATGCAGCAGCGCAGCAAGTAGTGGGAAACTGAGAAATACAATCGGGGGGAAAGGGAAGAGCGAGGGCGGCACAGCTGCCTGTGGGGAACCAGTTCCTGTTTTACAGCTGATCAACACGGCTACCCTCCAAAACTATTTTCATTGTCACTTCTGACACTGAAAAATCTGCAAAAGTGGGTTTGGGGGAAGGAATTCAAACCGTGTATTTATTAGTCCTGAAGCTGAAGATCTGACCACAAAGTGCAAACTCCGGGTCTTTCTTCCCTAACTGCACTAGACGTTGGAAATGAATATAATTGCATCAATTTCCCTGGAATTTACTACTTTGCTCATAACGGACAAAGGCCGGTTGGTCGAGGTTTTGTTTTCTATTCATTGATGTTCGGCACCGAACGGATTCCCATTGCATTAAATATTATGGAGTCTTGCCGCACTAAGATATGTCCCCATTTCGGAGCTTGGTGTACCATTAAACTAAATAGAATCATATTTCATGCATGGTTTCTACCCAGTTATTCAACAGTGGGTCCGAGAAGGTATTGGAGGAAAGGAGAAATGAAAAATCTTTTCTTTTTTTTTGGTCAGGTGGCATTTCCTTTTAAATGCCTTATTATACTTCCGTAAGGATGTACCACTCGGATGAGCCGAGCATATTAAGAGACGTTTCCACCCTGGCTGATGTTAATACGAAGATTTGTATCCCTTCCGACACAAAGAGGACCCATTAAGATACACTGCAAATAACACGAAGCGCTATAACGTCGCTAATAAGCAAATGTTTAAGTGCTTCTGAAGAACAAGGAGGCATCGAGGTTGAGCAATCGGTCACAAAAGAACAGCTCGGGAACTAATCACCAGCGAGAGGTATTGTTTAAAACAGAGCTTCAAAGGTTGCAACATGCAATACCTTCTGGATCCATCCTGTTACTAATTACATTCCCCTAGCAATGCTCACGATTTTGCATGGTCTATGATATATTTTCTGCGTTCCACTGATTTCTCAGGTCTTTGTTATTATCTAAACTCCCCCAGAAAAACATCCAAACATTACCATTTTTCTTCTCACCTTGACACAGAGAGTACTCCGTCTTCCTGTGTTATACTTCTGAGGATGCCAGTCACAGCTGCTGGCGAAAGAGAGGTCCTGTGATGCCAAGACCACGGCCATACAGCCCAGAAAATCTACAACTAATCCCCAGAAGTCTTTGTGTATGCAAAGTCACAGATGACTTATGGTGACCCCAACAAGGGGCTTTCAAGGCAAGGGAGAAGGAGAGGTGGTTTGCCATTGGCCTTCCTCTGCAGAACCTTCCTTGGTGGTCTCCCTTCCAAGTACCAACCCTGCTTAGCATAGACTTATGGCGTCCCCAGCAAGGGGCTTTCAAGGCAAGTGAGAAGGAGAGGTGGTTTGCCATTGGCCTTCCTCTGCAGAACCTCCTTGGTGGTCCCCTATCCAAGACTTATGGTGACCCCAGCAGGGGGCTTTCAGGGCAAGTGAGAACCAAGGTGGTTTGCCCATTGCCTTCCTCTGCAGAGCCTTCCTTGGTGGTCTCTCATCCAAGTACCAACCCTGCTTAGCTTAGACCTAAGGTGATTCCAGAAAGGGGCATTCAAGGCCAGTGAGAAGCAGAGATGGTCTGCCATTGGCCTTCCTCTGCAGAGCCTTTCTTGGTGGTCTCCCATCCAAGTACCAACCCTGCTTATCTTAGACCTAAGGTGATTCTAGAAAGGGGCATTCAAAGCAAGTGAGAAGCAGAGGTGGTCTGCCATTGCCTTCCGCTACAGAGCCTTCCTCAGTGGTCCTGCTCCCAAGTACCAACCAATCAGGCTATACCATGCTGCCTTCCCTTCCCCAGAAGTCTTTAAGCATTTTTTTCACTAGTGCTTGTAACACATCATGGGTTTTGTGGTCTTAAAATTAGGATTGTGTACATGGATCCCCAACGTGGTGCCCATCATTGACATCGGACTTGCCAACACCTTTCCCACCAAATGTTTTTAAAAAATGGGTGGGGCCAGTAGGGATTTTGCCCAGCAGGGCTTCTGAATGGCCACTGTAGATCTGATTGGCTGTACAGATTTAAGAGGAGGAGGAGGAGATTGGATTTATATCCCACTTTTCACTACCCGGTGGAGACTCAGAGTGGCTTACAATCACCTTTCCTTTCTCCTCCCCACAACAGACACCCTGTGAGTTAGGTGGGGCTGAGAAAGATCTTTTGAGAGTTGCTCTTGGGAGAACAGCTCTGAGAGAACTTGTAACTGACCCAAGGACCCACCAGCAACTGCATGTGGAGAAGTGGGGAATCAAGCCCAGTTCTTAAGAACATAAGAGAAGCCAATGTTGCATCAGGCCAATGGCCCATCCTGTCCTACAATCTGTGTCACACAGTGGCCAAAAATACCAGGTGCCATCAGGAGGTCCAGCAGTGGGGCCAGGACACCAGAAGCCCTCCCACTGTCGCCCCCCCCCAGCAACAAGAATACAGAGTATCACTTGCCCCGGCCTGAGAGTTCCTATGTATGCCTTGTGGATAATAGCCACTGATGGTCGTCTGCTCCATATGTTTATCTAATTCCCTCTTGAAGCTGTCCATGCTTGTAGCTGCCACCACCTCCTGTGGCAGTGAATCCCATGTGTTAATCACTCTATGGGTGAAGAAGTACTTCCTTTTATCTGTTCTAACCCTACTGCTCAGCCATTTCATGGAGTGCCCACAAGTTCCTGTATTGTGAGCAAGGGAGAAAAGTCCTTCGTTCTCGACCTGCTCTGTCCCGCGCATAATCTTGTAAACCTCAGTCATGTCACCCCTCGGCCGTCGTTTCTCCAAAGCTAAACAGCCCCAAGTGTTTCAACCTTTCTTCATAGGGAAAATGCTCCAACCCTTTCATCATTCTAGTTACCCTTTTCTGCATTTTTCCCAATGCTATAATATCCTTTTTGAGACCAGATTAGAGTCCGCGCTCCTAACCACTCCACCAGACTGGCACTCCTTGGCAGCGGTTGCCATCACAGCACAAGAATCATCAGCAGGGGACCGGAGGCAAGCAAGTGTACAAGCAAGAAAATGCGTTTTTAAATAATACCTTCATCTTACCAGCATCCCGTTAAGCAGGACGTCTGCTTGGAATTTTGAAGAGTTACTGTTACAGTTACACATAATGTCATTCCTGGACATTTTCTGTTTGGCTCCGCCTTCCGTAGCAGTCTTTTTGTCAGTGGCTCCGCCCCCTGTGGCAGCCATTTTGTGGTCGCAGCCACCAAGGTGTATCGGCATCCCAAAGCCATCCATAGGCTCAGCAAGCCTGGGGACCCTTCACTGCTAACACTTCTGTACTTGAAAATTCATAGAATCATAGAATGTTAGAGTTGTAAGGGACCTTTGCAGGTCATCTAGTCCAACCCCCTGCACGCTGCAGGAGCATAGCCGAAAGGTAGCCCTACAAACATACCCAGAAGATGGTTGCCCAGCCTCTGCTTGAAAACATCCAGCGAAGGAGCATCCACCACCTCCCGAGACAGTCTGTTTCAATGCTCAACCACTCTTATGGTTAGGAAGTTTCTCCTGATATTTAGCCGGTAACGACTCCCTTGTCATTTCCACCCATTCGATTGAGTCTTGCAAGAGAGAATAGATCTGCTCCATCTTCTACATGACAGCCCTTCAAATACTTGAAGACTGCAATCATGTCCCCTCTAAGCCTTCTCTTTCCCAGGCTAAACATACCCAACTCTTTCAGCCTTTCCTCATAAGACTTGGATTCCCTCTCACCATCCTGGTTGCCCTCTTCTGGACATGCTCAAGCTTGTCAACATCCTTCCTAAAGTGTGGTGCCCAAAACTGGATACAGGACTCCAAGTGAGGCCTGACCATAGCAGAATAGAGCGGAACTACCACCTCCCGTGATCTGGACACAATGCTTCTGTTAATGCATCCTAAGATTGCATTAGCTTTCTTTTTCATTCCTATCACACATGTCAGGTAATGATGTTCAGACGTGTGCTGGTTCAACCTATGTCCCGTTCCACAAATAGGCAGCCGGCCATTTGGGGAATTCAGATATGCCCATTTGAATTCAGATATGTGCATTCGCACAGGCATATTGCTTTCCCACACCACTGGTTAGAAATGCTGCATGAAATACGATTCTATTTAGTTTAATGGTACACCGAGCTCCAAAATGGGGACATATCTTAGTGCAGCAAGACTCCATAATATTTAATGCAATGGGAATCCGTTCGGTGCCAAACATCAATGAATAGAAAAGAAAGCCTTAACCAACCGGCCTTCGTTCGTTACGAGCAAAGTAGTAAATTCCGGGGGAATGGCTGCCATTATACTCACTTCCAAAGTCTGGTGAGTTAGGTGAATTCTTGCAGCGGTTTACCCGCAAGGTCTCAGATTAGAAGTATTAAAGCATGGGAGGACTGGCCTCATTTAAGTGGGAGCTACATAATGTTTCTTTTTTCCAGTTCTATTTGAGTCCGATAGCAACCAGTGTTCCCTCTAAGTTGAGTTAGTGTGAGCTAGCTCACAGTTCTTTAGCCTCCGGCTCACGCATTTTCACCTTCGCTCAGGAAGGAGGGCTCCAGAGCAAACAGATTGATGCAGCGGCCAAATCGCTGGCTCACGACTTTAATGCCAGTCGCTCACAAAGTAGAATTTTTGCTCACAAGACTCCAACGCTTAGAGGGAGCATTGGTAGCAACGCAGAGACCAAGAAGAGCTTCAGGGTATCAGCTTTTGAGAGTCAAAGCACCCTTCGTCAGATTACAGTAGAAATACGTATCCGAGGCTTTTTATCCTAGTCAGAAGGCGGGCTGGGCCTTGCTCCAGAGCTTGCAGAGCATAGAATCATAGAATGTTAGAGTTGGAAGGGACCTTGCAGGTCATCTAGTCCAACCCCCTGCACTCTGCAGGAGCAGAGCCGAAAGATAGCTCGACATACCTACAACATACCCGAAAGATGGTCGTCCAGCCTCCGCTTGAAAACATCCAGGGAAGGAGCATCCACCACCTCCCGAGGCAGTCTGTTCCACTGCTCAACCACTCTTACAGTTAGGAAGTTTCTCCTGATATTTAGCCGGTAATGACTCCCTTGTCATTTCCACCCATTAGATCTAGTCTTGCAATCTGGAGCAAGAGAGAATAGATCTGCTCCATCTTCTACATGACAGCCCTTCAAATACTTGAAGACTGCAATCATGTCCCCTCTAAGTCTTCTCTTTCCCAGGCTAAACATACCCAACTCTTTCAGCCTTTCCTCATAAGACTTGGATTCCAACCTCTCACCATCCTGGTCACCCTCTTCTGGACATCACTCAAGCTTGTCGACATCATTCCTAAAGTGTGGTGCCCAAAGCTGGACACAGGTCTCCAGGTGAGGCCTGGCCATAGCAGAATAGAGCGGAACTACTACCTCCCATGATCTGGACACAAGGCTTCTGCTAATGCATCCTAAGATTGCGTTAGCTTTCTTTTTCACTCCTATCACACGTGTCAGGTAATGATGTTCAGACATGTGCTAGTTCAGCTCATGTCCCGTTCCACAAACAGGCAGCCGGCCATTTGGGGAATTCAGATATGCCCATTTGAATTCAGATATGTGCATTCGCACAGGCATATTGCTTTCCCACACCACTGGTTAGAAATGCTGCATGAAATACGATTCTATTTAGTTTAATGGTACACCGAGCTCCAAAATGGGGACATATCTTAGTGCTGCAAGACTCCATAATATTTAATGCAATGGGAATCCGTTCGGTGCCAAACATCAATGAATAGAAAAGAAAGCCTTGACCAACCGGCCTTCGTTCGTTACGAGCAAAGTAGTAAATTCCGGGGAAATGGCTGCCATTATACTCACTTCCAAAGTCTGGTGAGTTAGGTGAATTCTTGCAGCAGTTTACCCTCAAGGTCTCAGATTAGAAGTATTAAAGCATGGGAGGACCGGCCTCATTTAAGTGGGAGCTACATAATGTTTCTTTTTTCCAGTTCTATTTGAGTCCGGTAGCAACCAGTGTGCCCTCTAAGCTGAGTTAGTGTGAGCTAGCTCACAGTTCTTTAGCCTCCGGCTCACGCATTTTCACCTTCGCTCAGGAAGGAGGGCTCCAGAGCAAACAGATTGATGCAGCGGCCAAATCGCTGGCTCACGACTTTAATGCCAGTCGCTCACAAAGTAGAATTTTTGCTCACAAGACTCCACCGCTTAGAGGGAGCATTGGTAGCAACGCAGAGACCAAGAAGAGCTTCAGGGTATCAGCTTTTGAGAGTCAAAGCGCCGTTCATCAGATTACAGTAGAAATACGTATCCAAGTCTTTTTATCCTAGTCAGAAGGCGGGCTGGGCCTTGCTCCAGAGCTTGCAGAGCATAGAATCATAGAATGTTAGAGTTGGAAGGGACCTTGCAGGTCATCTAGTCCAACCCCCTGCACTCTGCAGGAGTACAGCCAAAAGATAGCTCGACATACCTACAACATACCCGAAAGATGGTCGTCCAGCCTCCGCTTGAAAATGTCCAGGGAAGGAGCATCCACCATTTCCCAAGGCAGGCTGTTCCACTGCTCAACCACTCTGACAGTTAGGAAGTTTCTCCTGATATCTAGCCGGTAATGACTCCCTTGTAATTTCCACCCATTTGATCTAGTCCTGCAATCTGGAGCCAGAGAGAATAGATCTGCTCCAGCTTCTACATGACAGCCCTTCAAATACTTGAAGACTGCAATCATGTCCCCTCTAAGTCTTCTCTTTCCCAGGCTAAGCATTGCTTGAGCTTTTGGGCCCAAAAAACTTAGAGATTCCTGATCCTATGCCTGGTCACTTGGAAGTAAGGCTGCGATCACAGGCATAATTAGCTCCACCACAGGCGCGAGTGCCGGGTGCATTTAAAGGGAACGATCAGAGGCAAACGTCTGGGAGACGCCTTGTACCCGTCGGCAACCCGCTTTGCTCCTCTGCAGAAGCGGAGCAAAAAGACACCAGGGAAAGTACAGTGGCAAACGGGTTGCTACGGGCCACGGACGGACTTTCCCCTGTCTGATCACTCCAGTGCACTCTCATGGCGTCAGGATGGTCTGATCCGGCCATCCCGACTCTGTGCCATTGTTTCCACCCCCTTCACAGTAAGCGCATCATCGCACACTCCATAGGGAGCCCTCAGTGCTGAGATGTGATTCATCGATACCACGTTTAAGCACATCGGGAACAAACGCCCCCCCCCCCCAAAAAAAAAGACTCACCCGCAGTTGCATCTGATCATGCCGTGGCGAGTTGCCCCCGCAGCTTCAAAGGACTCCGGAGGAAATAGCCTCGCTTCCCCCCTGTGTTATCTCACGCTTGTGACCGCCACCTAAGTGTGCCCCCACTCTTTCACATGCAGCCAGCTGGGTGACCTTGAATCAGTCACGATTCTCTCAAGAGCAGTCCTCACTCTTCCTCAAGAGCCCTGCCCCACCTACCTTACTGGGAGTCTGTTGTGGGAAGAGAAAGGGAAAGGAGATTGGAAGCTGCTTTGAGATTCCTTCGGGTAGTGAAGGGCAGGGCATAAAGACCGGTAAGTCCTATAAGTAAGAGCGGCCAGTTTGGTATATTGGTTAAGAGCGACAGACTCTAATCTGGAGAACTGGGTTTGATTCCCCACTCCTCCACATGCAGCCATCTGGTTGACCTTGGGTCAGTCACAAGTTCTCTCAGAGCTGTTGTCTCAAGAGCAGTTCTCAAGAGAGCTCTCTCAGCCCCACCCACCTCCCAGGGTGTCTGTTGTGGGGAGGGGAAGGGAAGGGAAAAGAGATTGTAAGCTGCTCTGAGACTCCAAGTGAAGGCTGGGGTATAAATCCTCCTCTTCCTCCTCCTCCTCCCCCTCCTCCTCCTAACATGGCAACTGACCCTTGTAGACTCAGTCAAAAACCATGGTGTCATGCTGGATCCAGTTTTATTACTGCAGATGTGTCAAGGGAAGAGCTTAATTTACAGGCTTAGCTGAGCTGGTAGAAAGTCAAGCTGCAAGCAAACGGGCTTTCTACCAAGACAGCCTAGCCCGTAAGATAGCCCCTTACCTTGATACACCGGACCTGGCCACCTGGATCCATGTGACAGTGACATTGAGGCTAGACTACTGCAATGCACTGTATGTTGGTCTCCCTTTAAAATCAATTTGGAAATGCCAACTGATTCGGAACGCCGTGGTTCAGCTGTCAGCAGGAGCTAGACTGAGCAGGCGTATTATTCCCGTCCCGCAGGCACTTCTCTGGCAAGAAGCAGAAGCAGGAGGAGGAGGAGGAGAAGGAGGAGAAGAAGGAGGAGGAGAAGGAGGAGGAGAAGAAGGAGGAGGAGGAGGAGAAGGACAAGAAGGAGAAGGAGAAGGTTGAGAAGGAGAAGGAGAAGGAGAAGGAGGAGAGAGGAGGAGGAGGAGGAGGAGGAGGAGAAGAAGAAGAAGAAGAAGAAGAAGAAGAAGAAGAAGAAGAAGAAGAAGAAGAAGAAGAAGAAGAAGAAGAAGAAGAAGAAGAAGAAGAAGAAGAAGAGATTGCATTTATACCCCACCCTTCACTACCCGAAGGAGTCTCAGAGCGGCTTACAAACTCCTTTCCCTTCCCCTCCCCACAACAGACACCCTGTGAGGAGTGTTCCCTCCAAGGTGAGTTAGTGTGAGCTAGCTCACAGGGTTTTTTTAGCCTCCGGCTCACACACTTTTGTCTTAGCTCAGGAAAGATGGCTCCAGAGCAAACTAATTTATGCAGCAGCCAAATAGCTCACTTGACCCCACAGCTTGGTGGGAACATTGCACTCTGAGCCCTTCTGAGAAAGGCCCCAGGAGGTTGGCCCAGAACCAACCGGCTGAAATTAAATCAGAAGAGTTTTCGGCTCAACATTAGGAAGAACTTCCTGACCGTTAGAGTGGTTCCTCAGTGGAACAGGCTTCCTTGGGAGGTGGTGGGCTCTCCTCCTTTGGAGGTTTTCAAACAGAGGCTAGATGGCCTTCTGACAGCAACGCTGATTGTGTGAACTTAGGCAGATCACAAGAAGGGAGAGCAGGACGGGTTGTCTCAGTGCTTAGTTCTCGTGGGCCTTTCTTACACGCCCAGGGAAATGCTGATCGCCACTTTGGGTTCAGGAAGCCATTGTTCTCCAGGCCAGTTTTGTCCTCTTCTGGGCATGGAACAGCAGTCACTGGGGATGTGGGAGAGAGGTATTTGTGTATTTCTTGCATTGTGCAGGGGGTTGGGCTAGATGGTCCTGGGTGTCCCTTCCAACTCTATGATTCTAAATAATGTAGATAGAAATTTTTAAAAAAACTTATTGAATAACCTGTTTTGGAAAAGTTGCATAAAAATCTCAGGCAAAGCACTATTTGCTTGCAAAGAACAGAATGCATGCCTGTAATTTGGGGTTTGAAATTCTAGCAGTTACGAATAGCGTTACATTTATGGATGGGGCAGTTATCCATGAGATTATGTGATTGAACATTTGTTCATTGATTAAAACATTTATATCTTGCCTTTCCTTTGGATTCAAGGTTCAAGAACAATTTGATATTGCACCCAATTACTTTACCCTTCTCCAGCAAAGGTTAACAATTCATTTTTTTTTTCTTTAAGCCTTTGAATATCTGCACAGGTCAGGTATGACTGGCGGCTGAACGTCTGCTGATCGTTTCCACCGAGAAGCATTGTGTCCGCGGCAAAAGCGACATGCTCTTTATGCTGTTTGATCTGTGACTTCCTTTTTCACACACAAAGGCGCATACTACATTTTGGGCCTCTTGTCATCAGTTACGGAATCTTTGAGGTCTGAACTGGGGAAAAAAGAGTCGGGATAACAGGTCAAAATCCGGGAGTACGGATGCGGGCCGTTGTTCCTTTCTTTCTTTTTTTTTTATAGTAAAACTCTCCTAAAATGGAGAGAATTTTATTCTTTTTATAAGAAAAAGGTAGGGTAGACAGCTGGAGAAAGAGAAAGAATGGAGTGAAATTTTTCTGTTAATAAGGGTTAATTTTAGTTAGCTACTATTTTTAGCATCCATCGTGGTTAGAAGATCTTCTTTTTAACAGTCCAAAGTCCAAAATAACTCTGTTAATGAAGTTAGTAAAGTCCATTGGGGTTAGTTATTAAACAGCTCCTTCCAGATGTTACATGAACAGTCACTACTCCCGTTGTCATCTTAGGTCTCTTCAGCTAAAAATTGAGTCCATTTCATCTTGATGACTCCCTCTCCGTCACCTCTTTCCCCTGGGCTGCTGTCTTCATCGCTGCTTGCATTAATCCAAGGTTTGAGATCTGCTTCCTCCATGCTGGCGTGTCTCTTCAGAAGTTTTGTTGCTTTACAGATGGATTCCATCTTCTCTCGTTTCTCTTTTTCCTTATATTTCCGACCAGCAATTTTTACGGGCTTCATACTCACTACAGATGGAATTAGATCTCTAATGCATTGCCTGCTCGGCTCAGCAACCCCTTCTCCTGGCAGATTATTTTCCTTTATAAAAGCGGAGTAGGCTTTGGGAGCCATGTCCACCTCTTCTTTTAATTCATTCGCTTCACTGCCAGTTAGGGGTGCCAAGTCATTCGCCAAGGTAAAATTGAGATCTTCATTCTCTCCTTCTTTCTCGCCCAAAAAGATTAGCATCAGATTAGCCTTCCTTGTTGTTTCCGAGATTTGCTTTTGCCGACTGATGAGAGCACTTTCCACTTTAAACAAAGTTTCGTTGATTTTCTGCATTTGCTCCAGCAGGGGCCGCAGTAACTCATTTTCCTGTTGATTGACAGCAAGCTCTGGGGGGGGGTTACCCGGACCGGAAGTCCCTCCCCTCTTCTCTTCCGGTTTTTGCAGGACCGTTTTCAGCATCGCCATTTTCTTTTTTGTTTACTTTTTTCAAAGTTCGTGCCACATCCCCCAAGAAGCTAACACTGTTGCGATCGCCTGCAAAACCCCAACGGTACCTTCACCAACACTTTTTTCTCTTTACCCCCCTCTTCGCGCTCCCTTTGTAGATCTCACTTCTCAAAAGGGGCAGGGACTCCTCCCTCCTCCCTACGCTTATACGCTTGCGGGGGGTTTAATCTCGCTTCAAACTAGATCTTCAACTCACGGTTTGATGCAATTCTTCTTTTTATTTTAATTCATGCCGCTTTCTTCACTCCTGGTGGAATTCGGAGGTGCTGCTAAGTCCCATTGCAGGGTCACTACGCAGCGGGGCCGATTGGGGCGGGGAGAAAACCTCAATTTCCCGGCTGTCTGCCGGCAAAGAGGCTACTCCCCAAAGCACCCCCGGTTCGGAGCCTTTACCTAAGGCTCACTAGGGTCTTGCATTCATGCAAAGACCCCCCCAAACTGCGCGTGGGCTAACCACCTCCAGGAGCGTCCCGAAAGGTGGCCGCCATTCGCAACGCCGAAACCCCCCGTTGTTCCTTTCTTTTAACACCGTCACGCTGGCATTTTCAAACTTTTTCTTTCTGTTTAAAATGTAGGGAGGCATCGGATGTGTTTACACCATAAAGATTCCCCCTGCCCTTTTCAAAATGCTTGGCACAGCATCGCTTTATCTCTCCTGAACAGTCCAGGATTTATAGCGTTCCAAGGGCTGGCGAAAGGTTCCCTTGCTCTCGTTTCCTTGTGCACTTGCAATATTAACAAATCATTTAAGCGTAATTCCCATACAGCCCCAGTGCACTTTACAAAGTAATAGAACAATATAACACAGCGAGAGTGTCCTATTGGATAGCTCCCACAAATTAGACACAAATGCAATCGGCCGGCTTCCTGGGGTTCATTGAAATGAGGACGGCCAACTCGTCTCTGTTTCTTTGGAAAGGCCAAATGCCTGCCAAAGAGAGAATTGGTTTGCGGTAGGAAATCTCATGAGCTGCCCAGATATGTAAGTTGGATTTGTATTTATTTTATTTACTCGGTTATAGGACTCGCAGGGACGGGTTTAAATCAAGGGCGGAAAGGTACCGGCGGAATATTAAGGGAAACTTTTTGACAGTAAGAGTTGTGTAACAGTCCTTCTTCACCCAAAGAGTGATTAACATGTGGAATTCACTGCCACAGGAGGTGGTGGCAGCTACAAGCATGGATGGCTTCAAGGGGGAATTGGATAAGCATATGGAGCAGAGGTCCATCAGTGGCTATTAGCCACAGGGTATAGATAGGAATAGGAGCTGCAGTGGCTCAAGTGGTTAAGACGCTGAACTGCAGGCTGTGGAAGGTCAGTAGTTCAGCAGTTTGAGACCCAAGAGTGCCACATGACGGAGTGAGCTCCCGTCTCTAGTTCCAGCTCCTGCCAACCTAGCAGTTTGAAAGCAAGAAATTGCAAGTAGATAAATAGGTACCACTTCGTTGGGACGGTAAGAGCGTTCCATGCACCTTGGTGTTTAGTCATACCGGCCACATGATCACGGAAATGTCTTCAGACAGTGCTGGCTCTTCGGCTTTGAAACAGAGATGAGCACCGCAACCCTAGAGTCAGATTCGACTGGCTTTCGAGCAAGGGAAACCTTTACCTTTTATAGATAGGAATTCTCAGTCTGGGGCAAGTGAAGCTCTGTATTCTTGGTGCTACCTACCTCCCAGGTTGTCTGTTGTGGGGAGGGGAAGGGAAAGGAGTTTGTAAGCTGCTCTGAGACTCTGAGTGAAGGGCAGGGTATAAATCCAATCTCCTCCTGCTGCTGCTTGGGGGTGGGGGTCAACAGTGGGAGGGCTTCTAGTGTCCTGGTCCCACTGATGGACCTCCTGATGGCACCTGGTATTTTTGGCTGCTGTGTGACAGAGTGTTGGACAGGATGGGCCACTGGCCTGATCCAACATTGGCTTCTCTTATGTTCTTAACAGTGGAACCAACTGCTTAGGGAGGTGGTGAGTTCCCCCACCCTGGCAGTCTTTAAGCAGCGGCTGGACAAACCCTTGTCAGAGATGCTCTAAGCTGATCCTGCATTGAGGAGGGGGTTGGACTAGATGGCCTGTATTGCCCCTTCCATCTCTGTGATTCTATGGCTGAGTTCAGACTGGCAGTTTGCTCCAAGATAGGCATGTTTCAGCAACATTTCAGAACCGGATTAAAGGGGGCATTCACACAGGCACATCTGCCTGGTGTTCCCCACCCATACCTGGTGGGTTTTTTTAAGATTTAAAAGATACCTGGTGAAAATGGTAGCAAATCCCTGAGAGCCCATTTATCCCAATTCATTCCGCTGCTGGGAAGTGTGAACGCCAACCCAAAAATCCGGGAGCAACCCACGTTGCACATGAGGCAGCAGCTATGTGATTGGCTGTATTCCACTCTACTGCCCAATGCAGTGTTGGCACAATGGGATCCTCCCCAAATCGGCCGGATGAGTTTGTGTGCATGAGCGCATATGTGCTCATGCGCACATGCGCACATAGCCGAATTACCGGGGAAAAGATGTTTACAGCCGTGCCTCCAGGCCAGCAGTCTGAACGCTCCCTCGCGCCTCCTCCCGGTATGCTCCTGCATCAGTCGGCACAGTGTGACCGGGAAAACCCAGAACAGTTTGTTCCGGGACTCTTTTGCCACGACTGGTTCCCGCTTCAAACTGCCAGTCTGAACTCAGCCTACAATTCTGTGATTTAGATCCCATCTGAAATGTACTGGATTCAGACGCGTTGAGCGGTCAGGTCATAGTTTACTAGTGATTTCAGCTAAAGACAACCCTAGCAGGACCGGAGCCCTGCTTAAATGCATGCAAAACACCATGCCCAACACCCGCCCACTCCCAGGGATAGGCTATTTACATTACAACTGGTATTCAGTAGGTTCCTCTCAGGATCCTGGCTACCCATTGTTCCGGTGACTTAAGCTAGGTCAGTTTCTCTAGCACAATACAGACTCAGGACATAACACCATCTTTTCGGCTCACGTTGTTATCCTGTCCTCCATTTTATCCTCACAACAGTGCTGTGAGGTAGGTTAGACTGAGAGAGTGTAATGGGCTCACAGTCTTATGTCACGCATAGTTCGGGTTCAGCGTCCCCCCTCCCTGTGTCTTATATAGCAGTCAGATTTGAAGATTTCTGCACATGTGAAGTTTGCTTCCAGTCGTGACTCTAGTGCACATGGAGAAGTGCCGTGGCTCAATGATAGAGCATCTGCTTGGCACACAGAAGGTACAATTCCTGGAAACTCCTGTTGAAAGGACCAGGTCGGAGGTGATTTGATTGTGTGAAAGGCTGAGATTCTGGAGAGCAACTACCAGTCTGAGTAGATATCTAGATAGGCTGGAACAAGTGGGCTGAGGCAAATAAAATGAATTTCAATGGAGATCAGTGCAAAGTCCTACACTTAGGTACAAAAAAAGCAGGGGCACAGATATAGAATGGGAGGGACTTGTGTAGCTGCAATAAAGAAGGCCAACGCTAAACTGGGGATTATTAGGAAGGGAATTGAAAACAAATCAGCCAGTATCATCATGCCCCTGTATAAATCATTGGTGCGACCTCATTTGGAATACTGTGTACAGTTCTGGTCACCACATCTCAAAAAGGATATTATAGCATTGGAAAAAGTGCAGAGAAGGGCAACTAGAATGATAAAAGGGTTGGAACAGCTTCCCTATGAAGAAAGGTTAAAATGCTTGGGGCTCTTTAGCTTGGAGAAACGACGGCTGAGGGGTGTCATGATCGAGGTTTATAAGATTATGAATGGGACAGAGCATGTTGAGAAAGAAGTACTTTTCTCCCTTTCTCACAATACAAGAACTCGTGGGCACTCCATGAAATTGCTGAGCAGTCAGGTTAGAACAGATAAAAGGAAATAATTCTTCAGCCAAAGAGTGATTAACATATGGAATTCACTGCCACAGGAGGTGGTGGCAGCTACAAGCACGGACAGTTTCAAGAGGGAATTAGAGAAACATATGGAGCAGAAGTCCATCAGTGGCTATTAGCCACAGGGTATAGATGGGAACTCTCAGTCTGGGGCAGGTGATGCACTCCAATCCTTGTGCTGGAGGGGGCAGCAGTGGGAGGGCTTCTAGTGTCCTGGCCCCACTGCTGGACCTCCTGATGGCACCTGGTATATTTTGGCTGCTGTGTGACAGAGTGTTGGACTAGATGGGCCATTGGCCTGATTCAACATTGGCTTCCCTTATGTTCTTATGACTGCAGTCTTCAAATATCTGAAGGGCTGTAATCTCGAAGATGGAGCAGATCTATTCTCTCCTGCTCCGAACTGCAAGACTTGATCGAATGGGCGGGAATTACAAGGGAGTCGATACTGGCAAAATATCAGGAGAAACTTCCTAACTGTAAGAGTGGTTGAGCAGTGGAACAGACTGCCTCGGGACGTGGTGGATGCTCCTTCGCTGAACGTTTTCAAGCGGAGGCTGGACAACCATCTTTCGGGTATGTTGCAGGGCTATATGCTCCCGCAGAGTGCAGGGGGTTGGACTAGGTGACCTGCAAGGTCCCTTCCAACTCTAACATTCTATGATTCTATGATTCTACTGACCTTGATGGACTAAGGGTCGGCTTCAGTAAAAGGCAGATAAGGGGTGTGGGGCAACAAGAAAAAAATTCATTACTTTTTGGATCTGAATATATTTGAGCAAAAAAAAAAAAATCAGTATTCCTAGTTTCCTGTGTATTTGGATCCATTTTGGTGTAGTGGTTAAGAGCGGTGGACTCTAATCTGGAGAACCAGGTTTGATTCCCCACTCTTCCACATTATCCAGCTGGGTGACTGTGGGTCAGTCACAAGTTCTTTCAGAGCTATTCTGTCAAGAGCAGTTTCTGTCAGAGCTCTCTCAGCCCCACCTACGTGTCTGTCATGGGGACAGGAAGGGGAGGAGACTGGAAGCCACTCTGAGACTATGACTGATTTTCCACAAGCCGCTGCTCTGCCTTTGCTTTTCCTCCCACCCCCCCCCCAAAAAATGTATGTGTCAGTTTCCCACTACTTGCACATATTCAGAGTGGCTTCCAAACTCCTTTCCCTTCCCCTCCCCACAACAGACACCCTGTGAGGTAGGTAGGGCTGAGAGAGCTCTTGACAGAAACTGCTCTTTTTCAAGAACAGCTCTTGTCAGAACTATGGCTTGCCCAAGGTCATCCAGCCAGGTGCAAGTGGAGGAGTGGGGAATCAAACCCGGTTCTCCCAGACTAGAGTCCATGCACTTAACCACGACACCAAACTGGCTCTCAGTAGTAGTAGTAGGAGGAGGAGGAGGAGGAGGAGGAGGAGGAAGAGGAGGAGGAGGAGGAGGAGGTGGTGGTGGTGGTGGTTCAGGGCAGGTGTTGTTCAGTTGCACAGTCGAGTCCAACTCTTCGCAACCCCATGGACCAGATTACGCCAGGCCCTCCTGTCTTCCGCTGTCCGCTGGAGTTTGCTCAATTTCATGTTCGTTGCATCAATGACACTGTCTAACCATCTCATTCTTTGCTGTCCCCTTCTTCTTTGACCTTCAGTCTTTCCCAGCATCAGGGTCTTCTCCAGTGAGGGCTCCCTTCTCATTGGGTGTCCAAAGTATTTGAGCTTCAGCTTCAGGATCTGGCCTTCCACGGAACAATCAGGGTTGATTTCTTTTAGGATTGACTGATTTGATCTCCTTGCAGTCCAAGGGACTCTCAAGAGTCTTCTCCAGCACCATAGTTCAAAGGAATCTATTCTTCGGCGCTCGGCCTTCCTTATAGTCCAACTCTCGCAGCCATACATTACTACGGGGAATACCATTGCTTTGACCATGCAGACTTTTGTTGGCAGGGTGATGTCTCTGCTTTTTATCATGCTGTTTAGGTTTAGGGCAGGTATCAACATATATATCTGCCTGGTGGGATGAGCTACCCTATGAGATCAGAGACCTGAGGAACATATTACAGTTCCGCAGGGCCTACGAGACAGAGCTCTTCCGCCAGGCTTCTGAACACCAACCAAGGTGAACATCGGTGGGCAAAGGCCTCTTTTCCCTGGAGATCTCCTGCCTATAAGCAGGCAAATGGGACTCCTGGCTTGCTGGGAAGACGATGTGGAGGTGAGAACAGGGCGAGGCACTCTGGGTTCCCTCTGGGGAGAAAGGTGGGAAACGACTTTGATTACAAATCCAATTTTGCCAAAAAAGGTTGCCAAAAAGGATGATCCCTGAGGCCATTGCTTCCTCCCAGATGGCTGCAACCCTTTGGTAAGGAGGCAGCGTTAGGGTTGCCAGCTCCGGGTTGGGAGAATCCTGGAGATTTGTGGGTACAGCCCAGGGAAGGAGGAGTCTGGGGAGCAGAGGGACCTCAGTGGGGTATAATGCCATAGAGTCCACCCTCCACAGTGTCAGAATTGCCGCGGTGGACAGCCCACAGTAGAAAGTAAGGGAGTGCAAGTATCAAATGAGGACTGGAGTCCAAACAGCTTAGTGTAAGAGTATTTACATTTATTTACACCAGCCTTCACCACAGAAATTGGACACAGTGACAAAGTCGCCACATCTCAAAAAGGATATTATAGCATTGGGAAAAGTGCAGAGAAAGGCAACTAGAATGATAAAAGGGTTGGAACAGCTTCCCTATGAAGAAAGGTTAATTTGCTTGGGGCTCTTTAGCTTGGAGAAACGACGGCTGAGGGGTGACAGGATCGAGGTTTATAACATTATGAATGGGATTGAGCAGGTTGAGAAAGAAGTCCTTTTCTCCCTTTCTCACAATTCAAGAACTCGTGGGCACTCCATGAAATTGCTGAGCGGTCGGGTTAGAACAGGTAAAAGGAAGTACTTCACCCAAAGAGTGATTAACATATGGAATTCACTGCCACAGGAGGTGGTGGCAGCTACAAGCATGAACAGTTTCAAGAGGGAATTAGATAAACATATGGAGCAGAAGTCCATCAGTGGCTATTAGCCACAGGGTATAGATGGGAACTCTCAGTCTGGGGCAGGTGATGCACTCTGTTCTTGATGCTGGGGGGCAGCAGTGGGAGGGCTTCTAGTGTCCTGGCCCACTGCTGGACCTCCTGATGGCACCTGGTATATTTTGGCCATTGTGTGACAGAGTGTTGGACTAGATGGGCCATTGGCCTGATTCAACATTGGCCTGATTCAACATTTCTTATGTTCTTATACACCAGATTCCCATCAAGGGCAAAACTGTACAGAGTATGTCTGCTTATATACATCCATTGTCCAATCAGAGCACAGTGCTGAGTCACAGTGAGTAGGTTAATTAGTGCCTCACAGAACTGCACTAAACCGGTCTGAGCCAGCCAGGTAGACCCTCTGAGCTGTCAAATAGATCAAACTCATCTATAGCCAGACTTACTTGAACACAGGATAGTTGACACACAGGAGACGTTTTCTCCGGGATATGAAGAAAAGCCCAGTAGCACCTTTAAGGCTAACAAACTTTATTGTAGCATAAGCTTGTGAGAAATGCAGCTCTCTTTGTCAGACGCTACAGTAAGGTTTGTTAGTCTTAAAAGTGCTACTGGGCTTCTTTTTTTTTTTTACTATTTTTGCAGCAACAGGCTAACATGGCTAACTCCTCGGGATTTTCTCCAGGGGAACTGATCTCCGTAGTATTTATTTGTTTAATTTATTAGGTTTATACCTCACCCTTCCCGTCGAAGCAGGCTCGGGGCGGCTTACACAAAACCTTTAAACAATTTAAAACCGGCAATAAAATCTAAAGTGCTATACATAACTTCCTATGCAGCGGCGAACAATGCCCCAATATTACCACATCCAATATTTTCATAAACAGGAGTCAGTCGATACAACTAGCTATGCTGATGGAAAAGATCCCAGGGCAGGCTCTGATGTTATACCCAAATGTTAAATGTGGTCAAATGCCTGGGAGAAGAGCTCCGTCTCACAGGCCCTGTGGAATTGTACTAAGTATGGGGATCTCCAGGCCCCACCTGGAGGATGGCAACCCTAGGCAGAGCTGGTCCTTCAGTATTCAGACTGCCATTAAATACTGCACGTGGAGCGAATCGGTACAACTCTACAGTTGCAAATAAAGTCACTGAATATTTAACTACATAACTCTGTATGCAGGCTTAGGGTACATATTTGAGGTAATCTTCACTCTCTCTTATATTCTCTCTCTGTGTTTCTGAAAGGAGAGGAAAAAAATAAGAGGTGTTTGATTGAAGGGAGGGAAGGGAAGGGGAGAGACGAAGAATGCACACAGATACCTCCCTTCCCTCCATAAATATTCATGCGTTTCCTGGGTTCTTCCACTGTGACACTCGGTGGGGCTAGAACATAGAGTACATTGGCTTGTCTCTCCGCTCTAATGCATACAGATGAGAACTTCAAAGGCCGGCTGCTGGCGGAATGTGCGCAGGGCAGAGGCAAAGCGCATTTCCCCCCTCATCAAACACAGTGTCATACTCTGACGGTAACTGTGCATTCAGCCGGTGGATAATGGAGCTGTTGTTAAGGCAGATGCTTTCCCGGCGTTGAACGTCTTCCGAAAAGCGAGAGGGCCCCGAGTGCAAAAGACAGTCGGCTTTCTTAACACGATGATTCCCTTCTTCGCTCAGCTGAGATGTCACCCGATCCTCCACCCCATCAATCTCGCCGCACCGTTACCTTGTCTGCCTTTTGTCTTGGCGGCCCAATCGGATGCCCATTTGCTCAGAGGGAAGGCTGCCGTACCTGACAGACGGTCTCTCCTGGTGTGACGACTCTGGCCTTTACATCGTCAATAGTCTGAACAAGGGTTGCTAGTCTGTAGGCCTCTGGTGCTAGGAAACTGACTATTTCCACATGGGTTTGATGACACAGATTGGAAGTGGAGCATTTTATGTGCTTCCCCCACAGGATCGTGGAGCACTTGTGCCCTTCTCAGTGTTTCCCCCTGCTTTTCTCTCACCCTTCTAAAACCTGCTTTGCTGTTAACTTTTTGGGGAGATCGCAGTAAAGCCTGGGCGGCTACAGTACGGGTGGGAAAATTCTGATTTCCTCAAGCTAGAGTTGCTAACCTCCAGGTGGGACTTGGAGATCTCCAGGAATTACAGCTGATGTTTCAGGCAACAGAGATGAGAAAATGGCTGCTTTGGAGTATGGACTCTACGGCATTACACCCTGCTGTGACCCCTCTATAAGCTCCACCCCTCAAATCTCTAGGGCCGAGTTCAGACTGGCAGTCTGCCCCGAGAGAGACACGTTTCAGCAATGTTTCACAAGCGGATTAAAGGGGGGCAGTCACACAGGCACATCTGTCCGGCGTTCCCCAGCCATACTCAACTCGTCTTGTAACACTTCATTCCTGAGTCAAAACAATACCTGTTAAAAGTGGTATCAAACCCCAGAAAGCATGTCTATCCCATGTATATCCTGCAGCAACACAGAGTGAATGCTAAAATCCACGATTTTGCTTGTGCACATGTGAACGTGTGCATGTGCACATAAGCACTCATGCGCAGAAGCGCATATCTCCAGATTAGTGAAACAGAAAGCCGCGCCTTGCAGCCGCACCTCCGGGCCAGCAGTCTGAATGCTCCTGCATGCCTCCTCCCGGTATGCTCCCACATCAGTGGGCGCAGTGTGACCGGGAAAACCCGGAACAGTTTGTTCTGGGGGTTTTTTTTGCCATAGCTCGCTCCCGCTTCAAACTGCCAGTCTGAACTTGGCCTAGGTATGTCCCTAGCCAACTCAAACATCCAGGTATGGCAACACTGTTTCCCACCCAAAGGCCATATTTCCTGACCCGGTTCCCACTTCCTCACATGACCAAGGTGCTTTTTAAATGGCCATTGACTATCGGTATATGGATATAACATTGGAACTATATGTAAAACAGGTTCTCTTAATTCCCATCTTTCATTTTTTTAAAAGTAATTCTCCACCTCCTTCTGTTGCAGGTATAAGGGAAACCATATCTCCATAATGGAAGGGGTTGTGCAGGTATCCTCAGCCTTTCGGAGACGACGGCCACAATTGGAAACCTGACACAGTTTGGTGGGCACCATCACAGAACGGCTACCACAACATGGCTGCGGCGGTTTATCTTCAGTCACAAAGTGAAGCTCCTTGCATTGTGGGGGCAGCTGCCGTCCAAGCAACGTTTTCTGTCAGTTTTCAATGAGTGTGTGTGTGTGTGTGTGTGTGTGTGTGTACTTTTTTAAGCACTTGGTCTTTGCTGGAGTTGGTTTGCGTTGGGGTCGTGGTTTTTTGTGTGTGTTCTTGTGGCTTATGCTGAGATTCTCTCATTTTACATAGTTTCAGATTATTGTTTCAGATTCTCAGGTTTTACATTGGTTGGGCTTAGCCATAGCTTGTGATAACCTTCCCCGGGATTGGGGGGGGATTCTAAGGTTTTACATTGGGGAGGGGTTCCTCCATAGGAAACAGGGGAGGACAGCTGAGGGAATCTTGCCCAGGGGCCCGTAGAACTGGACCTTTAGTCCAATTGACTTGAGTTATTCAAAGGACAAGCCCCAGCACCTTCCCTGATTTTTTGGTGCCAATATCTTTAAGAACACACAAACAGACACACCCCAGCTCCCTGGAAAGATTTCCCATAGGAAATAATGGAGCCAGAAAATATCAGAAACCTAGGAGTGGGGGAGGTGGATGAAGAAGAAGAGTAGTGCAAAACAAGAGATTGGATTTATACTCTACCTTTCACTCAAAGACCGATTTCCCACAAGCCGCTGCTCCGCCCTCGCTCTTCCTTCCCCTCTGATTGCATGTGTCAATTTCCCACTACTTGCTGCGCGGCCACATTTTGACCCGCAGCTTCACCCCATTTCCCCTGCATCTTCTCGATCCTCAAAAAACAGGATCGAAAAGACATGCAGGGGAAATCAGGTGAAGCTGCAGGTCAAAATTAACACATGGAATTCACTGCCACAGGAGGTGGAGGCAGCTACAGGCACGGACAACTTCAAGAGGGAATTAGACCAGCGTATGGAGCAGAAGTCCATCAGTGGCTATTAGCCACAAGATATAGATAGGAATTTTCAGGCTGGGGCAAGTTATGCTCTCTGTATTCTTGGTGCTTGGGGGGCAACAGTGGGAGGGCTTCTGGTGTCCTGGCCCCACTGATGACATCTGATACTTTTGGGCACTGTATGACAGTGTGTTGGACTGGATGGGCCATTGGCCTGATCCAACATTGGCTTCTCTTATAATCTTATGTTCTTAAAGGAGTTTGTAAGCCGCTCTGAGACTCCTTTGGGTAGTGAAGGACAGGGTATAAATCCAATCTCCTCCTCCTCCTCCTCCTCCTCCTCCTCCTCTTCTTCTTCGCTGAGTCAGTGTGAGCTAGCTCACAGTTTTTTAGCCTCCAGCTCACACATTTTTGTCTTAGCTCAGGAAGGACGGCTCCAGAGCGGTAGCCAAACTGCTCGCTCACGACTTTAATGCCAGTAGCTCAAACCGCAGGATTTTTGCTCACAGGCAGGGCTCTTTGTAGCAGGAACTCCTTTGCATATTAGGTGACACACCCTAATGTAGCCAATCCCCTAAGAGCTTACAGAGCTCTTCTTACAGGGGCTACTGTAAGCTCTGGGAGGATTGGCTACATTCAGGGGGTATGGCCTAATATGCAAAGGAGTTCCTGCTACAAAAAGAGCCCTGCTCACGACGACTCCACAGCTTAGATGGAACATTGCTCTGAAGGGTGGCATTTTTCCCCACCCCTGTTGTTTTAACTGGGGGTGTCAGGGTCAGACCTGGCACTATCTGTGTATAAAGCATCAGGCTGCAGATGGACACCAGCCACCCCCAAAGTCTCTCCTTTTTCCTCACTGTCTTCTAAAGAGATTGAGTAAGAGACTCAAGTAAGGGTCCACAAACTTTTCGAACCCGTGGGCACCTCTGGAATTCTGACACAGCATGGTGGGTGCAACCACAAAATGGCTGTCAGGGGAGGTGGAGTCAGCCACAAAATGGCTGCCGTGGCTTCCCTTCAGTTGTACCATGATGATTCTTGTCAGTTTGGTGTAGAGAGCCAGTTTGGTGTAGTGGTTAAGTGCGCGGACTCTAATCTGGGAGAACTGGGTTTGATTCCCCACTCCTCCACTTGCAGCTGCTGATGTGACCTTGGGTCAGTCACAAGCTCTGGCACAGCTTTCTGGGAAAAGAGCAGTTTCTGTCAGAGCTCTCTCAGCCCCACCTACCTCACAGGGTGTCTGTTGTGGGGAGGGGAAGGGAAGGGAAATGAGTTTGTAAGCCGTTCTGAGACTTCGAGCGAAGGATGGGGTATTCCCCACTTCTCCACTTGTAGCTGCTGGATGACCTTGGGCAAGCCATAGTTCTGATAAGAGCTGTTCTTGAAAAAGAGCAGTTTCTGTCAGAGCTCTCTCAGCCTCACCTACCTCATGGGGTGTCCGTTGTGGGAAGGGGAGGGGAAAGGAGTTTGTAAGCCACTCTGAGATTCTGAGGCAGTATCTGCTGCCCAGGCCCATAGCTACAGTGGGGCATTTCAGGGCTCTGCCCCCTCCAATGTGAGGCATGCCTCATAACAGCTGCTGCCCCTCCCTCCCCCCTCCCCTGCTGCCCCACAAAATTTCCCCATGCCCCACCAACCCAAAATTGCTGGCTATGGGACTGCTGCGATCACATTTGTATTTATATAGTTAGTGTAGGGGGCCGCAGTGGCTCAAGTGGTTAAGACACTGAACTGCAGACCAAAAGGTCAGTAGTTCAGCAGTTCGAGACCCGAGTGCCGCATGACGGAGCGAGCTCCCGTCTCTGGCCCCAGCTCCTGCCAACCTAGCAGTTCGAAAGCAAGAAGTTGCAAGTAGATAAATAGGTACTGCTTCGGTGGGAAGGGAACAGCATTCCGTGCACCTCAGCATCTAGTCATGCTGGCTACGTGACCACGGAAACATCTTCGGACAGCACCGGCTCGTTGGCTTGGAAACGGAGACGAGCACCACACCCTAGAGTCGGATTCGACTGGCTTTCGAGCAAGGGAAACTTAGATAGTGTAATACACAAGCGAATGCCGTGAACTCTCAAGAAACATGTGAACAGATCCTAAAATCAGCCATCCTGAAAACATTGTCCTAGGATAAGCCTCATCGAACAGACTCGAGTAGGTTTCTGATTAGGTTTCCAGTCCTAGAGGCATAGCTGAGCCACATCTATTCCCAAACAACAGTGGCATCCGTAATAAGAAGAGCAATTTGTGCATTTAGAATCCAGCTCTTCCGTTTGCAGTGAGATTGTCCCATGTTCCCATTAGCCAGCCAGCTGCGGTGGCTCAAGTGGTTAAGACGCTGAACTGCAGGCTGTGGAAGGTCAGTCGTTCAGCAGTTCGAGACCCGAGAGTGCCGCATGACGGGGTGAGCTCCCGTCTCTAGTTCCAGCTCCTGCCAACCTAGCAGTTCGAAAGCAAGAAATTGCAAGTAGATAAATTGGTACCACTTTGGTGGGAAGGTAACAGCGTTCCGTGCACCTTGGTGTTTAGACATGCTGGCCACATGACCACGGAAACGTCTTCGGGCAGCGCTGGCTCTTCGGCTTTGAAACGGAGATGAGCACCGCAACCCTAGAGTCGGATTCGACTGGCTTTCGAGCAAGGGAACCTTTACCTTTACCTTTAACCTCGCTCTTAAGAGATATGGCCATGAGAAGGCGAGCGGGACCATCATTCCACCCCCCTTTGTCCCTCTTGTTTCGCTTACAAAGGACTGAAAATAAGCCATTGCATCCAAACATGCAGCTATGCTGGGTCTGGTTTCCAACCTCCAGGTGCTGGCTGGAGATCTCCTGGAATCACAAATGATCTCCAGGTGGAAGAGACCAGTTCCCCTGGAGAAAACGGCTGCTTTGGAAGGTGGACTTTATAGCATTATCCCGCACTGAGGTCCCTCCCGTCCCCAAACCCTGGACTCCTCAAGCTATAGCCCCAAATCTCTAAGTCAGGGGTGTCAAACATGTGGCCCGGGGGCTGGATCAGGCCCGCAGTGGAACTGGCCGTCTCCGGCTTCCAGTTCTGCTGCTGCTGCTGCTGCATCATAGCTTGCTTCGCCAGGCTCTCTTAATCACTCAGCCATTTCATGTTTTAACCTGGGTCCTAGGCTCAGAACTCTGAGCCTGAGATTCCTGCGGTGAATGTCAACAAATCAAAAGTAGGCTTGCAGCTTACAGAGCTAATGTTTTAAGCATGTTTTTATTTTAAGTAAAAAAACAAAAAAACACCTTTGTGTTTGGGTCATAGAATCATAGGATGTTAGAGTTGGAAGGGACCTTGCAGGTCATCTAGTCCAACCCCCTGCACCCTGCAGGAACACAGCCGAAAGATAGCCCAACATACCTACAACATACCCGAAAGATGGTCATCCAGCCTCCACTTGAAAACGTCCAGCGAAGGAGCATCCACCGCCTCCCGAGGCAGTCTGTTCCACTGCTCAACCACTCTTACAGTCAGGAAGTTTCTCCTGATATCTAGCCGGTAACGACTCCCTTGTAATTTCCACCCATTAGATCTAGTCTTTCAGCCCCATGTACCTCACAGGGTGTTTGTTGTGGGGAGGGGAAAGGAAAGGGATTGTAAGCCGCTCTGGGACTCCTTTGGGTAGTGAAGGGCGGGGTATAAACAAGGCTCCCTCTAAGCTAGGCTTCCCAAGAACTTACCGCGTGCCGGCGGGGGATGGATACTTCTTCGCAGGACCATCCCCAGAGGAAGGAGAGGCGTGGAGCACCATGCCGTCGCAAGGAAGGGACGGTAGGTGACACTCTGGCAATGGGGCTGGAAACATCGAGTTTTCAGCCCCATTGCCAGAGCGTCACCTGGTATCACTTCCTGGCGACGGCATGGTGCGTTACCAGGAAGACTGGTCCGGCCGGGGAGCATTCGCCCCCCGCCCCCAGATGGTAAGTACTTGGGAACCCTACTCTAAGCTGTGGAGTCTTGCGAGCAAAACTTCTACCCTGTGAGCTACTGGCGTTAAAGTTGTGAGCGAGCAATTTGGCTCCTGCACAAATTAGTTTGCTCTGGAGCCACCCTTCCTGAGCTGAGACAAAAATGTGTGAACTGGAGGCTAAAAAAACTGTGAGCTAGCTCACACTAACTCAGCTGAGAGGGAACACTGGGTATAAATCCAATCTCCTCCTCCTCCTCCTCCTCTTATCCTCAGGGCAGCTTTGTAGCAAACATTTCTTCCCCGCTATCAGTCTGCTCAGAGAAGCAGGAGTTCATTGGTATTCCGCAGGCTACATACTTAAGCATGTCTCTCCTAGAGCGGCCGACAGCTGTGAGTTGACGCAGAGGCGCAGCAGCTGTTGAATGCCACTTGTCAGGCCCTGGTGGTTAGTTTTAATTGCCCCTTTCTCGACTCTTGGAGAAGGAGAGACGGAGGCTCGGCGGGATCACTAGCGGTACCTTCCACACCGATCCGTGAGCTTGCCGTCCTGAGAGCCAGACCGATTTTCCCCCCTTTTTAACGACTCCAACTCCCCATTCACTTCCGACACGGCGGCGCAAGATATAAAAAGGCAGGTGATTAAGGGGGATGAGGAGCACGGCAGGCTTTACGGCAGAATCTGAAATCTGGCTGCAACTTTCACAAGGCCGGCGCGGGGCCTTTACAAGGCCTGCGGTCTTTTCCAGCGGAGCGGCAACCAGACAGGCTGGACAGGCGGCGACGCACCGTCAAAGCCCAGAAGTGCATCTGCAGGTGTAATAAGCAGAAGAGATCTGGCCGCCCGCTGTTCCAGGCCAATTTGTCGCTTGTGTCTTTTCCATTCTCACCACCCGAAGAGCGCACTTTGTACAAAGTACAAGAGGCAGGAAAATGGGCCACCTATACTTAAGAACTGTCTTTCCTTGATTGGTTATCTGAGTCAGAGAGAGAGAGAGGAGAAAGAAAGAAAGAAAGAAAGAAAGAAAGAAAGAAAGAAAGAAAGAAAGAAAGAAAGAAAGAAAGAAAGAAAGAAAGAAAGAAAGAAAGAAAGAAAGAAAGAAAGAAAGAAAGAAAGAAAGAAAGAAAGAAAGAAAGAAGGAGGGAGGGAGGGAGGGAGGGAGGAAAAAGAGAGAAAGAAAGAAAGAGAGAGAGAGAGAGAGAGAGAGAGAGAGAGAGAGAGAGAGAGAGAGAAAGAAAGAAAGAAAGAAAGAAAGAAAGAGAGAGAGAGAGAGAGAGAGAGAGAGAGAGAAAGAAAGAAAGAAAGAAAGAAAGAAAGAAAGAAAGAAAGAAAGAAAGAAAGAAAGAGAGAAAGAAAGAAAGAAAGAGAGAGAGAGAGAGAGAGACAGCAAGAGAAAGAAAGACAGAGAGAAAGAAAGGAAGGAAGGAAGACAGAGAGAAAGAAAGAGAGAGAGAAAGAGACAGACAGACAGACAGACAGACAGACAGACAGACAGACAGACAGACAGACAGACAGACAGACAGACAGACAGACAGACAGACAGAAAGAAAGAAAGAAAGAAAGAAAGAAAGAAAGAAAGAAAGAAAGAAAGAAAGAAAGAAAGAAAGAAAGAAAGAAAACATAAGAGAAGCCAATGTTGGATCAGGCCAATGTAGTCCGTCACTCTTTCACACAGTGGCCAAAAATACCAGCTACCATCAGGAGGTCCAGCAGTGGGGCCAGGATGCTAGAAGCCCTCCCACTGTTGCCCCCCAAAAAACACCAAGAATACAATGCATCACTTGCCCCAGAGTCCCTATCTAGACCTTGTGGCTAATACCCACTAATGGAATTCTGTTCCATATGTTTATCTAATTCCATCTTGAAGCTGTCCATGCTTGTAGCTGCCACCACCTCCTGTGGCAGTGAATTCCATATGTTAATCACTCTTTGGGTGAAGAAGGACTTCCTTTTATCCGTTCTAACCCGACTGCTCAGTAATTTCATTGTGTGCCCACGAGTTCTCGTATTGTGAGAAAGGGAGAAAACGACTTCTTTCTCAACCGTGCATAATCTTGTAAACCTCGATCATGGCACCCTCCCAAAAGGAAGGAAGGAAGGAAGGAAGGAAGGAAGGAAGGAAGGAAGGAAGGAAGGAAGGAAGGAAGGAAGGAAGGAAGGAAGGAAGGAAGGAAGGAAGGTCTTATCTTGGCTCCAATTCATACATGCACATGGATTGTGGATCTTTTTTTGTGGTGAACAAGTGGATTTATGCGTTGGTATATGGTGATAAAGACCCTGGTGGCTCAGAGGTTAAGATGTTGAGCTGCAAACTGGAAGGTTGGTAGTTCAGCAGTTCAAGACCCGAGTGCCACATCCCGTCTCCGGCCCCAGCTCCCACCAACCTAGCAGTTTGAAAGCAAGAAATTGCAAGTAGATAAATAGGGACCGCTTTGGTGGGAAGGTAACAGTGTTCCATGCACCTTGGCATTTAGTCGTGCTAGCCACCTGACCACGGAGAAGTCTTCGGACGGTGGTAGCTCTTTGGCTTGGAAACAGAGATGAGCAGTGCCCCCTAGAGTTGGATTCAACTACCTTTCGAGCAAGAGAAACTTTACTTTATCGGGTGGTGCACTGGAAAACTTGATGTTTATTTTGGCTCAACACCCCCTTTCAAACCCCATCAGACGTGTAGTTCCTTGGGAGGAGGGGTTGGTGCCCCATGCTCCAGACTTGGCTACCAGCAGTGAGAGGTGTCTTTGAGGTCTGAGGGAAAGTTTGGATTCCCAGTGTGGGAACGGGGATGAAGACAGAAATAATAGAGGAGAACTGCGAAACATAGATCTGGAACGGAGCCAGAGTTCCCTCTAAGCTGAGTTAGTGTGAGCTGGCTGAGAGTTTTTTAGCCTCTGGCCCACCCATTTTTGTCTTGGCTCAGGAAGGAGAGCTCCAGAGCAAACTGATTTATGAAGTAGCCAAATCTCTTGCTCACCACCTTAATGCCAGTCACTCACAGAGTAGAATTTTTGCTCACAAGACTCCACAGCTTAAAGGGAGGCTTGGAAGGGTCCCCGGGGTCATCTAGTCCATCTAAAGACAGATAAGTTGATGGAGGGAGGGATTTTCAAACTATGGCTGGTTGTGCACTTAATTTAGAAGGAAGTAAAACTGCTGGGAGAGATAACGAATTGCAAATCTTAAGACTTTGGGGTGAACTTCGTATACATTGTGGAGCTCTGAATACAATGTGTTTTAAGTGCTGTCAAATTGCTTCTGACTTATGGTCGCCTTATGAATGAATGGCCTCTCGTTAACAGTCTTGCTCAGGTCCTAGAAGCCGAGATCCATGGCTTCCTTGATTGAGTCAATCCATCTCAGGTTGGGTGGGTCTTCCTCTTTTCCTGCTGCTTTCAACTTTGGGAGGGGCTTGCATATCTGGCTGTGACATCATGTCACTTCTGGTAAAAAAAAAAAAAAAACCTGGAAGCCGCATAGGTAACTCTAGGAATCGCCCAAAACTCTGTGGTTTTACCATAGAGTTTGTGGCAATTCCTAGAGCTACAGCATGTCACTTCCTTTAAAAAAAAACAACTGGATGTGACATGATGCTGCAGCTAGCCTTACTTTTTAAAATATTTCTCCTGTTGCCACTCAGATCAGTGGTGGGCTATGGTGGGGGCAGGGCAGGAGATCCTCCACCCTGACCAGGGGCTTGGCATCTCTAGTACATCATGTGATATTAATCCAATCTGGATGCAATCATAGCACGCATCAACAGGGGCTAAGTTGTGGCTCCCAAGGCGTAATTCCTTAAAGTTGACTTTGAATGGATGAATTGGCTCTGAACTCGTAACATCGTGAGCAGCCATGAGGCAATGCTAGGCCTGTTGACAATGCCCCGAGGCCTATCATGTCTGTAGAAATGAATGAGGGGGAAAAATCTAGACTACATTCCTAGACGCCGTGTGCCATGTTCTTTTAACTTAATAATGTCTGCAAATCAAAGATATATAGTCGCGGGATAAAAGCAGAAGATTTTCAGCTCCGGTGCGGTCTCAGGGCTGATATATAGCTGTGATCACGGAAGGTCACGTGGCGGGTGTCTCGTTTGGCGAGGGAATGAATCAAGGGGAGCACGAGCAAATGAATCAGAGAGAACGGGAGGGATTCAAAACTATGTATTTTCCCTCAGGGGGGCTGGAAATGAGAATGTTACCGTTGAACCGCAAAAGGTTTTTGCGCACTTCATTTCTAATTTATCTCCTCACTCTTCTTTGGTGCAACAAACAGGAACACCGACGGTCTCCTTGACGGACATCAAGAAAGCAGGCTGAAAAAAACCCTCCCATCTCACCATCTTCTGTTTGATTAACTGAAATACAACCCACAGGACCTGGGCGGGGCTTGGTGGGCATCAAAGGGATGGCTTCCGCTCCTGTCAGCCAAGCTTGGCTGAAATCACTTTGCGAACCCTCAGTGGAAAATCAGGCTCGATTCAAATCAAATGCCCCCCCACACACACAATTAATTGGGATTCAGCCCAGGCGGAACACCGTTCCTCCGCTGATTGAAAATGTGGCATGTTCCCATGCTGAATTTCAAGATCCCTTAAAGGCAACCGATTGGGTAGGGTGTTTATGGTGCATTGGTGCATAATTTTAGGCCCCAGCCACATGTGCTGGAAAACACAGGGTGGGTGTGTGTGGCTATTTGCGCCATCGCATTCTGATCCACCATTAGGTGATTAGATGCACCAGGGCTTCCTCTGCTGGCATGCGCAGCAAGAGGATGACCCGGGGGAATAGCCACGCGCCGGCACGATCACACTGCGAGAGTCTGTATGCAGCCCGTGTCAAACCATTTGCCAGTAGGTTGTTTCAAGTACCTTTTAAATGCGCATCTTCGGCGGCATGCCACAGGTTGGCCATGGGTGCACTACACCTCCCAGATGTTCTGGTGTGATCACGCATGGAAAATACACCCAACTATCGTGCCTTCCGCGGGGCAAATTCTCCATGTGACCAGGGCCATAGTAGGGAAAATTATATGTCAAGAGTTCCCAATGTAGTTCCCATGGATTCCATGGCACTTCAACATATTCCCTGATGCCCAGAATACACCATTAAAACCTGAGAAGATAGGCCCCTAATTGAAAGCCTGGCTTAAAACTCTGTGTTTTGGACCAATGCCTAAAAGAAAGTAAAGTAGGTGCTGGGTGAGCCTCAGGGGGAGAGCATTACAGAGGTGAGGTGCCACTCCTGGAAAGGCCCTGTCCCTAGTCATTACCTGCATCACCTCTGAAGATGAGGACACAGGGAGCAGTATGGTATGGGAGGAGAGAGTCCTTCAGGCACCCTTATTCCAAGCCATTTAGGACCATAAACATAAGAACCAGCACTTTGAATTATGTTCAGAAACAGAGGGATTCCTCTTTTGAAACAGAAAAAAAGGCAATTAAATGAACCTTTGTGTGTCCATCGATCATCTATCTGTGCAGCTGCGGTCACAGGCACAGTTTGTGGTGCTATAGTAACGTTACCTGGGTGGATTAAATGGGCTCCCCCGGATGAGAACATCTGCCTTCCATGGTGCAGTCGTCGGCAACCCGTGTTGTTCCGCAATGGAAGTGGAATAAACAGATGCTGGGGAAAGTCCAGTATGAATAGGTTGTTTGCAGTTCCCTCTGGTTTTCCGACGTCTGAACTCTCTTGTAGTGAATGGAACCCAGAAGGGATGTCTGAACCAGTATTCCCTCTAAGCTGAATTAGTGTGAGCTAGCTCACAGTTTTTTAGCCTCTGACTCACACATTTTTGTCTTAGCTCAGGAAGGATGGCTCCAGAGCAAACTAATTTATGCAGTAGCAAATTGTTCACTCACAACTTTAATGCCAGTAACTCACAAAGTAAAATTTTTGCTCACAAGACTCCACTGCTTAGAGGGAACATTGGTCTGAACCTGCAGATCCATTTCCACTGCTGTTGTGTGTGTGTGTGTGTGTTTTTAAACAAAGTTTTTGCCTATATGTGCATGAGTGCATATGGACATGCATCCACATACATTTTTTTAAAAAAACAACTGTGCGGTGCACTCCATGGCTGAGGCACCGCAGTAATGTGGACACTTGACCACAAGATGGTTGCATGGGTAATCCACAGTATGGTGTGCTATCTGGATGAGATGCCCTACAATATTTTACACCAGTACAATGAGAGGCACCATACCACGCCAAGCCACCAGTGTGACCGCAGCCTGTGTATGAATTTTTTTTGGGGGAAAGAAAGAAATTATCCTCCCCCATAACAACATTATTTGCCCCTTGAAGCAGAAAGCAGAGACAGAAGAAAGGAGCAATTCATCCCAAGCAGGTGCACACATTTCTATATGTTAAGTTTTCACCAGTGTTCCTCTATGCTGAGTTAGTGTGAGCTAGCTCACAGTTTTTAGCCTCCAGCTCACACAGATTTCTCTCTCAGCTCAGGAAGGATGGCTCCAGAGCAAACTAATTTATGCAGCAACCAAATCTCACAACTCTAATGCCAGGAACTCACAAAGTAGAATTTTTGCTCAGAAGACTCCATAGCTTAGAGGGAGCATTGGTTTTCACCCATGCAAACCGAGTCATAGGAACCCATGTAATGTAATTGTTGAAGTGTGACTGGATGCCTAAAAGGCTGAGGCTACAAGCATCCATAAAAAAGATTGAACAAACAAAAACTTCAATAATACAGTGTACTTTAAAAGTTCATTAAAACAGAATGGGCCTTGAAGCCATAGTACACATTATGTACTGTGCAGTAGACATCATGTACAATACAGTAGACCCTTAGAAGCACACTGTGCATTGAGCATAACATACAGTGCAGTATACGCTTAGCAGCACTGATTGTAAACAATAAACCAATAAATTATACCATTCTCATTCCCTTTGGTACGGCTATAAAGATCAGGACCTAGATGTAACGATCCCACGGAGTCTTTCTGTGTCACAAGATATATATTTCGCAAAGAACCCAAAATACCTTACATGGCTAACTATAAGACAGATTTCTTCATACAGTGTGTATGTGACATTAAGTTGGGACCACTGAAGAAGCCCTTTTGGGCTGAAACGTGTCTGGTCCGATTTCATTGGTTGACTGGTTCCAATCAATGCTACTAAGCGTATACCACATAGTATTTTATTTATTTATTATTAATTTATTTATTTGGTTTTTACTTTGCCCTCCTCATTGAAGCAGTATATATATATATATTTTCCAATATAATTTATTCAATTTTCAAAAATTCCAATAACAAGTAATAACAGTCATTTACAGGATAAGTATATATAAACTCAACATCATAAAAGAAAGCATTTTGCATAAGCTTAGTGTTGACATCAACATTTACCACAAATGAAGAGTGTCTATTATCTCTGGTATTGTTCCTTCAGAAACTAGATGGGACAAGATCGGTAGCCATATCCTTGTAAATTCTCTATATTCGCCAGTAGATTTTGTTGGATTCATTACGTCAGATATTTTTTCCATTATGTATAAGTTCCACAACTTTTTGGACCATACGTTTAGGCAGGGCTTTTTTGTAGAAAAAGCCCAGCAGGAACTCATTAGCATAATAGGCCAGACCCAACAGCAGAAACTCATTAGCATATTAGGTCACACCCCTGACAGCACAGCTCGTTAGCTTATTAGGCCACACCCCCATATTCCCAGAAGTGTGATCATCAAGCCACACCCACCTTTTGCTTCTTATTCTGTTTCCCTTGTTTGTTGTCAAAACCCAGGGCTTTTTTTTGTAGCAGGAACTTCTTTTCATGTTAGACCACACACCCCTAATGTAGCTAATCCTAATGAGTTTCTGCTGTTGGGTGTGACCTATTATGCTAATGAGTTCCTTCTGGGTGTGGCCAACTCGGGAGCCAGTCGGAACTCCGTTCCTGTGCATTCCTGCCCAAAAATAGCCCTGAATTTAGGGACGGTATAATTTCTGACTTCCATTTTGAAGCTATGGTTTTCTTGGCTGCGAATAATAATAAAGCAATTCTCTTTCTTTGTACAGTGAATAAAGCAGTTTCATTTCTAAGGTTCAAGAGTATAGACTCTGGGTTCTTTTTTATAGCGTGACCAGATAGACGCCTAATTTCCTCTAATATTTCATCCAAAAAGGGAGCTATGATAGGACGTTCCATCCAACAGTGGATGTACGCTGTCGGATGTATGCTATTCTCTTTGCAATTCCCCCAGCAGAGGGAGTTTGAGTTATGTGTGATATGAGATAACTGTACAGGGGTCAAGTACCATTTAGCCATGATTTTAAGATTTTGCCATTTCAGAGAGAGTATAGAGGATTTGTTTCCATAGGAATTCCAAATGTCTAACCATCTGTCTTCATTAAGATCTGTTGTGCATGTTTTTTGCCAATATTTCTTGCATGTTAATATTGTGTTTCCTTGCAAGGATGTGAGAATGGAGGAGATTTTAGCTATAACTCCCCTTTTACTTTTGTCGACGTTCTGAATGAGTGTTTCAGAAGCAGTAAATTATGGGTCCTGGAAAGTGTACTGTATGTAATGTGTAATGCAAGAGTTTACTGTACTGAATGTAGTGCGCACTTCACAGTGTGTGACCTCTATGGCCTAAAAGACCGTTTTGCTTTTAATGGACTTTTAAAAAGTACACTGTGATCTTAAAGATATATTTTGTTTAATCTTCTTCACTTGTGGCATTTGTGTATATGTGTGTATGTAAGTCATGGTTGACTTCTGGTGAGAGGTGGCTTACTATTGCCTGCTTATGCATCCTAACCCTGGTATTCCTTGGAGGTCTCCCATCTGATTACTTGCCAGGGTCAGCCCTGCTTAGCTTCCGAGATCTGACGAGATCGTCTTGCCTGGGCTATCCAGGTCAGGGGAATCTTCTGCTTTTTATGTATGGTTGTAACCTCAATCTTTAAGTATCAAATTCCATTTGGCCGGGGGGGGGCGCTTTCATAAGAACATAAGAGAAGCCAATGTCGGATCAGGCCAATGGCCCCTCCAGTCCAACACTCTTCCACACAGTGGCCAAAAATACCAGGTGCCATCAGGAGGTCCACCAGTGGGGCCAGGACATCAGAAGCCCTCCCACTGTTGATCACCCCACCCCAAGCACCAAGAATACAGAGCATCACCTGCCCCAGACCGAGAGTCCCTATCTATACCTTGTGGCTAATAGCCACTGATGGACCTCTGCTCCATAATGTTTATCTAATTCCCTCTTGAAGCTGTCATGCTTGTAGCCGCCACCCCCCACACACTCTATCCCATGCATATCTTATAAACTTCGATCATGTCACCCCTCAGCCATCGTTTCTCCAAGCTAAAGAGCCCCAAGCGCTTTAACCTTTCTTCATAGGGAAAGTGTTCCAACCCTTTTATCATCCTAGTTGCCCTTCTCTGCACTTTTTCCAATGCTATAATATCCTTTTTGAGGTGTGGTGACCAGAACTGTACACACTACTCCAAATGAGGTCGCACCATTGATTGCTATTCTGCCTTATCCTGAATCAGACCATCAGTCCATCAAGGTGGGAAATACCTGGTGGTTTTGGAGATGGAGCCTGGGGAAGATGGGGTCTGGAGAGGAGAGGGAGAACATAAGAGAAGCCAATGTTGAATCAGGCCAATGGCCCATCCAGTCCAACACTCTGTGTCACACAGCGGCCAAAAATACCAGGTGCCATCAGGAGGTCCACCAGTCGGGCCAGGACACTAGAAGTCCTCCCACTGTTGCTCCCCCCCAAACACCAAGAGTACAGAGCATCACTTGACCCAGAACAAGAGTTCCTATCTATACCTTGTAACTAATAGCCACTGATGGACCTCTGCTCTATATGTTTATCCAATTCCCTCTTGAAGCCGTCCATGCTTGTAGCGACCGCCACCTCCTGGGGCCATGAATTCCACGTGTTCATCAATCTTTGGGTGAAGAAGGACTTCCTTTTGTCCGTTCTAACCCGACTGCTCAGAAGTTTCATGGAGTGCCCACGAGTTCATTGGTGTTGCTTTGTGTGGTTAGACTGTGAGACAAGGAATGGGGTTCGAGTGTGTACTCAGCCACGATGCTCACCGTAGTGATCTTGGGCCTGTTACGCTTCCTCAGCCTGACCAACCTCACAGGATTGCTATGGGGATAAAATGGGAGGGAGAGGAAGGATTTGGAGGGAGGACAGGATAATTGACTGCAAAACGACCGATGACAGGGCTCTTTCTGTAGCAGGAACTCCTTTGCATATTAGGCCACACACCCCTAATGTAGCCAATCCTCCAAGAGCTTACAGTAACCCGTGTAAGAAGAGCTCTGCAAGATCTTGGAGGAACAGGGCTCTTTTTGTAGCAGGAACTCCTTTGCATATTAGGCCACACACCCTTAACGTAGCCAATCCTGCTACAAAAAGAGCCCTGCTGATGATCAAATGACTGATGCAATCCACACCAAATCGATTGCAGCATCACAGGATGGCTTGCATGCACAATTGGCCTGTCCCATATCTAACATATATACCACTGACACTGGGGGGGGGACCCTGAAATTCTTCAAGATTTTCTATTCCATGAAACAAAAGGAAGACTGCCGCCAAGAAATCAGAAGGAGATTGAGACTGGGAAGGGCAACCGTGAAGGAGCCGATCTGATCTAATTTATCACAGCAAGAGCCAGTAAAAGAGTACAATTCTGATATAAGGAGGAGTGAGCTGCGGTGGCTCAAGTGGTTAAGACGCTGAACTGCAGGCTGTGGAAGGTCAGTAGTTCAGCAGTTCAAGACCCGTGAGTGCCGCATGACGGGGTGAGCTCCCGTCTCTAGTTCCAGCTCCTGCCAACCTAGCAGTTCGAAAGCAAGAAATTGCAAGTAGATAAATAGGTACCGCTTCGGTGGGACGGTAACAGCGTTCCATGCGCCTTGGGGTTTAGTCATGCCGGCCACATGACCACAGAAATGTCTTCGGACAGCGCTGGCTCTTCAGCTTTGAAACAGAGATGAGCACCGCAACCCTAGAGTCGGATTCGACTGGCTTTCAAGCAAGGGAACCTTTACCTAAAACAGTAATAACATGGGAATAGTATAAAAACATTAACAAGAGAAAAACCAACTAAAAATAGTAAAATACAATAATATTAATAAGAGAATCATATAGTTTTCCCAGCCAAAATAACTTTATGTTTCCTAATAGCTAAGGAACAAAATTTTGCCGCAGCGTAAGTCTCTGAGCTCTGAACGTCTTCTAAGAGGAATTCATGGAGGACTTCTGGCCTAAAGTCAAGAGAAGACTGCAGAGGGCTAAATCTAGACAGAAGGGATAGTATAAGATGGTCTCGTTCCTCCCAATAGAATCCTCAGAACAGGAGGACATGAGTAACCGATTCCACCATGTTGACCATGCATGATGGGCATATACGTTCATGCATTGGAAGTCGAGTGAATTTACCTTGCAGTACAGCGGAGGGGAGTGCCTCAAAACCGGCTCTGGAAAAGGCCCATCTATCAGGCTCATAGGCAGTGTTCCCTCTAAGCTGAGTTAGTGTGAGCTAGCTCACAGTTTTTTAGCCTCCAGCTCACAGATTTTTGTCTTAGCTCAGGAAGGAGGGCTCCAGAGCAAACCAATTATGCAGTAACCAAATTGCTCGCTCACAACTTTAATGCCAGTAGCTCACCAAGTAGAATTTTTGCTCACAAGGCTCCACAGCTTAGAGGGAACATTGCAATGTTAACTAAATAGGGGGCAGCAGTAGAATTAGGCCAAGATTTTATATTTCTGTAGTCCTTGGCAATGTTCCCTCTAAGCTGCGGAGTCTTGTGAGCAAAAATTCTACTTTGTGAGCTACTGGCATTAAAGTTGTGAGCGAATGATATGGATGCTGCATAAATTAATTTGTTCTGGAGCCATCCTTCCTGAGCTAAGACAGAAATTTGTGAGCTGTAGGCTAAAAAACTGTGAGCTAGCTCACACTAACTCAGCTTAGAGGGAACACCAGTCCTTGGGTAGCAAAGCTTCTTCATTTTGTAATTCCATATCACGGAGCCTCTGTGCGGCAGCTGTTCTTGCCTTGCATAGGCTTCCATAGAAGAGATCTTCTGGGAATAGGCTAGAAAAGATCCTTCAGGATATATCACTGGTGATCAAGATGAAGATAATTAATGCCAAGGTGTCCCAACCGGGATAGTCCAGGCAAGCCAAATCTCATCAGATCTCGGAAGCTAAGCGGGGTCAACTCTGGCAAGTACTAGAGTGGGAGACCTTCTTGGAACACCAGCAGTCGGGAGGTGGGGGAAGGCTTTATTCGTCCACCACTCTGAATGTCCTCCAGGCCCACAGTAGGGGTCAATCATCTGAGGTTGCCATGATGTTCAGGTGCACAGTCTCTCTGTCACACACACATGCATGTGTGTGAGTTTGGGTCAGTCACAAGTTCTCTCCGAGCTCTTCTCTCAAGAGCAGTTCTCGAGAGAGCTCTCTCAGCCCCACCTACCTCATAGGGTGTATTGTTGTGGGGAGAGGAAGGGAAGGAGATTTTGAGCCACTCTGAGACTTCAAGTGAAAGGCGGGGTATAAATCCAATCTCTTCTTCTTCGTATGAAAAAATACAACCCTCCCAGAAAAGAAACACAAATATACTTAATGCCATGGTATTCCTCATTGCTATTCATGGGTGTGAACATTGGACATCGAAGAAAGCTGATAAGAAGAAGGCCTATTCATTTGAAATGTGGCATTGGAAGACAGTTTTGCAGACACCATGAACCACCAAAAAGACATACCAGCGGGTTCTAGTTCAACTCTGAATTCTCCCTAAAAGCTAAAATGACTAAAGAAGAAGAGAAGAGATGGGATTTATACCCTGCCCTTCACTACCCAAAGGAATCTCAGAGTGGCTTGCAATCTCCTTTTCCCTTCCCCTCCCCACAACAGACACCCTGTGAGGTAGGTGGGGCTGAGAGAGCTCTTGACAGAAACTGCTTGCCCAAGGTCATCCAACACATGCAAGTGGAGGAGTGGGGAATCAAACCTGGTTCTCCCAGATTAAAGTCCACACACTTAACCACTACACCAAACTCTTATGAGCAAAAAAAAAACCCCAACAACTAAGGCTACTGTACTTTGGTCACTTTATGAGAAGACAATAGAATGGATAAAAAGAAATACTTGTTCCCCCAAAGAGTGATTAACGCATGGAATTCACTGTCACAGGAGGTGGTGGCGGCTACAAGCATGGATGGCTTCAGGAGGGAATTAGATGGGAACTCTCAGTCTGGGGCAGGTGATGGACTCTATTCTTGGTGCTGGAGGGGGCAGCAGTGGGAGGGCTTCTAGCATCCTGGCCCCACTGCTGGACCTCCTGATGGCACCTGGTATATTTTGGCCGCTGTGTGACAGAGTGTTGGACTAGATGGGCCATTGGCCTGATTCAACATTGGCTTCTCTTATGTTCTTATGTTCTTATAAGCATATGGAGCAGAGGTCCATCAGTGGCTCTTAGCCACAAGGTATAGATAGAGGCTCTTGGAGAAGTGATGCTCTGTATTCTTGGTGCTTGGGGGTGGTCAACAGTGGGAGGGCTTCTCGTGTCCTGGCCCCACTGGTGGACCTCCTGACGGCACCTGGTATATTTTGGCCACTGTGTGACAGAGTGTTGGACCGGATGGGCCATTGGCCTGATCCGACATTGGCTTCCCTTATGTTCTTATGACAAGACTCACTCACTGGAAAAGACAATCATGCTAGGAAAAGTTGAAGGCAGCAGGCAAAGAGGGAGACCCAATGCGAGATGGATTGGCTCAGTCAAGGAAGCCAGGGCCCTCAGTTTGCAAGACCCGAGCAAGGCTGTTAACCAGAGGATGCTTTGGAGATCACGAATTCATAAGGTCACCCTAAGTTGGAAGCAAATTGACAGCATTTAGCACACACATATCTAGCACCATATACAGGACATTTCTATCAGCCGCCGTCACCTGAAATGCAACACTTTCCAACAGAGCCAGCTCAAATCATCCGTAATAAAATCATTCAGGAATCAAATAAGGTACATCCATCTGTAAACGGCACACATCTCTAATGAAACATCTTCTTTCTCCCTTTCCGGCCTCGGCTTCAGAATTTATTTTTATTTGCTTTCTGTTTTGTTCAGTTCCATCTTCGCCAAATTAATCCCTTCCCCTTTTTTCCCCCCCTTCGTCGCCACTCTGTTTTTCTCAACGACGACGCGCTTGCGGTTAGCGGTGAGATTTCCATGGAAACGTCGGGGACGGCGTGGATGGAGGTGAAGGCTGACTCTCTCGTGTGAGATAAAAGGTCACGCAGTTCAAACCTCCCCTCCGCCGCTCGATCCGAGTTGTCTAAATCCTCGACGGGCGCGCAGTCTTGAAAGCTGTGTCCAATGCCTACGTCTACCCGTGAAGCCTGGGACACCTTTCACAGGTTGCCGAGGACAGGTTGCCTTGGGAGGGGAATTCGTTTGACTGCTCAAAAGTGAGGGAATTCCTATCACCGCTTCAATGCATGTCCTACTGGTCAAGAATGCAAGCTGGAAAGGAAGAAGAGCCCGGAATCTTAGAGAAGGAAAGCACATCTGGTCAATAATTCAAGCATCACGGCGGAACTTGGAGGCGTATGAGCAAAGACAGAGAGAGAGATGGCTAGGAAATTGAGCTGGTTCCAGGGTTTGAGGGGCAATGGGCTGAGAATGCTGGGATGCCAGCCTCCAGGGGGGTCTCGTATGACTCAACATCAAATAAGGCTCCAAATATTTCTCAAATATACAATAGTATTCAATACATGAAATACAAGAAATACAAAAAAAATACAAAGGATAGGCTGGGGATTTCCCTAAGAAGAAAGGGTAAAATGCTTGGGGCTCTTTAGCTTGGAGAAATGACGGCTGAGGGGTGACGTGATCGAGGTCTATAAGATTATGTGTTGGATAGAGCAGGTTGAGAAAGAAGTACTTTTCTCCTTTTCTCACAATACAAGAACTCATAGGCACTCAATGAAGTTGCTGAGCAGTCGGGTTAGAACAGATAAAAGGAAGTACTTCTTCACCCACAGAGTGATTAATATAGGGAATTCACTGCCACAGGGGGTGGCGGCAGCTACAAGCATGGGCAGCTTCAAGGGGGAATTAGATAAGCATATGGAGCAGAACTCCATCAGTGGCTATTAGCCACAAGGTATAGATAGGGACTCTCGGCCTGGGGCAAGTGATACTCTGTATTCTTGATGCTTGGGGGGGGGCAACAGTGGGAGGGCTTCTAGTGTCCTGGCCCCACTGTTGGACCTCCTGATGGCACCTGGTATATTTTGGCCGCTGTGTGACAGAGTGTTGGACTAGATGGGCCATTGGCCTGATTCAACATTGGCTTCTCTTATGTTCTTATGTTCTCATGATACATACATGTAGCCTAACTCTATAGGTGCTCTTCCATCTCAATGAATGAAAAGACGGCTCTCTAGGGATTCCCTGGAATTACAGTTTATCTCCAGACCACAGAGGTCAGTTCCCTAGGAGAAAATGGCTGCGTTGGAGGGTGGACTTTATGTTGTTATGTCTGAGGTCCCCGTCCTCCCCGGGCTCCATCACCAAATCTCCTGGAATTTCCCAACCTGGCAACCATGCTCCCTGTAAGCTGTGGAGTCTTGTGAGCAAAAAAAAAAATCTAATTTGTGAGCTACTGGTGTTAAAGTTGTGAGCAAGCTCTTTGGCTGCTGCATAAATTAGTTTGCTCTGGAGCCATCCTTCCTGGGCGAAGAGAAAGATCTGTGAGCTGGAGGCTAAAAAACTGTGAGCAAGCTCACACTAACTCAGCCTAGAGGGAACACTGCCTGTGAGATAGGTGGGGGTGAGAGAGCTCTTTCTGGAACTGTCCTTGAGAGAGCAGCTCTGGCAGAACTATGCCATGCCCAAGGTCTTCCAGCAGCTGCAAGTGGAGGAGTGGGGAATCAAACCCGGTTCTCCCAGATTAGAGTCTGCGCAATTCACCACGACATCAAACTGGCTCTAATGGACTGACCTGGATGGTCCAGGCTAGTCTGACCTATAGATGGTATGGGAACTATATCTTTAATATGACAGGGCAAGATTTAAAAGCAAGATGATGAGAAGATACAGACTGGGATAACTCTGCTATATGTATCAACGGTTGCATGAAATATTATTTGCTGTATGGCGTAAGCTTAAAATATTAGATCATTGGCTGCAAAACTTTCTTATGTGTAATGTTCCCCCAATTTTATGTCTTTCCTTTTGAATGTGTGTCTATGTTTGTCTTTTGACTGAGTTATTGAAATTAAATAACAATTTTATGTTAAAAAAAAACACTGCACCAAAGTGAGAGGGTGGAGGAAGTTTGTAGTAAGAGCCACATATCTAGCACTAATTCGGCTTAGGGGTAACACTGCTGCCAACCCGACCCCCCATTCCCTGGCAGTGGTGGTGGGGACCTAACCCTAGCCCCCTCCCCTCCTCTGCCCACCACCTGTTTGTGCTTTCCTTCCTGCTTACCCACCCGTATATCACCTAGACCAGAGAGTCCGCCACCTGTTTGCAAATCCTCCCACTGCCCATGGTCACAGTGGAAGTCACTGCCACAAGAAGTGGTGGCAGCGACAGGCACAGACAGCTTCAAGCGGGGACTGGATCTGCATATGGAGCAGAGGTCCATCAGTGGCTATGAGCCACAAGGTATAGGTAGTTGGTATAGATATACCACAAGGTATAGATGCGAGAGTTGGACTATAAGGAAGGCTGAGTGCCGAAGAATAGATGCTTTTGAATTACGGTGCTGGAGAAGACTCCAGAGAGTCCCTTGGACTGCAAGGAGATCAAATCAGTCAATCCTACAAGAAATCAACCCTGACTGTTCCCTGGAAGGCCAGATCCTGAAGCTGAAGCTCAAATACTTTGGCCACCAAATGAGAAGGGAGCATTCACTGGAGAAGACCCTGATGCTGGGAAAGACTGAAGGTCAAAGAAGAAGGGGACGGCAAAGGATGAGATGGTTAGACAGTGTCATCGATGCAACGAACATGAAATTGAGCAAATTCTGAAGTGCAACGGAAGACATTAGGGCCTGGCATGATGTGGTCCACAGGGTCACAAGGAGTTGAGTTTGACTGTGTGACTGATTAACATAGATAGGAACTCTCAGTCTGGGGCAAGTGATGCTCTGTTTTCTTGGTGCTTGGGGGCAACAGTGGGAGGGCATCTGGAGTTCTGACCCCACTGGTGGACCTCCTGATGGCACCTGGTATTTTTGGCCACTGTGTGACAGAGTGGATGATCCATCGGCCTGATCCTGCATTGGCTTCTCTTATGTTCTTACATTCTTTACAAGGTTCCCGGCAGCAGTCTGCCTTTGTTTCCAATGGAGGGGGAGGAAAAAAATGTGGAAAAAATGTAAAACCCGAGAATCTCCCATTCGCAAAGCTATCGCTAAGCCTGACCAATGTAAAATGTGAGAATCCCAAATTACGCATAAAGCAAGATTCCCAGTACAAATTGGGAGAACCCCACAAAATAAAATAAAATAAAAAATGTGAACCAAACACAGATCAGATCCAGTCAAGAACAAACTTGTTGGAAATTGCTATGAGCCCTTCAGAAGCCCTCTTATTTCGAAGTTCTGTCTTTGATTTCCCCACCACCACCACCAATGTAACTCTCTCTATGGGAATCGGCCACTGTGTGCGATTTGTCCTCGTAGAATGGATGAACCACCTTCAGCAGCACATACCTGATAATTCATAATCCCTCCAGTGTACAAAGGGGCAAGTATTCCCATGTGTCACGAAATCAGTCACTCCACAGGCCCACCCGCGCCGAAACAATCAAACCCAACCAAGAATAAAGCTCTCAGAGCTTTATAATTGGAGTACCTTTGATTTGTGACATGTATTGTAAGGTGGCTTTGGCTGTTTACAGCCTAATAACCTTGCCAAGTTGTGAAATAAGCTATCAGGTACTTGGTGATACACGATGACTCCTTTTTTATTATTTGTCAATAAAAAGCAGGAAATGGAACTACAAAACATCATTGTCTCTGGGGTTTGGCTTACCCAGCTGTCACAAAGCATGTCAGACCCTTCTCTCTTTTTTGCAGGTATGGATAAGCACAGCTCCTTGGGAAAGAAGTCGAAAAGAGCAAGCGTCCAGCAGCTCCTTAAAGACTAACAAAATTTGTAGCAGGGTAAGAGCTTTCGTGTGTCACCGCTCACTTCTTAGATATCTCATGAAAGCTCATGCCCTGACACAAATTTTGTTAGCCTTTAAGGAGCTGCTATCCTGCCACAAAAGCAAAAAGCAGAGACATCACCCTGCCAACAAAAGTCCACATGGTCAAAGCAATGGTATTCCCAGTAGTAATGTATGGCTGCAAGAGTTGGACTATAAGGAAGGCCAAGCGCTGAAGAATAGATTCTTTCAAACTATGGTGCTGGAGAAGACTCTTGAGAGTCCCTTGGACTGCAAGGAGATCAAATCAGTCAATCCTACAAGAAATCAACCCTGACTGTTCCCTGGAAGCAATGTTCCCTCTCTAAGCTGTGGAGTCTTGTGAGCAAAAATTCTACTTTGCGAGCTACTGGCATCAAAGTTGTGAGCAAGAGATTTGGCTACTACATAAATTAGTTTGCTCTGAAGCCATCCTTCCTGAGCTAAGACAAAAATGTGTGGGCCGGAGGCTAAAAAACTGTGAGCTAGCTCACACTAACTCAACTTAGAGGGAATGCTGCCTGGAAGGCCAGATTCTGAAGCTGAAGCTCAAATACTTTGGCCACCCAATGAGAAGGGAGCACTCTCTGGAGAAGGCCCTGATGCTGGGAAAGATTGATGATCAAAGAAGAAGGGGACGGCAAAGGATGAGATGGTTGGACAGTGTCATCATTGCAACAAACATGAAATTGAGCAAACTTCAGAGGACGGCGGAAGACAGGTGGGCCTGGCATGATCTGGTCCAGGGGGTCGCGAAGAGTTGGACTCGACTGTGTGACTGGACAACAACAGCATAGTGTCCAAACCATGCAGAGTGATGGTATCGCTTTACTCTGTTCTAGAGTATTGTGTTCAGTTTAGGGCAGCACAATGTAAAGGTAAAGATAAAGGTTCCCTTGCTCGAAAGCCAGTCGAATCCGACTCTAGGGTTGCGGTGCTCATCTCCGTTTCAAAGCCGAAGAGCCAGTGCTGTCCAAAGACGTTTCCGTGGTCATATGGCCGACATGACTAAACACCAAGGCGCATGGAACGCTGTTACCTTCCCACCAAAGCGGTACCTATTTATCTACTTGCAATTTCTTGCTTTCGAACTGCTAGGTTGGCAGGAGCTGGAACTAGAGACGGGAGCTCATTCCATCATGCGGCACTCTCGGGTCTTGAACTGCTGAACTACTGATCTTCCACAGCCTGCAGTTCAGCGTCTTAACCATTTGAGCCACCGCAGCTCCAGCACAATGTAAGAAGGATATAAACAAGCTGGAACGTGTCCAGAGGAGGGCAACAAAGATGGTGAGGGAGTCTGGGGACCAAGTCCTGTGAGGAAAGGTTGAAGGAGCTGGGTATGTTTCGCCTGGAGAGGAGAGGACGGAGAGGCAATAAATACTCAAAGGGCTGTCATATAGAGGATGGCGCAGAGTTTTTTTCCATTGCCCAAGAAGGCAACGGAACAAGCCGATCCGGTAGATATACTCTTATGCACATGAGAGCTTATGCGCTTGAGCGCATGAGCGCATATCGCCTGATTACATGACAAAAAGCCGCTTACAGCCGCACCTCCGCCAGGGGCAGGCCAACAGTGTGAATGCTCCTTTGCGCCTCCTCCCCGGTATGCTCCCGCATCAGTCAGCGCAGTGTGACTGGGAATATCTGGAACAAACCTCCCACTTCAAACTGCCAGTCTGAACTCAGCCATTCAGTAGGCAAACAGAGAATTTCTTTGACAGCCGCCCTTGCCTGAGTCGTAAGTCAAGCCTCGGATCTCTCCGACTCACCACCATCCAACTGAAACAGCCATCGAACAGTTTTGCGGCCGTGCTCTCGTTGCCTTGCCATCATCTGTGCAACGGGTGGAATTTACTCTGCCCCATGGAGATGGATGTTTGGGGAGATAATTAAACGATTTGCACGGACTACAATACTCATAAGGCTGTGCCAAAATGGTCCTGTACCAAATAGCCTTGGAAATAACCAGCCTGGAGAGGTGGGCTTGCCTAGATCTAAATGAAGATAAAAAAGAAATATTTACTCAACTCTGCTGGAAATATGCCTGAGTCTGGATAGCCCAAGCTCACTCAATTTCATCAGACCTCGGAAGCTAAGCAGGGTCATACCCGGTTAGTTCTTGGATGGGAGGCCACCAAGGAAGGCCAGGCTTGCAATGCAGAGGCAAGAGAAGAAGAAGAGATTGGATTTATACCCCGCCCTTCACCACCCAAAGGAGTCTCAGAGCAGTTTACAATCTCCTTTCCCTTCCCCTCCCCACAACAGACACCCTGTGAGGTAGGTGGGGCTGAGAGAGCTCTTGACAGAAATGGCTCTTTTTCAAGAACAGCTCTTACCAAAACTACAGCTTGCCCGTGGTCATCCAGTCAGGCGCAAGTGGAGGAGTGGGCAGGGGTCATTTGGAGCAGGAGCGTGCAGGAGCGGAGCTCCGGTAGTTAAAAGCACAGGCTGTCGCCCCCAACTCCCAGCAGGAGCACAAAGCAGCATATGTAGCATTCCTCCTGGGCCCAGATAGGCTTCTCTGGGATTGGAATGACAGCCCCCAGAGTGGAAAGACAGTCCCTAGGGGTGGAGCCTGAGTGGTGGGTGTTGCCTTCTGACACACTTCCAGTGATGTCAGAGGGTGTGGCATATGCAAATAAGTTATGCTAATGAGGTATGCTAATGAGTTATGCTAATGAGCTCCTGCACCTCTTTTTCTACAAAATGACCCGTGGGAGTGGGGAATCAAACCCAGTCCTCCCAGATTACAGTCCACGCACTTAACCACTTCACCAAACCACTACACCACTTCTGCTTGGCTCTTGCCTTGAAAACCCTTTCGGGCCACTCACCATAAGTCCTCTGCAACTTGATGGCAACCACCACATGACCTGGATGGCCAAGCCTAGCCTGATCGTGTTGTATCTCAGAAGCAAAGTAGGGTTGACTCTTGTGAGTATTTGGATGGGAGACCACCAAGGATGTTCAAGGTTGCCACACAGAGGCAGGCAATGGCACACCACCTCTGTTCATGCCTTGCCTTGAAAACTCTTTGGGGTCTCCTTAAGTCAGCCATGACATGACCACACTTTCCATCACCCCCCCCCCCGCTGTGGCAGCACTGGCTGCGTCTGACCCAGTGTAGAGTTGTCCCAAATGAAGGTAATCACTTAGGCTGCCTGTTTTGTGTAACCCACACTAGAGTTTGGAGGCAGGCACACGGTGGGCCAACATCATGTGTGCCAATATCTCACTTCGAGGGGAAACCTGGAAGTGATGAAAGGTAGCTCTAGGGACTGGCAGAAACTCTATGGTTTTATAGCGTTTTGGTAAATATATATTTTGGGATTCATGGATTCACGCAAAACACAGATGATACTTTGCACACATATGGCATCACTTGGAGCTTGTTTTTTTTCCTTGATGTTCGGAAACTCTACGTTGCCGACATCTTTTTCTGCTTCCTCTTTTAGTAGTTGGCTGGGGTATTCTTGAACTGGGTCCTAAATACTTGAAAAACCTACTCTATAGCACTTCTGGCAGACATAATGACTACATTTTTAAAAAAATTCTCCTGCCATCACTTGGAGAGGCAGTGTGCAAGGACAGCTGCTGGCGAGAGGCACTGAATGTGATTACTAAATGATGCAGACCACCCATAAGTAAAGCTAGTTTGTCCCACATTTCTTCTTTCTCATGTATCCAATTCAGGGCACTGAAGCTTTTGATGGGTTCAGTTACTGGAGGCCTCTGCAGTAATTGTCTTTCCCGGGTCCAGCTCCAGATGAAATAGGATCCAGGTTGTTCCCATCTAGCCTTGTTCAGAGACAGTTTCAAGACTCCTCCATATGAACACAGATGAAGCTGCCTTCTACTGAATCAGACACTTAGTCCACCAAGGTCAGTATTGTCTACTCAGACCGGCAGCAGCTCTCCAGGGTCTCAGGCAGAGGTCTTTCACTTCACCTACTACCCGGTCCTTCTAATTGGAGATGCTGGTGTTGAACCTGGGACCTTCTGCATGCCAAGCAGAAGCTCTACCACTGAGGTCTTTCCCATCACCTCCTGCATGATTCTTTTCACTGGAGATGCCAGGGATTGAACCTGGGATCTTCTTCATGCCAAGCAGAAGCTCTACCACTGAGGTCTTTCCCATCACCTCCTGCCTGGTTCTTTTCACTGGAGATGCCAGGGATTGAACCTGGGACCTTCTTCATGCCAAGCAGAAGCTCTACCACTGAGGTCTTTCCCATCACCTCCTGCCTGGTTCTTTTCACTGGAGATGCTGGGGATTGAACCTGGGACCTTCTGCATGCCAAGCAGAAGCTCTACCACTGAGGTCTTTCCCACCACCTCCTGCCTGGTTCTTTTCACTGGAGATGCCAGGGATTGAACCTGGGACCTTCTGCATGCCAAGCAGAAGCTCTACCACTGAGGTCTTTCCCATCACCTCCTGCCTGGTTCTTTTCACTGGAGATGCTGGGGATTGAACCTGGGACCTTCTGCACACCAGGCAGATGCTCTACCACTGAGGTCTTTCCCATCACCTCCTGCCTGGTTCTTTCCACTGGAGATGCCAAGGATTGAACCTGGGATCTTCTGCATGCCAAGCAGAAGCTCTACCACTGAGGTCTTTCCCATCACCTCCTTCCTGGTTCTTTTCACTGGAGATGCCAGGGATTGAACCTGGGACCTTCTGCATGCCAAGCAGAAGCTCTACCACTGAGGTCTTTCCCATCACCTCCTTCCTGGTTCTTTTCACTGGAGATGCCAGGGATTGAACCTGGGACCTTCTGCATGCCAAGCAGAAGCTCTACCACTGAGGTCTTTCCCATCACCTCCTTCCTGGTTCTTTTCACTGGAGATGCCAGGGATTGAACCTGGGATCTTCTGCATGCCAAGCAGAAGCTCTACCACTGAGGTCTTTCCCATCACCTCCTTCCTGGTTCTTTTCACTGGAGATGCCAGGGATTGAACCTGGGACCTTCTGCACGCCAGGCAGATGCTCTCCCACAGAGCCACAGTCCCTCCAACAGTAGAAACCCCAAGTTCAGAAGAGGGAGAGGGAATCGCTTAGAGGCAGATGATCTGCTTGAAACAGAGAGTCTCGGGTTCAATCCCTGACATCTCCAGTTGGAAGGACCAGGGAGCAGGTGATGTGAAGGATCTCTGCCTGAGACCCTGGAAACCAACTGCCAATCAGAGTAGACAAGACTGACCTTGATAGACCAAACGTCCGATGTGCTATAAGTCAGCTTCATTTGTTCACGTGAAACAGGGATATTGTCTTGGGAAGGGACTGTGGCTCAGTGGAAGAGCCTCTGCTTTGCATGCAGGAGGTCTCGGGTTCAATCCCCAGCGTCTCCAGTTGGAAGGAGGAGGAGGAGGAGGAGAAAGAAGAGGAGGAGGAGATTGGATTTATACCCCAGCCTTCACTTGGCAGTCTCAGAGCAGCTTACAATCTCCTTTCCCTTCCCCTCCCCACAACAGACACCCTGTGAGGAAGGTGGGGCTTGAGAGAGCTCTTCCCAGAACTGCCCTTGAGAGAACATCTCTAAGAGAACTTGCAACTGACCCAAGATCACTCCAGCATCTGCATGTGGAGTACGGGGCAACCAAACCCAGTTCTCCCAGGTTAGAGTCCATGCTCTTAACCACTACACCAAACTTGGTCTCCAGTGAGGACCTGTTCAATGAGGACCAGGTAGTTGGTGATGTGAAGGACCTCTTCCTGAGACCCTGGAAACCAGCTGCCAATCAGAGCAGGCAAGACTGATCTTGATAGACCAGAGGTCTGACATGTCATAAGTCAGTTTCATTTGTTCACGTGAAGCAAAGATATTATCTTGGGGAGGGGCCGTGGTTCGGCGGAAGAGCCTCTGCTTGGCATGCAGAAGGTCTCAGGTTCGATCCCCAGCATCTCTAGTTGAAAGCAACAGGCAGAAGGTGATGTGACAGACCTCTTCCTGAGACCCTGGAGAGCCACTGCCAGCATGGAGAAGATGCCCTTAATGGACCACAGGTTGGATTCAATAGAAGAAGAAGAAGAAGAGATTGGGTTTATACCCCGCCCTTCAATACCCAAAGGAGTCTCAAAGCGGCTTACAAACTCCTTTCCCTTCCCCTCCCCACAACAGACACCCTGTGAGGTAGGCGGGGCTGAGAGAGCTCTGACAGAAATGGCTCTTTTTTCAAGAACAGCTGTGCCAGAACTATGGCTTGCCGAAGATACTCCATGAAATTGCTGAGCAGTCGGGTTAGAACAGATAAAAGGAAGTACTTCTTCACCCAAAGAGTGATTAACATATGGAATTCACTGCCACAGGAGGTGGCGGCAGCTACAAGCATGGACAGTTTCAAGAGGGAATTAGATAAACATCTGGAGCAGAAGTCCATCAGTGGCTATTAGCCACAGGGTATAGATGGGAACTCTCAGTCTGGGGCAGGTGATGCACTCTATTCTTGGTGCTGGAGGGGGCAGCAGGGGGAGGGCTTCTAGTGTCCTGGCCCCACTGCTGGACCTCCTGATGGCACCTGGTATATTTTGGCCGCTGTGTGACAGAGTGTTGGACTAGATGGGCCATTGGCCTGATTCAACATTGGCTTCTCTTATGTTCTTATAAGGTATCTTCATGTTTGTTCTTGTGAGCCTAGTTTCTGCTGCACTTGTCCAGGTAGGGTTTGAGCATCAAATATGTCTTTCTTACAATACTGATGCCACCTTGTTGCATTCTGGGATGGTTTCAGACCTGCCTTAAAAGAGACGGGATTGCTTCCCACCCAATTAGCAACGCCGATTAAGCAGTTTCGGAAGCGTAACATCGAACCGTGCTTCCCGAGGATGTGAACTTTGAGGCTGTCGAATCAAGAACAAGTCGAACAACAAAACAAGACAGAGGGACTCTTCCCGTTGCGCTAAAGACGTCTTTTCCTTCTCCTCCTCCTCCTCCTCCATCCTCCTGCATTCCGTTCCTAAATAGCATATCAGCTGTCAGGCCTACTTACTTAGAAACCCGAACCCCCAAGAGGTTCCCCCTTACATGAGTAAATTAATTATTTAGAGAGTGATGGATTACACGACACAAAAGTAGCTCAAATGCCCCAAGGAGATGATGAAAGCGTAAGATCTGAGAATCCGGCTCAGCGTGGGGAGGGGGAAACTAGGTTAGTAGTTTCTTCATGATGAGAAATGAGGAATCGAAGAGTTTAACACTGAATTTCTTTTTGGGTGGTTGGTCCTAGAAGGCAAAAGACTGAGAATAGCGGAGGTCCGAGTCCAGTCCTCTTCTGTAGATGCTGGATTCTCGAAGGCCAACCTATGATCGGTGCCGAAAGTTGCATACGATCCAGCTCTCCCTATCTGTCTGTCTGTCTTCGTCTATCATTTATCTGTGTGTATAGACAGTCCAAGGGGCCACGGTGGCTTAGAGGTTAAGACGCTGAGCTGCAGACCGGAAGGTCGGTAGTTCAGCAGTTCGAGACCCGAGAGTGCCGCGTGACAGAGTGAGCTCCCATCTCTGGCCCCAGCTCCTGCCAACCTAGCAGTTCGAAAGCAAGGCATCGCAAGTAGATAAACAGGTACCACTTCGGTGGGAAGGTAACATCATTCCATGCACCTTGGTGTCTAGTCATGCTGGACACATGACAACAAACGGTAAACAGAATAAGAAGCAAAAGGTGGGTGTGGCTGGATGACCACACTTCTGGTAACATGGGGGTGTGGCCTATTACGCTGAGCTGTGCTGTTGGGGATGCGGCCTAATATGCTAATGAGTTTCTGCTGTTGGGTGTGGCCTATTATGCTAATGAGTTCCTGCTGAGCTTTTTCTACAAAAAAAAGCCCTGGTGGTACCTGGGATACCCGGACTCCTATCCCCACTTAGAATCATAGAATCACAGAGCTGGAAGGGACCATACAGACCCCCTAGCCCAACCCCCTGCTCAGTGCAAGATCAGCCTAGAGCATCCCTGCAAGTGTTTGTCCAGACGCTGCTTCAAGACTGCCAGGGAGAGGGAGCTCACCACCTCCTCCCCAGGCAGCTGAACAACTCTGATTGCCAAAAAGGTTTTCCTAAGATCCAGCCGGTACCTTCCCGCCCTTAACTTAAACCCAATATTGCGAGTCCTCTCCTCTGCTGCCAACAGGAACCGCTCCCTGCCCTCCTCTAAGGGACAGCCCTTCAGCTACTTCAAGAGAGCAATCCTGTCCCCCCCTCAGCCTCCTCTTCTATAGACTACATAAGAACATAAGAACATAAGAACATAAGAACATAAGAGATGCCAATGTTGAATCAGGCCAATGGCCCACCCAGTCCAACACTCTGTCACACAGTGGCCAGAAATACCAGGTGCCATCAGGAGGTCCAGCAGTGGGGCCAGGGCACTAGAAGCCCTCCCACTGCTGCCCCCTCCAGCACCAAGAATAGAGTGCATCACCTGCCCCAGACTGAGAGTTCCCATCTATACCCTGTGACTAATAGCCACTGATGGACTTCTGCTTCATATGTTTATCTAATTTCCTCTTGAAACTGTCCATGCTTGCAGCTGCCACCACCTTCTGTGGCAGTGAATTCCATATGTTAATCACTCTAAAGATTCCTAAGTCCCCCAGCCTCACCCCAAGATCGCATTAGCCCTTTTTGTTGCTGCATTACACTGGCTGCTCACGTTTAACTTACGGTCCACCTGTACCCCATGATCTTGTTCACACACACTGCCACCCAGAAGTGTATCCCCCATCCAGTACGCGTGTCCCTCGTTTTTGTGACCCAGATGTAGAACTCGGCACTTATCCTCGTCAAATTGCATCTCGTTCACATCCGCACGCTTTTCCGGTGTGTTCAGATCTCATGGAATTCTATCTCTATCTTCTGGTCTGCTGCTCCTCCAACTTGTGCCATGGAATCTCACTGGGTCACCTTGGGCCAGTCACATACTGTCAGTCACATACTCTCATGCAGTGAAGTTGTTCCGCTTCAAGTTCAAGACAGGAAGCGCGCTGCAAATAGATAAGCTTGCACGGCATATAAGCAGCGCCTCGGTTTCCATGCCATTCTCTTCTTTCTCGGGTTCCCAGTCAGTTTGGAACTTGATCACACGGAAACGTTGAGCATGGAGTAATCAAAGCAAGGTTGGGGTTTTTCACCCCCCCTCTTTTTTTTTCATGATTACTATTACATACATTTACATCGTGCTCCATAAATCGTCAGCTGAAGCGTTTGAGTGTCTCATTATTTATTGCCTCTTTTAGTTTGCATCTGTTTTTGAATTTCGACGGTCGGAGTTGTGACTTGACTCGGCAATTGCCCGGAATCTCAGACTACAGGGATAAATATGCAGAATTAAAAAAAAACACCTAGTTTTATTTTGTAGGAGAAATAAGAATACGCTTGTCTGAAGACCAGACGGAAGAATCACAAGAGGGTGAGGGCATCCGAAGCTATATTCTATGGATTTTTCAATATTGGTCCTTCAAACCTACATAACATAAGAACATAAGGGGAGCCAATATTGGATCAGGCCAACGGCCCATCCAGTCCAACACTCTGGGTCACACAGTGGCCAAAAATACCAGGGGCCATCAGGAGGTCCACAAGTGGGGCCAAGACACTAGAAGCCCTCCCACTGCTGCCCCCCCCCACCCCCCAAGCAACAAGGATACAGAGCATCACTTGCCCCAGAGTCCCTATCTACACCTTGTGGCTAATAGCCACTGATGGACCTCTGCTCCATATGTTTATCTAATTCCCTCTGGAAGCTGTCCATGCTTGTAGCTGCCACCACCTCCCGTGGCAGTGAACTCCATGTGTTAATCACTCCCTGGGTGAAGAAGGACTTCCTTTTATCCATTCTAACCCGACTGCTCAGCAACCTCATGGAATGGCCACAAGTTCTTGTACTACAGGCAGCTTCAGAGGTCTTCTCCCCTTTTGACTGTTCCTCTCTTTCAACTTTTTTTCTCCCCTGAACACACGAAGCTGCCTTATCTTGAATGAGACCCTGTGTCAGGTTCAACAGCAAGTAAGTCCAGGCACTCTTCAAAAAAAGATATGCTTTATTGGAATACCAGAATGTTGCCCATAGTAGCAGAGTTATTGTCAGGAATGCCCCAACTGGGCCTCAGTGGATAAAGATATAGCATGGTGCATAAGCAGCACTAGCGAATGAAATCTTAGTGCGCGCCCGGGAAAGCTCCCGGCGGGAGTTTACATAATAATCGGGAGAACTGCCCCCACCACCACCCAGCTACCCGAGACTGGTATATTTCCATCAGTTGAGAGGACATACCGAAGCCGCTAGCTCAAGGCCACTCCGATAACAAGCGGTAGTGAAGAATTCTCCCACAGTTACAGCTGGCAGGCTAGGCGCAAGCGAGCAAAGCGATAACAAGAAACAAGGACAATGAATACAGTGTGCTGGGCAAGGCGCTGAAAATGACAATCTATCTGACACCCTGGGTCCATCAAAGTCAATATTGTCTACTCAGACTGGCAGCAGCTCCCCAGGGTCTCAGGCGGAGGAGGTTTTTCACATCACCTATTGTCTGCTCCTTCTGACTGGAGATGCTGGGGATTTAAATGTTTTAACCTTTGCATATGGTTTTATGGTACTGGGTACCAATTAATGGAAGGAGCTGCGGTGGCTCAAGTGGCTAAGATGCTGAACTGCAGGCAGTGGAAGGTCCGTAGTTCAGCAGTTCAAGGCCCGAGCTCAGCCACATGACGGAGTGAGCTCCCGTCTCTAGTTCCAGCTCCTGCCAACCTAGCAGTTCGAAAGCAAGAAATTGCAAGTAGATAAATAGGTACCACTTCGGTGGGAAGGTAAACAGCGTTCCGTGCACCTTGGTGTTTAGTCATGCCAGCCACATGACCACCGAAACGTCTTTGGACAGCGCTGGCTCTTCGGCTTTGAAACGGAGATGAGCACCGCAACCCTAGAGTCGGATTCGACTGGCTTTCGAGCAAGGGAACCTTTACCTTTACCAATTAATGTAAACCTCCCTGAGCCTGTTTGCGGGGAGGGCAGGGTATAAATTGAAGCAATAAATAAATAGATAGATGATAGATGATAGATGATAGATAGATAGATAGATAGATAGATAGATAGATAGATAGATGATAGATAGATAGATAGATAGATAGATAGATAGATAGATAGATAGATAGATGATAGATAGATAGATGATAGATAGATAGATAGATAGATAGATAGATAGATAGATAGATAGATAGATAGATAAATTGAACCTGGGACCTTCTGCCTGCCCAGCAGATGCTCTGTCGCTGAGGTACTGAGTAGTGATTTTAAATGCTGGTTTTTGTTTTAATGTGTTTTATTCCAAGTGTTTTATCCATGTTTGTAACACTCCCCATGAAGAAGAAGAGAAGGAGGAGGAGGAGGAGGAGGAGGAGGAGATTGGATTTATACCCCACCCTTCCCTACGCAAGGGAGTCTCAAGAACGGCTTACAAACTCCTTTCCCGTCCCCTCCCCACAACAGACACCCTGTGAGGTAGGGAGGGCTTCTGGAGTTCTGGCGTGCCGGTGGATCTTCTGACAGCACCTGGGTTTGGGCCACTGTGTGACTCAGAGTGTTGGACTGGATGGGCCACTGGCCTGATCCAACATGGCTTCTCTTATGTTCCTCCATCTCTTCCTCATCCTAGGAAGCATCAGCCGGCAGACCTTTGGCAGCTGACAAATAGATGTTTTAAACAAGAATACGTAACTAAACCCCGGACCCTTGCAGCTGCCCCTCCTCGGCGTATGCTGACGCCAGCCCTGCCTTGGAGTCAATGGCCTTAGAAGCCTGCAGCTCTGCTTATGACTGTGGTCTGAAGTCTTTAGTGCATACAAATTGATGTCGCTCCTCCATGTCTGTGGAAAGATCTCCAGGGCTCCCCGTGCGAAGAAAAGAAAAAAAAATCAACATTCTTTGCGACTCAACTTCTGTCTCCCGTTCTGTGTAATTTATTCTGCAATTTATGTTCATTTGCATATTCGTGGAGCTCCTTGCCGTGATGGAGAGGGGCGAGGAAGTCTTTAAAGTGTCAGAAGACTGGCTGCTGATTTAAAGCAGAGGAATGAAACCTCCCAAGCGTATCGGGACCCTGTAAAGAAACTTTTCTGGCTTGCGATATTCCACCCAACAGTCCTTCACTCACTGTTTTTCTATCGTCAAAACCATAAGGATTAGGATCTATCTATATCTATCTATCTATCTATCTATCTATCTATCTATCTATCTATCTATCTATCTATCTATCTAATCTCCCAAAATTCTGGGACAACAAATTCTACAGCTAGATTTGAGTCCTTAGAAACGAACAAGATTTTTGGAGTATAAACTCTCTTCATCAGCCACTAGAGCTTTGACTCTCTCAAAGGCTTACACCCTGAAACTTTTGTTAGGCTGCAATCACACACACTAAATAATCCACTCTCAATCAGGGCTGGCCCGTCATTGAAAAATTTTAGACTCTCGCCTAGGGCGTCGGCTCGACAAGGGAGCCTTCCCCTCCCCTCCCTTCCTGCGCCTTGCACCCCAGGGCACGCCTCCCTTGCCTGCCGGAGCGCCTCCCCCCCACAATTCAGCAGCAGCACTGTTCGAAGGCAGAAGAGTCATAGGGTCTGAGGCGAGAGGGGCGCTTCGCCTGGTGGAGCCTAGAGGGGCATGAGGGGGAGGGGACAGGCAGGTGTGGCGGCGGCGGCCCTTTAGCCCACCTCCACACAGCAGCAGCCTCTTGGCCAGCAGGTTAAAACGCTTGGGGCTCTTTAGCTTGAAGAAACGACAGCTGAGGGGTGACAGGATCGAGGTTTATAAGATTATGCATGGGATTGAGCAGGTTGAGAAAGAAGTACTTTTCTCCCTTTCTCACAATACAAGAACTCATGGGCACTCCATGAAATTGCTGAGCAGTCGGGTCAGAACAGATAAAAGGAAGTCCTTCTTCACCCAAAGAGTGATTAACACATGGAATTCACTGCCACAGGAGGTGGTGGCAGCTACAAGCATGGACAGCTTCAAGAGGGAATTAGATAAACATATGGAGCAGAAGTCCATCAGTGGCTATTAGCCTCAGTCTGGGGCAGGTGATGCTCTGTATTCTTGGTGCTGTGGGGGGGCAGCAGTGGGAGGGCTTCTAGTGTCCTGGCCCCACTGCTGGACTTCCTGAGGGCACCTGGTATTTCTGGCCCCTGTGTGACACAGAGTGTTGGACTGGATGGGCCATTGGCCTGATTCAACATTGGCTTCTCTTATGTTCTTATGTTCTTATGATGAAGACCAGCCTGGCGGGAGCCTGCCTGGTTCTGCTGCCACCGCTGCCCCTCCTCCTCCTTTTTTATCCAATTCAAGAGGGAATTGGATAAACATATGGAGCAGAAGTCCATCAGTGGCTATTAGCCACAGGGTATAGATGGGAATTCTAAGTCTGGGGCAGGTGCTGCACTCTATTCTTGGTGCTGGAGGGGGCAGCAGTGGGAGGGCTTCTAGTGTCCTGGCCCCACTGCTGTACCTCCTGATGGCACCTGGTATATTTTGGCCGCTGTGTGACAGAGTGTTGGACTGGATGGGCCATTGGCCTGATTCAACATTGGCTTCTCTTATGTTCTTATGTTCTTATGTTCTCCTCCTCCTGCTGCTGGTCCTACTGCTGGGACTTTGGGGTCAGCATGCAGAAGCCCGGGCCAGGTGCTAGACAACAGGCTCTGTCATTAGGCGGTGGCAGTGGCCGGCACCAGAGGGCACGTGCCACAAGGTAGCCTCACCTGGGGGGGGAGTGCGCCATAAGGTAGCCTCGCCTAGTGTGTAAAAAAACCCTTTGGCCAGCCCTGCTTTCAATCTGCTTTCCAACTGTGCATTGAAAGTGGATTATTTAGTGTGGGTTATTGCTGCTTTTAAACTCTAAGGATCTACTGGGCTCATAGCTGGCTGCTCTACTAGAGATCAACATGGCTACTCTCTGACAGGGGGTTAGATAAATTCATGGAGGATAAGTCTATCAGCTACTAGTCATGGTGACTGAAGGGAACCTCCACGTTCCGTGGCACTAGGCCTCTGAATCCCAGAACCAGGAGACCACATCAGGGAAAGGCCTCGGCCTCTCTGCCCTGTTGTTCATTGTCCAGAGCAGGGCTTCTTTTTGTAGAAAAAGCCCAGCAGGAACTCATTAGCATATCAGGCCACTCCCAACAGCAGAAACTCATTAGCATATTAGGCCGCACCCCCGTGTTACCAGGAGTGTGGTCATCCAGCCACACCCACCTTTTGCTTCTTATTCTGTTTACCTTGTTTGTTGTCAAAACCCAGGGCTTTTTGGGTAGCAGGAACTCCTTTGCATGTTAGGCCACACACTCCAAATGTAGCCAATGCTAATGAGTTTCTGCTGTTGGGTGTGGCCTATTATGCTAAAGAGTTCCTGCTGGGTGTGGCCAACTCAAGAGCCAGCCGGAACTCTGTTCCTGTGCATTCCTGTCCCAAAATAGCCCTGGTCCAGAGGAACTGGCTGGACACTCTGTGATACAGGATGCTGGACTAGATGAACCACTGGTCTGGTCCAGCAGGGCTCTTCTTAGAAGAAGTGCTAATGTAGTGCTAACTGGCTGTACAAAACCAAATTCTACGGCCAGTTAGCACTACATTAGCACTTCTGCTTGAGTACAAAATTAAGGTAGACATCTAGTCTCGGATGCCGCCCACCTTGCAGGTTTTCAGCTGTTAATGAAAAGTCTCCTCCTAAAGATGGTTTTAAGAGGATAGCCATGTTTGTCTGCAGTAGAAGAGCAAAATTTGAATCCAGTTCCTTGGAAATCTTCAGAGGCTAGCCACACTGGCCTGCAGTAGAACCGCCAGATTCAAGTCCAGTAGTGTCTGATGAAGGCAGCTATCTGATGAAAGGAGATTTGACTCTTGAAAGCTTATACCCCCCAAATACCCTAACCCCACAAATGTTGTTGGTCCCTGAGATGCTACTGGACATGAATCTAGCTGGAAATCTTGTTGTCATTTAAGGTTCTACTGGACTCATACCTCACTTGGTCAAAGATGGTCTCTTTCAACGAAAGCCCTATCCTAGAAACAATACACAAAAAGCAAAGGTCAGATCAAGGGACTTAAAGGAGAGAGTATCAGAGAGAAAGAACCAGGGATCAATAAATAACATCGGGATTTCTCACATTCTCATTCTCCTTGCTGTGTGTTCCTGTTGATTTGGGTTTTTCTCTCCCCTCCCATTCCACATGTGTTTTAGTCACTTTAGTGGCCAATTCAATATTACATCACTTTGCGTCCAGCATAAAAACCCTGCATTTTAAATCTGCAGGGTGATATGCCGGACATAAAACAATATAATATCAATTTGACCACTAGAGGGAGCAAAACACATCTGGAACAGGAAAAACCAACAATGGTGCAACAGGAAATCTGGCCTAGAGGGAAATGAGATGCCTCGTGGTTCGGTCCACACTTACCCTGGAATTTTGGCTTACTAATTACTGTGCAAAAGCTGTTCGACCAGTTACAATTCAATTCAATTACCTTTATTGGCATTGACATTAAAAAGAATAATATACAAAAGTTAAGGTAATAACAAATACCAGTCTAAGAGAAAACTATTCTAAAATAGTCTAGAATCAATGTAAAATAAGTCTCTGTTTCCTATCTCCTGGATACAAGTTGTACTACAATACTGTACTACGAATAAAAAGAGCACCCTGCAAGAACTTTGCCACGGGGACGGTTATATTTTCATCATCCCTGTTTAACAAGTAAATCAATTTGTGTGAGTCAGGAAGCTCTATGATACCACCAAGAAATGACGATAAAATGCGGTGTTGAATATCGGCATAGTAATGGCGTTCCAATAACACGTGAGGTTATTGACCCACTTGCACAGGGGCATAGTCTATTAACAAAAGGGATACCATTAAAACTCCCAGTTAAGAGCCAGTTTGGCGTAGTGGTTAAGTACGCGGACTCTAATCTGGGAGAACCGGGTTTGATTCCCCACTCCTCCATTTGCACCTGGCTGGATGACCTTGGGCAAGCCGTAGTTCTGATAAGAGCTTTTCTTGAAAAAGAGCAGTTTCTGTCAAGAGCTCTCTCAGCCCCACTTACCTCACAGGGTGTCTGTTGTGGGGAGGGGAAGGGAAAGGAGTTTGTAAGCTGCTCTGAGACACCTTTGGGTAGTGAAGGGCGGGGTATAAATCCAATCTCTTCTCTTCTCTTCTCTTCTCTTCTCTTCTCTTCTCTTCTCTTCTCTTCTCTTCTCTTCTCTTCTCTCTCTCTTCTCTTCTCTTCTCTTCTCTTCTCTTCTCTTCTCTTCTCTTCTTCTTAAGATCGCTGAAGGGAGAGCATTGGACCTGGCAAGTGAAAAGTTTCTACATCACGCTGGAGTCTGTAGTTGGCGAAAATAGCTAGCAGGATGACCCACAGTGGGAAATATCCCATGACTTAGAGGGGAGCATGTCTTATTAGCTGCGATGTACCATTCAGACAGCTCTGCCTCAAATAGTCTGTCTCCTATTGTCTGCATTGCCTCCAATTCAGAAAGTAAGAGTAAGGATTCGAAAGGGATATTCAGTGTCCGTAATTTATTTTCAGTAATAACCAACCAAGGGGAATGGTTAGGTTCAGTTAAAAGTTGGATCTAATCGAAGCCAAAACTTGAAGGTCATGAACCACGCCCTTGTAGTCATAAGGTTTTGGCCACGTTCTAGGCATAAAGCCGCATATGGGACACAATTTATTTATTTATTTATTTATTTATTTATTTATTTTATTTGTTCGATTTTTATCCCGCCCTCCCGCCTAAGCGGCTCAAGAAGCAGTTGATACCTTCTGCTTTACTGAAGACAGCGTTACTATCTGATCCATGTTCTTGATTCATCCCTTTGTCCCGTTAGGCTAATTGCCCGCCCTTGATAGCCATTTAACTAAATGCATCTAGGGAAATCGGTGTGAAAAACAGTAATATGTAACACAAGGATTACAGCTATTCTGTCCGTCAGGTTCCCCCGTGTTCAGAGACGAGTCTACCGCCTTACCTTTGGAGGGGAGAAAGAAAGGCTGACCTCCGTTCCGCTCCCAGTCTTGGCAGTGTAAATTACAGGGAAATAAAATATCACCTGGTTGTGCGATTGCCGCAGTGTTGTTATTTTGCCATTGTTTGAGTGCCGGCAGAAAGCGCCGTAAAACGGGAGAGAGGGGAGGGGTGAAAGGCAAACAATTGGCCAGCTCCAAATCAAACTTGCGCTGTTTAAAAGCTTTATTGTCAAAGATTTTTGGGTTTTTTTGTTTTCCTTCCCACCCACCCCGAGATGGCTTCTTTGCCGCTGACATCAAGCCTATTTAGAGGCCAGCGATGTGAGTTTCCTTACACTCAGGAAAGGGAAGGTCAGACTTTATACAGCTCAATTCTCTGAGCTGTGGCTTAAGCACAACAAATCGTGCATCTGGAATACAGGGCCTGAATTCACAACCCTACCAAAAGAGCGCCAGCAGCAAGAGATTGCAGAGGTCCATCAGTGGCTATTAGCCACAAGGGATAGATAGGAACTCTCAGTCTGGGGCAAGGGATGCTCTGTATGCTTGGTGCTTGGGCGGGGGGCAATGGTGGGAGGGCTTCTAGTGTCCTGGCCCCACTGCTGGAACTCCTGATGGAACCTGGTATGTTTGGCCACTGTGTGACAGAGTGTTGGACTGGATGGGCCATTGGCCTGATCCAACATGGCTTCTCTTAGGTTCTTAAGAGCAGTGGTCCATCAGTGGCTATTAGCCACAAGAGATAGATAGGAACTCTCAGTCTGGGGCAGGTGAGGCTCTGTATGCTTGGTGCTTGGGCAGGGGGCAATGGTGGGAGGGCTTCGAGTGTCCCGGCCCCACTGCTGGACCTCCTGATGGCACCTGGTGTTTTTGGCCACTGTGTGACAGAGTGTTGGACTGGATGGGCCATTCGCCTGATCCAACCTTGGCTTCTCTTATGTTCTGATGACCCACAAGGACTTCTTATTTCCCCTCCTCCTACTATCTCTGATTTCCCTTCCTTGAAAGCCTCTGTAGCTGTTCTCCTCTTCCTGCTTCCTTCTCTTCTTCTCACGAACCAGCCAACCGACCATTTTTCTGCCTCCCTCCCCGTCGCCTTCAGCATCCTCTCATAATGCCCCTGTATAAATCAATGGTGCAACCCCATTTGGAACTCTGGACACCACACCTCAGAAAGGATATCATATCATTGGAAAAAGTGTAGAAAACGGCAACTAGAATGATCACAGGGTTGGAACACTTTCCCTATGAAGAAAGGTTAAAGCACTTGGGGCTCTTTAGCTTGGAGAAACGACGGCTGAGGGGTGGCATGATCGAAGTTTACAAGATTAGGCCTGGAATAGAGCAGGTAGAGAAAGAAGTACTTTTCTCCCTTTCTCACAAGACAAGAACGCGTGGGCACTCCATGAAATCGCTGAGCAGTCAGGTTAGAACAGATAAAAGGAAGTACTTCTTCACCCAAAGAGTAATTAACACAGGGAATTCACTGCCACAGGAGGTGGTGGTGGCTACAAGCATGGATGGCTTCAAGAGGGAATTAAATAAGCATATGGAGCAGAGGTCCAACAGTGGCTATTAGCCACAAGGTATAGATAGGAACTCTGGGGCAAGCGATGCTCTGTATTCTTGGTGCTTGGGGGGGGGCAACAGTGGGAGGGCTTCTAGTGTCCTGGCCCCATTGCTGGACCTCCTGATGGCCCCTGGTATTTCTGGCCACTGTGTGACACAGAGTGTTGGATGGGATGGGCCATTGGCCTGATCCAACATTGGCTTCTCTTACGTTCTTATGTTGTCCTCCTACCCCTCTAGCAATCCCCACCTGAAAAAGAAAAAGAAAACCACGTGGTCAAGTTACACGGTGTTAGCCAAACGGGACCCAGTTGCATGGTGAAGAAGACACAAGGACTTGCAGGGGGTGCCTCACTTTCTCCTGCATCCCTCTCCACACACTATTTCTTGTTTCCCTCCTCCCGGCAGTCCCCATATCCTCTCTCTTTCCCTGCTTCCTTCTCTTCATCACACCAGCCCACCAACCTGCCTCGTATCTGCCCCCCTCGTCTTCAGGTGTATTTAGTATTCATTCACTTCATTTATATGCCGCCTTTCTCCATGGTGGGGGCTGGAAACTGTTGATGTCATTATTCTCTCCTCCATTTTTATCCTCACAACAATCTTATGAGGTAGGTTAAGTGGAGAGTACATAACTGGCCCAAAGTACCCAATGAGCTACCACGGCAGGGTGGAAATCCAAGCCTGGGCCTCCTAGATCTTCACCTGAGACTCTGACCGTTACTGCACACAGGCTTTGGTGGGATGTGGTGAGACCAGGGGTCATTTCCTAGAAAAAGAGGCGCAGGAGCTCATTAGCATAACTCATTAGCATAACTTATTGGCATATGCCACACCCCCTGACATCACCGGAAAGGCGTCTGAAGGCAACACCCACCTCTCAGGCTCCACTGGACTGTTTTGGATTGCTAGCTATGGGGGGGGGGAGCACGCAGATCTGCCCTCACAGAGGACGGAGACCTTGTACCTGAATAAACCTTGGTCTGAAAGGTGCCACTGGACTCTTTTGGATGGCTGGCAAATGCAGGAAAGTATGTGGCTGCTCGTGGGTTGAGGAGGGAGGCGCGGAGAACGTGCATGGCCTCGAGCAGTTAGGGGGGCAGGGCAGTGGCAGGGCAGAGGGCAGAGGCACAGGAGGAGGCCAAGTAGGCACAGGAGGCCAGGGCAGAGCTCCTCGCAGGCCTTGTGGGAGTCGCCAGGGCCTGCCTTGCAGAGGTGCCATGCCAGGGCTGGCATGAGGATGGGCAGAGCCTGGGCGGGCTGGGTGCCATGTCCCAGGCAGTGGTGTAGCAGCTCGAGGGCCAGCTCATGGCAGCACTCCACTGGGTTGGCCAGTGGACCGGGAAAGGTGAGATGGGCTGCTGGGAGCAGGGGGTGGGTCTTGCTGCATGTGGTCACCCCCTGAGCTCCTTACTGCCGGAGCTTCGCTCCTGTGCGCTCCTGCAGGAAATGAGCCCTGGGTGAGACTATCCTATAGATTTGCCAGCTCGAGTAGGAAAAAATTCTTGGCACTTAGGGGGTGGAGCTTAGGGAGAGTGGGAATGGGGGGAGGGGCAGGACCTCAGTATGGTTGCATGCCATAGAGTCCGTCCTACAAAGCAGCCATTTTATCCAGGGAAACTGAGCTCTGTAGTCTGTAGTTGTAATTCCAGGGGATCTCTGGGCCTCGTCCAGATGTTGGCCCCCTAATCTCCTATCTTTTGGTGTAGCGGTTAAGTGCACGGACTCTAATCTGGGAAAACCGGGTTTGATTCCCCACTCCTCCACTTGTACCTACTGATGTGACCTTGGGTCAGTCACAAGCTCTGGCACAGCTGTTTTTGAAAAACAGCAGTTTCTGTCAGAGCTCTCTCAGCCCCACCTACCTCACAGGGTGTCTGTTCTAGGGAGGGTAAGGGAAAGGAGTTTGTAAGCTGCTCTGAGACTCCTTTGGATAGTGAAGGGAGGGGTATAAATCCAATCTCTTCTCTCTTCTTCTTCTCTTTTTGTGAAAAGTCTTGGTAAGAATTTTAGAACTTGTGTTTTATCTTTAAATGCAGGATAGGTAGGATAAGGGATGGCATATAAACTTCTTAGCTGTAATCTCATTTACACCTGCTAGTGTTAATTGTGATTCTTCTTTATTTAACCTGTTCAAGAGTAGCTAGAGCGATTTTAAATGAAGCTCTTAGAAGACGACATTGAGTGATCATTGGCTGGGATACCAGGTCTTCACCAAGACCTGGAATAAACAGCTCCTAACCTCTTTCCAGTCAGAAGACTGGAACCTATTATTATTTATTTATTATTTTCAATTTATATCCCGCCTTGCTGGCGAACTGGCTCAGGGCGGCGTACGGACATTAAAATACAATAAAACAGTAAATGCAATAAAATGCAATAAAATACACATAAACAACCTGCGTAGCATCGTAAAGTGCTAATAAAGACGGTGCACGTGATGGTGGCATTCAGTTTACAATCCCATAGTGGAAGGCAGTATCCAAAGTTGTATCATACGGGCCATAGTATGTTCCGGTGGCTCATTCGTCAGTGACGGCTCCTAATTGAAAGCCTGGTGGAAGAGCTCCGTTTTACAGGCCCTGCGGAACTGTAAAAGGTCCCGCGGGGCCCTGATGTCATCCTAGGGTTGTCCGAGAGCCAGCTTGGTGTAGTGGTAAAGTGCACGGGCTCTAATCTGGGAGAACCAGGTTTGATTCCCCACTCCTCCACTCGCAGCTGCTGGATGACCTTGGGCAGGCCATAGTTCGGTCAGAGCTGTTCTTGAAAGAGCAGCCCTCGAAAGAGCTCTCTCAGCCCCGCCTACCTTGCAGGGTGTCTGTTGTTGGGAGAAGGGAAAGCAATTTGTAAGCTGCTTTGAGACTCCGAGTGAAGGGCGGGGAATAAATACAATTCTTCTTCTTCTTCTTCTTCTTCTTCTTCTTCTTCTTCTTCTTCTTCTTCTTCTTCTTCTTCTTCTTCTTCTTCTTATCATAGAATAATAGATCATAGAATCATAGAATCATAGAATGTTAGAGTTGGAAGGGACCTTGCAGGCCATCTAGTCCAACCTCCTGCACTCTGCAAGAACACAGCCGAAACCCTTACATACCTACAACATATCCAAAAGATGGTTGTCCAGTTTCCTCTTGAAAACGTCCAGCGAAGGAGCATCCACCACCTCCCGAGGCAGTCTGTTCCACTGCTCAACCACCCTTACAGTCAGGAAGTTTCTCCTGATATTAAGCCGGTAACGACTCCCTTGTAATTTCCACCCATTAGATCTAGTCTTGCAATCCGTAGCAAGAGAGAATAGATCCACTCCATCTTCTACATGACAGCCCTTCAAATACTTAAAGACTGCAATCATGTCCCCTCTAAACCTTCTCTTTCCCAGGCTAAACATATCCAACTCCCTCAGCCTTTCCTCATAAGACTTGGACTCCAACCCTCTCACCATCCTGGTCGCCCTCCTCTGGACCCGCTCGAGTTTGTCAACATCCTTCCGAAAATGTGGTGCCCAAAACTGGACACAGGACTCCAGGTGGGGCCTGACCATAGCAGAATACAGCGGAACTACCACCTCCCGTGATCTGGACACAATGCTTCTGCTAATGCATCCTAAGATTGCATTAGCTTTCTTCACAGCCGCATCACACTGCAGGCTCATGTTTAGCTTGTGATCAACCATAACACCTAGATCCCTTTCACATGTGCTGCTGTCAAGCCAAGTCCCTCCCATTCTGTATCTGTGCCTTTGATTTTTTGTACCTAAGTGTAGGACTTTGCACTTATCTCTATTGAAATTCATTTTATTTGTCTCAGCCCACTGTTCCAGCCTATCAAGATCCTTCTGAATCCTGACTCTGTCTTTTTCAGAATTAGCAATCCCACCCAGCTTCGTGTCATCTGCAAATTTGATAAGCATCCCCTCTATGTCTTCATCCAGGTCATTTATAAAAACATTGAATAACACCGGGCCCAGGACCGAGCCCTGTGGTACTCCACTCGAGACTTCCCTCCACGTAGACGCAGAGCCATTTACGAGCACTCGTTGGGTACGATTTTTCAACCGACCATGAATCCACCCAACGGTTGCGCCATCCAGCCCACACTTAACCAGCTTATCCTCAAGGATATCATGAGAAACTTTGTCAAATGCTTTACTGAAATCTAGATACACTATATCCACGGCATTGCCAGAGTCAACCATTTTAGTAACTCTGTCAAAAAAGGAGATAAAGTTAGTCTGGTTAGTCTGTCAAAAAAGGAGATAAGGTTAGTTCTTCTCCTTCTCCTTCTTCTTCTTCTTCTTCTTCTGGGATAGATCAAGATGGGTAGCCGTGTTAGTCTGTCTGTAGCAGTAGAAAAGAGCCAGAATCCAGGAGCACCTTAAAGACTAACAAAATATGTGGCAGGGGAGGAAGTCACCAGTCACTTTTTCAGCTATCTGAAGAAGCGAGCCGTGACTCACGGAAGCTCATCCTTGGCCATATCTTTTGTTAGTCTTTAAAGTGCTACTGGACTCTGGCTGTTATCTCCAGTATTATGAGAGGAGACTTCTAAACAAACTCCGTTAGCTCTTAATCTCTTAGCCCCATCTGACCCTAATTCACCTGCTAGACATATGCAAATATGAAGCTCCTGGCATAATTATAGCATCAACATCTGCATATTTTTCCCCCCAAAGGACCCCCATTCCTTACGTCTCATCCATCACCAGTTCCTGCTCCCCAGACTCGTTATTCAATAAGAAGAGCTGTTTTTAAATATCCCTGGCTTTCTCCTTCCACCTGTTATTTATGCCCAAGCTATGCATGAAAAAGCCATTCGTATTCGAGTGGTGGCAGTGGTCTGACTTGGCCTCTAATTCACAGCCTGAAATATTATATTTCTTCTGTAATTGTACCTCTATATATTTCAATTAGAAGGAAGGTTTTTTGGGGGGGTGTTCCTTCTTGAGCTATATGATGGTTCGGATAGCCTCTCCACAGTTCGGTGTAGTGGTTAGAAGGAGCGCGGGCTTTAATCTGGGTTTGATTCCCCACTCCTCCACGTGCAGCTGCTGGTGTGACCTTGGGTCAGTCACATGTTCTTTCAGAGCTGTTATCTCAGGAGCAGTTCTCGAAAGAGCTCTCAGGGAGGGGAAGGGAAAGGAGATAGTAGGCTGCTCTGAGACTCCTTCGAGTAGTGCAGGGCAGGGCATAAATCCAGCCACCTCCTCCTCTTCCTTCTTCCTGGTGCATGTGGGACACTAAGAGGAGAGCGATACATTGGAAAGAACACAGGGATGCCACCAAAAATGGCAGCCTTGTGTCATTGGTCCTTATATAATGGCCTCTCATCACTGCATCTTTTGGCACATGTGAGACACTTAGAGGAGAGCCGTCCATTAGAAAGAACACAGGGATGCCACCAAAAATGGCAGTCTTGCGTCATTGGTCCTTATATAATGATGGCTCAGATGGCCTCTCATCACCGCATCTCCTGGCACACATGAGACACTTAAAGCTTTCAATTAGAAAGGACACAGGGATGCCACCAAAAATGGCAGGCTTGTGTCATTGGTCCTTATATGATGATGGCTCAGATGGCCTCTCATCACCGCATCCCCTGGCACACGAGAGACACTTAGAGGAGAGCCATCCATTAAAAAGAACACAGGGATGCCACCAAAAATGGCAGGCTTGTGTCATTGGTCCTCATATAATGTCTCCTTTAAAGCCCTGTGCAAGTATATACAATTATACTCGTGAATGGACTGGACTGGGATTGTTCCCACTTGCTATTCCCCCAGTCATGCACAAGCATAATCAAATATCTGCATTGAGCCGTTGTACCCACAAATCTCTCGATGCTGTTTTTTGAGACGTTCATGATCTCCACGACATAAATTCCAGAAGCAGTGGCACCCTCTTCAGAGTGACTCCGAACGAAGCCTGTTGGTTTCAATGTGCTTATATTGGAGTAACACCATTCCTGGTACCCGCCAAGGATGTTTAGAAAATGGGTGTGGCTAGGTGGGGCTCTTACCCAACAGAGTCTCTGATTGGCCATTTGAGATCTGATGGGCTCTGTGGATTAAAGTAATATTATTTCAGCAGCAGCTGATTTGATTTTTTTTTCTCACATCAGTGGCTATTAGCCACCAGGTATGGGTGGAACACTATATCTGGGGCAGTGATGCTCTGTATCCTTGGTGCTTGGGCACGGGATCAACAGTGAGAGGACTTCTGGAGTTTTGGTCATGCTGGTGGACCTCCTGATGGCACCTGGGTTTTTCCAATGTGTGACACAGAGTGTTGGACTGGATGGGACAGTTGTGTGATTCAACATGGCTTCTCTTATGTTCTTATGTCTGGGGCAGTGATGCTCTGTACTCTTAGTGCTTGGGGGGGGGCAACAGTGGGAGGACTTCTGGAGTCTTGGCCCCACTGGTGGACCTCCTGATGGCACCTGGATTTTGGCCACTATGTGACACAGAGTGTTGGACTGGATGAGCCACTGGCCTGATCCAACATGACTTCTCTTACATTCTTAAGAGCAGAGGTCCCTCAGTGGCTCTTAGCCACAAGGTATAGATGGAACACTCTGTCTGGGGCAGTGATGCTCTGTATTCTTGGTGCTTGGTGGGGGCAACATTGGGAGGGCTTCTGGAGTTCTGGCCGCACTGGCAGACCTCCTGATGGCACCTGGGTTTTGGCCAGTGTGAGACACAGAGTGTTGGACTGGATGGGACATTGGCTTGATCCAACATGGCTTCTCTTACATTCTTACTCCTTTTTACTCAGTGCATTTTTAAAGTTACTCCTTTTGTCCCCTGCATGCGGACTTTCTTCTGTGTGTGTGTATGCCCCCTCCCACTCATGGTGGTCATTTGGTGGTCGCATCTACCACCCTGTGTCAGAATTCCAAAGGTGCTCAAAAAGGTTGGGGACCCCTGGTTGATATAATATTTACATATGCAACGCACATCATTGTTATGTCAAAAGCACTTAATGTTGATGTACTAGTGCATAGAAAATACACATTACAGGGAAAAATTCAGTTCAAGGAAATAGAAAATGAAGCAACAATGCAGGGCGGCGGGTTCGATCTCCCCACAAGTGAGCAACTCAATCCAAACGGGGATTTTGCATGCCCAAATACTACAAACAAGAACATCAAAATCATTCTTAGCTGCCATTTTTGGCAAACAAGCCGCTACGTTAGCTTGCCTGTGTGCTATTTTTTTAAAAAAAAAAAACTTAAGAAGCAAGGAAAGCTTTTCTGGAAGTTTCCCCAAACTTGCCACTGACAGGCTTTTTGAACACGGCAGCAACTTCGGGATCCTATTGGTGACCCTAATTATCGTTGTGTGTCTGTAATCGCAAGCCCAGCACATAGATAATTGGCTTAGCTACACAATGATAAACACGTCAGGCTATAACTCCTGCCGTTGCTTAGGACATAAAATGGAGATTGGAATGTCAGCGGGTGTTTTATATCAAATAAAATCACAGACAAATGGATTGAAGGGCCTGATCCGGAGACTAATGGGATCGAACTTTTAAAGTTGATGCAGGCGCTCCGGGGGGGAAAAAAATTAATAAAGAAGATAATCCAAAAGAGCTTGGCTAAGCGAGGCCTATGGGTGGGAGACGATGAGGGGGGGTAGGGTTGCCAGACTCCAGGTGGGGCCTGGAGAACGCCCGGAATAACAGCTCATATTGACTATGGAGTTCAGTTCCCCTGGGGAAAAAATGGATGTTTTGGAGGGTGGACTCTGTGGCATTGTCCCTATCCTCTCCAGGCTCCACCCCCAAATTTCCAGGAGTTTCCCGACCTGGATCTGGCAACCCTATGAAGGGGCAATTGTTGTATGATAGGGCAAAATGACACAAAGGGGGCAGTGCTATTTTAAGTTGCATAGAGAGGAAAGCACCAGGGAGATGCCATTGATTTTTAAATCATTTTTTTAAGATTTCTTTATCACTTCAAGGTTGTTGTTGTTGTTTTTAGATTACTCGCGCAACCATTTTGAAACCAATAATTAAGACATGTTAAAACAAAGTAAAGCTAAGAACAGACCGACATTTTAAAAGGGGGGGTGGATCTAGGGATGGAGAGGGCCTTTGACTTGGTGGCAGAGTCTCTGCTTGGCATGCAGAAGGTCCCAGGTTCAATCCCCAGCATCTCCAGTTAAAAGGACCAGGCAGTAGGTGATAAGCAAGATCTTGACCTTGGCTCAGTGGCAGAGCACCTGCTTGGCATGCAGACAGTCCCAGGTTCAATCCCCGGCATCTCCAACTAAAAGGACCAGGCAGGAGGTGATGAGAAAGACTTTGATCCAAGACCCTGACTCAGTGGCAGAACTTCTGCTTGATATGCAGAAGGTCCCAGGTTCAATCCCCAGCATCTCCAGTAAAAAGGACCAGGCAATAGATGATGTGAAAGACCTCAGCCTAAGACTCTGGAGAGGGCTCATGGCTCAGTGCCAGAGCCTCTGCTTGGCATGCAGAAGGTCCCAGGTTCAATCCCCAGCATATCCAGTTAAAAGGTCCAGGCAGTAGGTGATGTGAAAGACCAAAGCCTGAGACCCTGGAGAGGGGGCAGCTCAGTGGAAGAGCATCTGTGTCAGGTATTCCTGCCATAAAAGATGGAGAAGGGAGGGAGGATGGGACTGTATGGAGAAGGGAGGGCGGATGGGACTGTAGGGTGTTGATTGATGCTTTGAGACTGGTGGGATGGAATGTGGGGAGCTGCCGATGTTGCCCGGGCAACCGGGTCATATCTCAGATCCCAGGCCAAGAGTGGCCTTGAATGCCAGGCTGAATGTCTCCTATCGCTTTCTAAAGACAACAGCTAGGCTGGGAAAGGTGGGATGGAGGGTGAACTATTATTTACGGCTTCTGGGGCTCCCGCGCGCACGAGGTTCACCCATTGGTAGAGTGGTGGGGGCCCTTTCCCCCCTTTAGGGTATATCTCAATGCTTCATGTATCCAAAGTATTCTTAACAATGCTTCTGTTCTAGTGACCTAGTCTTGCAGCTTAATAAATACTATTCTTGTTTAAATGAACAAGGCCTGGTGTTTGGCTGACTAACTAAGGACCCTGACAATCTGCTTGGTATGCAGAAGTTCCCAGGTTCAATCCCAAGCATCTGCAGTTAAAAGGACCAGGTAGTGGGTGATGTGAAAGACCTCTTCCTAAGACCCTGGAGAGGGCCCATGACAGTGACAGAGCCTCTGCTTGGCATGCAGAAGGTCCCAGGTTCAATCCCCGCCATCTCCACTTAAGGATCCTATAGCAGGAGAGATGAAAGACCACAGCCTGAGACCTTGGAGACCCACTGCCAGTAGATGATGCTGATTTTGATGGACCAAAGGTCTGGTTCAGCAGCTTCATGTGATCCTTTCCAGTAATGATGGGCCTTATCCCCATGGAAAGGAACTTTTACCTAACATCAGAGGCTCTTTCGCTGGCAAAATTTACCTCCTGAATCAGAAGAAGTCTCCTTGCGATGAAGCCAAGCTCCACCATCCCTGGAGCAAATCCATGGGACCTAACCTAATCATCAGAATTTCATCCAGATGCCCAGTAGAACAGTATGTAATGTCACTGTGGAGAGAATATCACAGTGCTGAGTTGGCTGCTGAGCAGGCTGTGCTCTTAATAGGTAGATGCTGTTTTTGATTTCATCCAAGAGCATCATCTGCTCTGAGCATCATCTCCAGATCTTGAGAGAGTACCTACAGTAATACATAGTCACTCCAGGGATTTAGATCCAACTCTTTTAGGATCATATTCTGTCTAATAACATGAAGAATGGCTCCTTTTATAGATAAATCCACAGAAGACTGGTGTATCACTTCAATTCTATCAAGCATAGGCATCACCCTGCCAACAAAAGTCCATATGGTCAAAGCAATGGTATTCCCAGCAGTAATGTATGGCTGCAAGAGTTGGACCATAAGAAAGGCAGAGCGTTGAAGAATAGATGCTTTCAAATTAGGGTGCTGGAGAAGACTCTTGAGAGTCCCTTGGACTGCAAGGAAATCAAATCAGTCAATCCTAAAAGAAATCAACCCTGATTGTTCCCCGGAAGGCCAGATACTGAAGTTGAAGCTCAAATACTTTGGCCACCAAATGAGAAGGGAGCCCTCACTGGAGAAGACCCTGATGCTGGGGAAGAAGAAGAAGGGGACGGCAAAGGATGAGATAGTTAGACAGTGTTAATGATGCAACGAACGTGAAATTAAGCAAACTCCAGAGGATGACAGAAGACAGGAGGGCCGGGCGTGATCTGGTCCATGGGGTTGCGAAGAATCGGACTCACTGTGCGACTGAACAACAACAACAAATAGGCATATGGCTTAGACACTGTAAATCTCAAATTGACAGATAGTGGTGACCGAAGGCCCAGGAAAGGGGAATACTTATCTCTACCATGCCCAGAATCCCGATGGCACCTGCACATTGTTAACAGACCAGAAGAGTGGAGAGAGACCCTGGTCAGATTCAGCATGCTATTTTTTTGTTCAAGCTCATCATTTCGCATTTATTAAACATTGACGAATATTGATCTCAAATCGATAGCTTTCAGGGCTGTTAACCCGCCATGCATTTCACAAGCATATCCCGACCTAGAAGAAGGTTTTGAATCAACACAGGGCCATTGTTTGCATTCTGAGAAGACCCACATTGCAGCGTACTTTGTCAGGCATTCATTCACAAAGCCGAAGGCAGCACCCGGACTAAATGCTGTGATTCCCACATGACTACTTGTTAAGATGTGTCAGGGGAGGGGGGGGTGGCAGCGGCTTGAAGGAATCTCGTTAGTGAAAGAGGTCCGAGGGAGGAGACCCTTTCCAGAGAATACTCAGAGGGAAACGATGTGCACCAATGATGTGGAGCGATTCCTCACCTTGAGTGTGCAGAAAAGAAAGGCTCTGTCCACGTACAACTAGCCTGGTGTGCATTGGACAGAGGCAGGGACCGTCACTGCAATCTCTAACAGCCAGTTTGGTATAGTGGTTAGGAGTGTGGACTTTAATCTGGGAGAACCGGGTTCGATTCCCCACTCCTCCATGTGCAGCTGCTGGTGTGACCTTGGGTCAGTCACAAGTTCTTTCAGAGGTGTTCTCTCGAGAGCAGTCCTCGAAAGACCTATCTCACAGGGTGTCTGTTGCGGGGAGGAGAAGGGAAAGGAGATTTTAAGCTGCTCTGCGAATCATTCAGGTAACCAAGGGTGGGGTATAAATCCAATCTCCTCCTCCTCCTCCTCCTCCTCCTCCTCCTCCTCCTTTGAGCAAGGGAAGGCCTTCACCCATAACTCACTTTGGGCACCAATTTATTAAATGGAGTTCAAGCCCTAAGAGGTTGTCTGATATTTAGTAAATGTAAAGGTTTCCCTTGCTCGAAAGCCAGTCGAATCTGACTCCAGGGTTGCGGTGCTCATCTCCGTTTCCAAGCCGAACAGCCAGCGCTGTCCAAAGACATTTCTGTGGTCATGTGGCCAGCATGACTAAACACCAAGACACACAGAACGCTGTTACCTTCCCACCAAAGCGGTACCTATTTATCTACTTGCAGTTTCTTGCTTTCGAACCGCTAGGTTGGCAGGAGCTGGGACCAGAGACGGGAGCTCACTCCGTCATGCAGCACTCGGGTCTCGAACTGCTGAACTACCAGCCTTCCAGCCTGTAGTTCAGCATTGATCTCATCAAGGTCAGTACTGTCTGCTCTGACCGGCAGCAGCTCTCTGGGTTGGGCAAACAATGTTCACCCCTACCCCAAACTTGAGAACCTTCCACTGGAGACAGAAGGACTGAACCCTGAACCTTCTGCATGCCAGGCATGTGCTCTTTCGCTGAACTCTGGATCCTCCCCACTAAGTTTCCAGATGTCTGTCTTCAAAAGAAAGGTATTTGTTCTGACCTACCTCGCAAGCTGTATAGCAAGGATGATTTAAAATATGTATCAAGTGCATTGTTATAGTCAGGTCACACAATGCAGGGCTTCAGTAGAAGAATCTGTTTATTGGTGAATCGTAACTAAAGACACATGTACAGCTTGTGTCAGGAATGCCCGGGAACAGCAGGGCTCCCTAAAATATAGTAGAATCAAACACCCCCCTAAACGAGCTGAAGCCAAAGAGTATAGTTCGCGCAGGCGGGCAAAGCAAGTGGGCAAAGTGGGCAAAACAATCTAAAAGCTGTTAATTCCCAGCAGAGGAGTTCTGCAGCTGGAGACACTACAAGGTCAGGAAGATGATAACATACAGACAGTAGAACAGTCATGGTCAGAGGCTGGTAGACTGAGAGTACTCCCCTCGCATTCCATGACAGGGCTACCTGACAGTTATCCATCACCTTCTCCAAGGAGGTCTGGGGGGGTTCACATGGTTCTCCTTTCCCTATGGTGGTGGAAAGTGTGGTCAAGTCTTAGCTAAGTTATGGTGGCCCTGTAGGGTCTTCAAGCCAAAAGACAGACAGAGGCAGTTTGCCATTGACTGCCTCTGCTGCCGTGTGGCAAACCTGGACTTCCTTGGTGGTCTCCCTCCCATGTACTAACCAGGGCTGATGAGACCTTCCAAGAGCTGGTGAGACTGACTTCGCCTCGGCCACCCAGGTCAGGGTCCCTTCCAGGTCCATAGCCAGGATTTTGTGGCTTGTGGGGCAATTTTGTTTTTTTCTGGTGGGGCTGCCGCCATTTGTCGTAATGAAGGGGGGTGGGCACGCACCCCTCTCCCTCCCTCCTGCAAGATTTATGTATTTATTTATTATTAATTTTGATTCATATCCCGCCTTGCCCGCACAGCATCAGAGTATATACACAGCTTCCTATGTCCTATCTATTATTCCTGACAATGACTCTGCAATAATGGGCAACAGACTGGTATTCCAATAAAGCATAACTTTCCGAGTGAAGTGTGTTTGGACTCGCTTGCTGTCGAACCTGACGCAGGCTCAAGGCGGCGAACAAGAGGCTAAAACCCAATGAAACGCAAATGCGCCGTGCAGTGCAGAAAAAAAATCACGATAAAAATTACAATTAAATGTTTCATACAAGTAATATAAATGCAGGGTACAGTTACGTACAGATGGCACTCGCTATTGGATGGTCCGGAGAAACAGTATCCAGTCACACGAGGGCCGTGATGTCCAGCTATAAATAGCTTGTTCATCAGTGGCGGCTCCGAATCAGAAGCCCAGCGGAAGGGCTCCGTTTTACAGGCCCTGCGGAACCGTAGAAGGTCCCGCGGGGCCCTGATGTCTCCCGGGAGCTCGTTCCAGCAGTATAGAGCTACCACTGAGAAGGCCCTGGTTCTGGTGATGGCCAATTTGGTGTCTTTCAAACTGGGGAGAGTCAGGTGATGTTGCGACCCTGACCTCAGTGCTCTCTGGGGGACATATGGGGAAAGGCGGTCCCTTAGGTAGGCAGGCCCCCAACCATATAAGGCTTTAAAGGTCAAAAACAGCACCTTGAAGCGAATCCGGTATGCTATAGGTAACCAGTGCAATGCCTTCAACACAGGCCGGATGTGCTCTCATACTGCCATGTTTTGCACTAGCTACAGCTTCTGGATTTGGGACAAATCAGCAGTTCTCTGCCAATCAGCAACCAGTGGAAGGGCCCTTTAAATCTTGCAGGAGGGGAGGGACAGTGGCACGTGCTACCCCTTGCTTCTTCTCAACAGCATTTAAAGCATTCCTTTAAATGCCTTTGGGGAAAAGTTGTGTGTGTGTTTTTTAAGAAGCAAGGGGACCTTTAAGGAAGGGGGCCGGTCATTTAAGGAAGGGGGCAGAGCCCCCTAGAGCACCACCATAGCCATGGACCAGACGCCTTCCCTGTGGAATCCTTCCCTACTATATAAAAGCATAGTGGTCAGCTGGCATGCCCAAATAAGGCATGCCCAAATAAGGCAAAAATGTGCGGCAAAATAGGTTGGCTGCGGGGGCTGCCACTCACAGTTGGGCCCTGGCCATTGGCTGGCGTGCCTTGCTGCGTGGGCTCAGTCCCACCCACACAGCCAGCATACAGCCTCTTCACCCTAGTCTGCCTCCAGCCGCCGGGCTGGGCAGATGCACGCTGCTGGCCCAAGCTTGATGGCGGCCTCCCTCGCCGCAGCATCAACCCCCCCCTTAAGCAACTGGGGCCAGCGACGCCTTGTGCGGTGGGGAGGAGGAGGCGGAGCTGGCCTCACCATGCAGGCACGGCCAGGAAATGGGGCCACGAGCAACTCAGGCTGACTGCAGCCCGCGATGACTTCCCGGGGAGGAGGCAGTGGAGCTGGCTGGCACGAAGACCGAGGTGGCCTACCTCACTCGCCGTTCTGCCACTGTGGGTCCGCACCGGGAGGGACAGGCAGACCTTGCCTCGCCCTGCAGCTGCCGATGGCACACAGGGGCACGGGGCCTCCACAGGGAGTCCGGCTAGTGCCCGTTACATTGGACCATGCAACGGGCCTTGCCGCTAGTATCTTATATTTAGAAAGAAGACTGGTCAAAGGTCACCCTTGGGGGAGTTGGAATTTGAAATGCTTCCAGATCCTAACATCACAACACAACCACCCTGGTTCTGAATGGATACTGAGGTCCCATCTACATGCTCCGTGCTTTGTTAATATTATTGATTCATTGGATTTATACACCGCCCTCCCCGCGAACATTAAAAGCATTTCCCCGGACTAAGGCATGATGAGGTTTGGCCCCAATTGCAGACGGTTGAGGACCGGAGCATTGCGTTGTTTCCTTGTCCAAAAGGGATAGACCACTTTGAAATATGGCACAGTGTCAGCCCTCGTTGTCTTTGCGGAAAGTAGAGGTGAGACTTTTCTTTATGTCTCCTGTCACTCTGGCCTTGAAGCCTGAGAGATGCGGAACGCCTTCCTTAAAAACATCACATGGTAGATAAATGACTCAAAACGGCTACTTTGAACTATTGGTGCCGAACAGATTGATGGGTGAGCAGTTTGTGGAAAAATACCCAGACGGTTTCCCGATAGTTTCCCAATACAAGGCCACTCTTTGCCGTTACTAACTTGCAGGTCCCAATTTTTTTGCTCCGTCTTGGTACTAGAAGTCATAAAACAGAACTTATCCGGCTGCTCTACAGATAAACAGCTCCCCCCCCTTTTTAAAAACATTTTTAATACAACATTGCATGAAGGGGGGGAAAATCATAGAATATGAGTCACCAGAAACCTTCTCCTGAACGTATTTGAACTAACTCTGCTAGTTAGTTGTAACGAACACTTCAAAATACTACAAGCATTAATACTCTTTTACCCATATTGTAACACATAGTTATAAACTCCACACAAACGGTTTCCATAATTAGTTGCTGTAGATTTTCTGGGTTTGTGTGGTCGTGGTCTTGACATTGTAGGACCTGAAGTTTCGCCAGTAGCTGTGACTGGCCTCCTCAGAGGTATAACACCGAAAAGTGGAGTACTCGCTGTGTCAAGGTGAGAAGAAAAAATGGTAGGCAGGTAATTTATATCTACCCTGGAAGGTGGGGTAGGGCTGAGTCATTATCTTGTAGGAGTTCTCCAGGCTATGAACATCCTAATGGAGGAGCTTTCCTGAGGAGGTTCTTTTGTCTATGGCTTGTTTCCTGAGGAGGTTTCCTGTTTCCTGAGGAGGGTCTTTTGTGTGTGGAATGGCTATTGAAACTCTAATCTTATCTTTAGTGCTATTGTCAGCTGTAGAGCCTTTTGTGTTTTTCAGGGTTTCCATAATATTTGATGAGATTCCTTAAAAAACCCATGCTTTTGTTACAAACACATTCTGTAATGATAGATCGAGATGGGGAGCCATGTTAGTCTATCTGCAGCAGTAGAAAAGAGCAAGAGTCCAGTAGCACATTAGAAGAAGAAGAGTAGAGATTGGATTTATACCCCGCCCTTCACTCAAAGTCTCAGAGCAGCTTGCAAACTCCTCTCCCTTCCCCTCCCCACAACAGACCCCCTGTGAGGTCGGTGGGGCTGAGAGAGTTCTGACAGAAACTGCTCTTTTTCAAGAACACCTCTGACAGGACTATGGCTTGCCCAAGGTCACCCAGCAGCGGCGAGTGGAGGAGTGGGGAACCAAACCCGGTTCTCCCAGATTTGAGTCCACTCACTTAACCACTACACCATTAAAGACTAACAAGATTTGTGGGAAGGGGGCGAGCTTTGGTGAGTCACTGCTCATTTCTTCAGATGCAGCTAGAATGTGAGTCCATCTCAGGGGTGTAGTCAAGATTTTTTTTTTTTTAATGTCAGGAGGCATTTTAAAAAGTCAGGGGCGGGGGCACAGGGCAGGTGGGAAGAATGCTGTGCAGCCACCGTTGTCACACCACAATTCACAGCATGGATGAAAACTGGGAGACAGGGTGCTGGACGGGAAGTCACAGGACCTTGGCAGTATATTGGGAGGGGGGTGTTCCAAGAGGTCCCACTGTAGGTACGGGCCTGGTCCATCGGTCCTTATATCTTGGAGAGTGAAGTGATTTCAGATACCGAATAACACTCAATGAAATTGCTGAGCAGTCGGGTTAGAATGGATAAAAGGAAGTCCTTCTTCACCCAAAGAGTGATTAACACATGGCATTCACTGCCACAGGAGGTGGTGGCAGCTACAAGCATGGACAGCTTCAAGAGGGAATTGGATAAACATATGGAGCAGAGGTCCATCAGTGGCTATTAGCCACAGGGTATAGATAGGAACTCTCAGTCTGATGCTCTGTATTCTCAGTGCTTGAGAGGGGGCAGCAGTGGGAGGGCTTCTAGTGTCCTGGCCCCACTGCTGGACCTCCTGATGGCACCTGGTATTTTTGGCCACTGTGTGACAGAGTGTTGGACTGGATGGGCCATTGGCCTGATCCAACATTGGCTTCTCTTATGTTCTTATGTAATAGCAGGTGAATGACAATAGCAGGTGTGATTGGATTAGGTGTATGCAGTGGGGTAGTAGGCATGGAGAAATTGGCATTAGAAATCCTGTTCTATAACTTCAGTCATTTCTGCAATATCCCCTACTTTTGCAAGCAAATTGTCAGAACCCTAGAGAAATCAGTTTTATTCATTCATTCATTGGATTTTTACCCTGCTCTCCTAGCAACACTGGCTCAAAAAAAAAAAGTGCATAATTTACAATAAAACGTAAATCAATTTGGATTAAAACAATTTGGATTTGGATACTTTGGATTTGGATCCAATCTGGATTTGGACAATCCACCCCAATGTCCCTCCTTGGCCTTTGGTGACACAGTCTTTCAAAAAATTAAAAGTTGATTGAGACATCGATAGGATCCAGGCTCTTAACATTTCTGTGTTAGAAATGGGGAGCAAGCATGCGAAAAAGCAATTATACCTAAATCAAACTGGACCCTAATGGCCTGGGGCCAATCATGCCTAAGCTAGAGACCCGCCGAAAAAACCGGCTCATTATCCTCAAGAGAAAGATGACACCAGCTAAGCCCGGGTCTCAAGGTTACATGTCTGAGCTGAGAGAGACAACTAGAAGCAACAGCAGAGTAGGCAGAAACAAAAGTATACATTCCAGTCACACACACACCCCTACATCCCACAGCAACCAAGGTTGACACAAATTTGAAAACAAGGAGATTCTGAACACTGTTTTACTGTTAAGATTGTAGCCGCTGCAAACAGTTCCAGATTTAACTCTTGGATACCATTGCAAACCACCTCTGTTCCTCTCCTGTCTCGAAAACCCTATGGGGTTGCCGGAGGTCAGCTGTGAACTTGACAACATTTCATTATTCCCCAGACCTGGATGGCCCAGGACAGCCCAGACTGGTCAGGTCTCAGAAGCTAAGCAGGGCCCACCCTGGTTATGACTTGGATGGGAGGCCATCATGAAATCCTGGGCCGCTATGCAGAGAGAAGCAATGGTCAACCCCCTCTATACGTCTTTTTGCCCTGACCCGGTTGACCCAGGCTGGCCTGATCGCTTCTGTTCTCAGAAGCTAAGCAATATTGGCCCTGGATTATACTTGGATGGGAGACCACCAAGGAAGGTCAGGGTCAATATTCAGAGGTAGACAATGGTGAACCACCTCTGTTGGTCTACGCTGTGACCTGGATGACCCAGGCTTGCCCAAGGATCATTGGATCTCGTAAGCGAAGCAGCATCAGCCCTGGTTAGTATTTGGATGGGCTCTTTTTGTAGAGAAAGCCCAGGAGGAACTCATTAGTATAATAGGCCACACCCAACAGCAGAAACTCATTAGCATATTAGGACACACCCCTGGCAGCATGGCTCATTAGCGTATTAGGCCACAACCCCACGTTGCCAGAAGTGTGGTCATCCGGCCACACCCACCTTTTGCTTCTTATTCTGTTTACCTGGTTTGTTGTCAAAACCCAGGGCTTTTTTTTGGAGCAGGAATTCCTGTGCATGTTGGGCCACACATCCCCTAATGTAGCCAATCCTAATGAGTTTCTGCTGTTGGGTGTGGCCCAGTTTATTTACAGAGACTTATATACACAGTAGCAACTGCAGGACTTCCACTGACAAAGTGCTACGCCGAGCAACAGTAACCATACAGGCCACACGTCATCAAGAACTACTTACAATATATACACAGGTAGACCAATCAGAGCACAGATATGAACAGTGCTGAAATGGTGCTGAGTCACAGTGACTCCTGAAAGAACTAATGCAATCCTAGACACATGATCCTGGCCATATGTCAGAAAATATGCATTTGATGTTTCTCACTGAATCCATTGTTGTATGTTCCCTACCCCGCTATGCGCTTGCGTAGGTATGCAGGCAGAAACGTGGGAGCTTCTTCCCTGCCACTTTTCCTTATCACAGTGGCCTTGAATGTAGGCTTTGGACTATTCTTGTTTCGCTGAGAATTTTCCAGTCCTGGGAAGGCAAGGGGAGGGGGGGAGTAGTCTCCCGCTCATCAAGTATTTCTCCCGCCGGGAGTTCCCGCGCGAGTGCTCAAGTTTTATTTGCTAGGCGCTTCATTGCATCACACTATAAGTCAGCTTGCTTTGCTTTGTCCCCCATTCCTGACAATGACCTCCTACTGTGGGTTTATAGCAAGATAATCCAATAAACCTTTCTTTGTGCAAGAATGACTGGATCTACTTGATTTTAACCTGACAGAAATTGTCAGGAATCACATCATTCCCACTACCGTCAGTTTCCGCCGTCTACCACGATGAGCGGAGCGGGTACGGGAGCTACGGGCGCAGCCCCAGCGACTACTCCTTCGGGCGCAGCTGCGGCGGCTACCACTCCAGGAGCCACGGGCGCAGCAGCAGCGGCGACGTCCACTCCAGGGGCCACAGGTGCAGCGGCGGCGGCCGCTACGTCAGGAGCCACGGTTCCTGTTACCACTGTGGCGGCTGCTGTAGTCACCCTCCCGACCACCACTGTTGTTCCAGTGACTACTACTACGGTTTTGGTCGCACCAACATCACAATCGGGAGCCGGATTAGTGACCCCACCATTAATCAGCACATTGGGGGTTCAGTACACTCTCCCTGTCTACAGCCCGGCTGGGCAACCACCGAGTCAGGGAGGAGCGATTCCCCGAACCTATGTGCCAGGAGTCCCAACACCATGGGATAAAGGGGTGACCTATCGTAGGTCACGCGATTGGACTAAGAACCTGTTGGATACGACTCAGTCGACCTGGACCATGCCGGGAAGCCAAAGCCGCGACAGTTTGTTGGATCCCCGAGGCAGTTTTGGACTTCCCCAAGGGAGGATACCTCGAGGCTCTCCTAGAACTGGGTCTGGGCCAGACACTGACGCTCGCGTGGACTCTATCCAAGAGGATACACGACGGCTGGTAAGGGACATGAGCAAGCTAATGCAATCCCTACCCCAGATGATGGACCAAGCCATTCGGGCTCATCCGCTGACACAGCCTAGACCGGCACCAGCCCCGGCACCACCGCTGCTACCGGGTCGTCCACCTCCTGCTCCTCCGGGCCCGAGACCGGGCCAACCAGCACCTCCGGGTCCAGGGCCGGGCCAGCCAGCACCAGCACCTCCTCCACCGGTCGTTCCAGCACCAGGACCAGGGCCAGGCCAACCAGGGCCGCTCCAGCCGCCAGCTGTGCCTCCGCCTCAACTCCCTGCCCCAGCACCTCTCATGCAGCCGATCCCGGTTATGGCGCCGGCCCCCCAGTGATCCGTCCTAAGGACATGCTTGAAATCACATTTGATGGAGATCCAGAGACTGTGTCCTTTTTCATATTGCAAGTCGGAAAATTTGTGCAAAGATGGGGCTATGTTTTCCCAGATGAAGAACAACAGGTGGAGTTTATCGCATCCAGATTTCGAGGGAGCGCTACCAGCTGGTATGTAGCGCTTCATGATCTGGAGGCTGCGGAGTTGGGGAATGTAGATGACTTCATGTGGGCTCTGAGAAACCGTTTCGAGGACCCGGGGGCGGCCGAAAAAGCCGAAGCCTTCCTTCGTACCTTCAGACAAGGCAAACTCTCAGTGCGAGAGTACTCAAGGGAGTTTCAAAGGCATGCTGTGAAAATTCGGGACTGGACGGATGCGGTCTTGGCCCAACAATATCGAATGGGTCTAGCTGTGGATATCCGCAATAACATCCTCAGCTCTCAGCAACCCCGCACCCTCCAAGGTTGGATGGAGGAAGCCGAGAAGGCCGAGAGTCGCCTACGCATGATGAAACTGGATTTATCGTTCGGTAACAACCGCCCGAGTTCGGCGGCGGGCCAAGCCAGACCTAAACCGGTATCCACCCCAAGTGGAATGAGAGATCAACGTATGCGGCAGGGGCTCTGCCTGCGGTGTGGGGAGAAAGGGCACTTTGCCGCAGCCTGCCCGAAAGGAGACCCCAACCGGGGTCTACCACAAGACGAGCCCAGAAGGTGGAGTCCCAACCCAAAGAAAGGCACCGCAAAACCACGCAATACACGGGCTCTTTTCGCGGGTCCTGACCAAGTGGATACCTTGTTGCTGGAGGAAGAGAATGAAATGCAGGGAAATGAAATGGTCCTGTTTGTGAATGGCGCTACACAACAGGACCCAACACCTGAGGCGCCTAAACTGGTGAGCAATTACCCCTCTCTCTTCTTTGTGACTGTCCTAGTAATGAACCCAGCAATGATGACCCACATTCGGGTTCGAGCCCTCATTGACTCTGGGTGTGGGAGGGACCTCATAAACCCGTCTATTGTTGTAGGGCTGGAGGCAGCCGTGGTCCATTTGAAAGACCCAATAACTTTCACACAAATGGATGGGTCTCCAATGAAAGAACCATGCCGATTTGAGACTGTTCCTTTAAGAATAGGCATTGGTGACCACTGGGAGCTACGTTCGTTCGTGATAGCTCCTCAAGCCCAATTTCCTTAGTGTTGGGTAGCCCTTGGTTACATGGACATAACCCTTACATTCTATGGGAGGAAGGGAATGTTCAATTTATCTCACCGAAATGTAATGAACACAAATGGGACCCAGGGTGGGGAAACCCTCCCTGCAATGAACCTCCACGTGCTTGTTCGGCAATGGAGGACCTTAACCGCATCCCTGAGGATTACCACTATTTGACTAGGGTTTTTGAGGAGGAGGAGGCTGATGAACTACCCCCCACCGTAACTCTGACTGCGCTATTGAAATTCTTCCGGGACAGAAATTGCCAAAAGGGAAAATTTATGCCATGAGTCCCAGTGAGAAGGAAGAACTGCGCCGCTTTATTGACAAAAACCTGGCTCGTGGATTTATTAGGCCAGCTTCATCCCCTTTCGCAGCACCTGTGTTGTTTTGTAAAAAGAAAGATGGGGGGCTCAGACTATGCACGGATTACCGGGGACTTAACGCAGTGTCTGCAACCAATGCCTACCCGATGCCTCTTATCAAAGACTTATTGGCAGAGGTGGCAAAAGGGAAAGTGTTTTCTAAACTGGATTTGAGAGATGCCTATTTTCGAGTTCGCATCAGAGAGGGGGATGAATACAAAACCGCATTTAATACCCCGCTGGGGCAATTTGAATATCGGGTTATGCCGTTCGGTTTGCAGGGGGCACCCGGGGTCTTCATGAACTTAATCAATGAGGTCCTACACCCCTACTTGTTCAAGGGGGTGGTCGTTTACTTGGATGATATCTTGGTCTATACCCCAGACCTACAATCTCACACCATTCTCATGCGAAAAGTGTTGGAAAGGCTATTGGATCACAAACTGTTTGTTAAACTTTCGAAATGTGAATTTCACCGGGAGTGTATTGATTTTCTGGGGTACCGCATATCCTCTGAGGGGTTGGAAATGGACCCAAAGAAGGTCCAGGATGTGGTAATGTGGGAGCCCCCCAAAACCAGACGACAGCTTCAGAGTTTTCTCGGTTTCGCCAACTTTTACCGGCAATTCCTGCCCCACTTTGCCCAAGTGGCCCTTCCCCTCACTGAACTTCTAAAGACTAAGGGGAAGGGATCCAAGGCTTCAGTGCCAGGGGCCCCTTTGAACTGGACCCCGCAGTGTCAGGACGCGTTTGAACAATTAAAACGTCTGTTCACGTCTGAGCCGATTTTAGCACACCCCGATGAGACAAAAAAATTTGTGGTCCAAGTAGACGCATCGGATACTGCTATGGGTGGGGTGATTTTGCAAGAGAACGCTCAGGGACAACTACAACCTCTAGCTTATGTATCAAGAAAATTCAATGATACCGAAAGATTCTGGCCCATTTGGGACAAGGAAGCTGCGTCTATACGTTTAGCATTGATCACTTGGAGACACTGGTTAGAGGGGTCCCAAGTACCTTTTGAGATATGGACTGATCACAAAAACCTTGAGGTACTGCGAAAACCCCGTAATCTAAATGCTAAACAATTCAGGTGGGCTGAGTTTTTCTCCAAATTCCAATTCACTCTCCACCATTTCCCAGGGAAGGCTAATCATTTGGCGGATGCTCTTTCCCGTCTTCCCCAACATTTCTGTAAGAGGGTGGAAGTACAAGAGTCTATGTTCACCCCAGAACAACTGGTTGGTGCGGTTGTCACCCGTAAAGCCAAACTAACATCAAAGAACCCCATCCAGACATTCCCCTGGGAAAAACAATTTCTCACCGACATCACCCCACAAGAAATAAGTGAGTTACAAGTCAGGGATGATGTGAGATGTGATCCAAATGGTTGCTGGTTTAAGGGAAATAAAATGTTTGTTCCAGAAGCTACTCGATCCCAAATGTTGCAAACAGTTCATGACTCAAAGTCTGCGGGGCATTTTGGATATGTGAAATCATTGAGACTTCTGCAACGTGGGTTTTGGTGGCCCCGAATGAAACAGGATTTGTCGCTCTACATACAATCATGCACAACGTGCAACCGTTTGTAAAGCCAGGCCGGGGAAACCACCAGGTCTCTTACAGCCTCTACCCACTCCAAGCCGACCCTGGGAAGTAATTTCGATGGACTTTATTACTGATCTTCCCCCTCTAGACATATGACGGTCATTTGGGTGGTAGTGGACTTGTTCTCAAAACAAGCTCACTTTATACCATTCCCAGGTTTGCCAACCGCCAAGGCTCTGGCCAAAGCATTTCTTCAACACATTGCCAGGCTACATACATTGCCACTCAAAATAATATCCGATAGGGGAAGTCAGTTTGTTTCTAAGTTGTGGTCAGAGCTAATGACCCTAATGGGTATTGAACGGGCTCTTAGTACTGCCTATCACCCCGAAACCGATGGGCAAACGGAGAGAGTAAACCAGACATTAGAACAATATCTGAGATGTTTTTCTAATTATCAACAAGACAATTGGGTTGATTTACTGCCATTAGCGGAGTTTGCATACAACAATTCATGGCACGCTTCAACAAAGATGTCTCCATTCAAAGCTGCCATGGGTTATGACAGCCCCCTCTCCCTTTCTTGAAACCTGGTGAAAACGTGGGGAAAGCTTCAGCATGGTGTAAAACTTTCCGCGATTCTTGGCCCCTAATTGTTGAGACTTTGAATGAAGCCAAGTCACAGTATAAAAAACAAGCAGATAAAAAAAGGGCCGGGGGATGGAATCTGAAACCAGGGGACTCTGTCTATCTGTCAACAAAGAATCTAAAGCTGGCGCAGCAGTCCAAAAAACTGGCTTGGAAATATATTGGTCCTTTCAAGGTGCTAAGATGTATAAATCCAGTGACTGTACAGCTAGATCTGCCAAAATCTCTTAAAGCAATACATCCAATTTTCCATTACAGCCTCCTCAAACCGGCGTTACCCCCGACTAAATGGCAACCTGCGATGTCGGAGCCTCCCCCGCCTCTGATGGTTGACGATGAGGAACACTATGAAATTGCGGAAATTCTAGACTCTAAGATTTTGCGTGGACAACTCCTGTACCTGGTCCAATGGGTACACTTTGGGCCCCAACATAGGGAATGGGTGAAAGTTTCAGATATCAAAGCACCTGACCATTTGAGACGCTTTCACATTCGATACCCTAACAAACCTGGGGGGCCCACGTTCTCTCCTTCCTGAGTGGTGGGTGGGTGGTATTTTGGGAAGGGCAGAATGTCAGAAAATATGCATTTGATGTTTCTCACTGAATCCATTGTTGTATGTTCCCTACCCCGCTATGCGCTTGCGTAGGTATGCAGGCAGAAACGTGGGAGCTTCTTCCCTGCCGCTTTTCCTTATCACAGTGGCCTTGAATGTAGGCTTTGGACTATTCTTGTTTCGCTGAGAATTTTCCAGTCCTGGGAAGGCAAGGGGAGGGGGGAGTAGTCTCCCGCTCATCAAGTATTTCTCCCGCCGGGAGTTCCCGCGCGAGTGCTCAAGTTTTATTTGCTAGGCGCTTCATTGCATCACACTATAAGTCAGCTTGCTTTGCTTTGTCCCCCATTCCTGACAATGACCTCCTACTGTGGGTTTATAGCAAGATAATCCAATAAACCTTTCTTTGTGCAAGAATGACTGGATCTACTTGATTTTAACCTGACACCATATGACTATACAACTGTCAAACTAGATTGCACTGATCTACACAGTCTGGCTGCATGACTTGCTGTGATCTTGCAAGCAATCTGGATATGCTGTCATTCCTGTGCATGTTAGGCCACACACCCCCAAATGTAGCCAATCCTAATGATTTTCTGCCATTGGGTGTGGCCTGTTATGTTAATGAGTTCTTGCTGGGCGTGGCCAACTTGGGAGCCAGCCGGAACTCCGTTCCTTTGCATTCCTGCCCAGAAATAGCCCTGGAGACCACCAAGAAAGTCCAGGTTGCTATGCAGAAGCAAGGAATGGGAAGGCACCTCTGTTTGCGTCTTGCCTTGAAAGCCCTACAGGATCACCATAAATCGGCTGCCGCTTGAAGACACTTTCCACTACCACCATCACCATTGCTGAGATACCGACTTTTGTCACGGAATCATACAGTTGGAAGGCACCTCTAGGGTTATCTAGTCCAACCCCCTGCAGAATGCAGGAAATTCACAAATACCTCCCCCTCCACACCCACAGTGACCCCTGCCCCATGCCCAGAAGATGACAAAATACCTCCAGGATCCCTGGCCAAACTGGCCTGGAGAAAAACTGGCTTCCTGACCCCAAAGTGGTGATCAACATTTCCCTGGGTGTGTAAGAAAGGGCCATGAGAACTAAGCACTGAGGCAACCCTTCCTGCCCTCCCTTCTCGTGATCTGCCCAAGTTCACAGAATCAGCATTGCTGTCTGATGGCCATCTAGCCTCTGTCTGAAAACCTCCCAAGAAGGGGAGCCCACCACCTCCCGAGGAAGCCTGTTCCACTGAGGAACCGCTCTGACTGTCTGGAAGTTCTTCCTAATATTTATCCAAAAACTCTTCTGATTTAATTTCAACCTGTTGGTTCTGGTCCAACCCCCTGGGGCAATGGAAAACAACTCTGCACCATCTATATGGTAGCCCTTGCACTACTTGAAGATGGTTATCATATCACCTCTTAGTCGTCTCCTCTCCAGGCTAAACATACCCAGCTCCTTCAGCCTTTCCTCATAGGACTTGGTCTCCAGACCCCTCACCATCTTCGTTGCCCTCCTCTGTCAACATACAATGCACTATCACCATCGATGCTGTGTACACCGTTAATCACAAATGCACCCCGGCAACAACCTAACATATTTTCTGGTTTCCCTGCCTGCCCGAGACCTCAACAGAAGGTTCGCTATGAACCTGGCAGGCTATCATACAGAGCTGCTGGGCTGCCTTAGGCTTGCTTGAGTGTGCCAAGTTTCCATTGCCTCTGGAGCTGAGAGGTGGGGATGCTCAGGAGACGTGACGGTACCTTATAGAAGAGAAGTGGAATCGAGCGGTGGGGGGGGGGAGAGCTTGGTGCCCGCCCGTAGAGGCTAGTGATGTTCATCTGTTCCCCATAAACGGAAAGGAAATGAATCCTGAAAGCCCAATTCATTCAATTCATTTGGGAACCTCAACGTGAACGGAGGTAATCATAAAAAAAAAAAAGATATTCATTTGTGTGTTTTATGCCTCCTCCGCTGTTCTCCCAAGCAGCGGTATGCTGAACGACTGTAATGGTTGTCCCTGTGCCAACTGTGGTTAAGATGCATAGCTACAGACCGGGTCAGTAGTTCGGCACTTTGAGGCCCTAGTGCCCGCGTGACGGAGTGAGCTCCCATCTCTGGTCCCAGCTCCTGCCAACCTAGCAGTTTGAAAGCAAAAAAAAAAATGCAAGTAGATAAATAGGTACCACTTAATAAGATTATGAATGGGATTGAGCAGGTTGAGAAAGAAGTACTTTTCTCCCTTTCTCACAATACAAGAACTCGTGGGCACTCCACGAAATTGCTGAGCAGTCGGGTTAGAACAGATAAAAGGAAGTCCTTCTTCACCCAAAGAGTGATTAACATATGGAATTCACTGCCACAGGAGGTGGTGGCAGCTACAAGCATGGACAATTTCAAGAGGGAATTAGATAGACATATGGAGCAGAAGTCCATCAGTGGCTATTAGCCACAGGGTATAGATGGGAACTCTCAGTCTGGGGCAGGTGATGCACTCTATTCTTGGTGCTGGAGGGGGCAGCAGTGGGAGGGCTTCTGGTGCCCTGGCCCCACTGCTGGACCTCCTGATGGCACCTGGTATATTTTGGCCGCTGTGTGACAGAGTGTTGGACTAGATGGGCCATTGGCCTGATTCAACATTGGCTTCTCTTATGTTCTTATGTTCACTTCGGTGGGAAGGTAACAGTGTTCCATGCACCTCAGCGTCTAGTCATACCGGCCGCATGACCACGGAGAAGTCTTCGGGCAGCGCTGGCTCTTCAGCTTGGAAATGGAGATGAGTGCCGCCCCGTAGAGTTGGATTTCAAGTGAGGGAAACCTTTCCCTTTATGCCAGCTTCAGACTGGCAAGCTGCCAACAGATAGGAATTTGGGAGAGAAATCTCTATGCCCACACTCTCTCCTGGGTCCCTTGGGCTCTAAAATAGTGAAGAAATGCAGAACAGTTCTGGCCAAAGCAAGAAATCATACCTGGTGGGTCAGGAGATACAGTCTGGGTGGGTCTGGAAGCTTAGAGAGCAAACTCGGTGGGCATATGAGGGCAACTAATAGAAAAAAGTTCTCATCAAGCAGTGGAGAAATGCCCTCCACTCTGGACAACATAGTAAGAGTTTTGGGGTGGCCAACGTTCCACATTCATGCCACAAAATTTCTCTTCCAGCAAAGGTATAAGAAACATTAGAGAGGTTAGTGGCTCTCAAGCCTCACCCATTGGTGGCTCTCACATGCACCCAGCACTTAAGGTTTGGTTGTGCCAATGAATCCAGGCAGCAAAGAACGATCTATGGGCTAACTCACACCCTAGCTGGAATGTGACACATAGGAGCGGACATAGACATGGAAAGGCCAGATGCTATAGTGAATCTCTCCCTGGGGATAACAAGAAGAAAGACTGACCCAGTACAGTGGATGAAGACAGGAGACAAATTCCCTTTACATGAGGGGAAGAAGAAGAGTGGCTTATAATCTCATTTCCTTTCTCCTCCCCACAACAGACAATCTGTAAGGTAGAGACAGAGAGTTCTTTTGAGAACTGCTCGTGAGAGAACAGCTCTGAAAGAACTTGTAACTGACCCAAGATCACACCAGCCGCTGCATGTGGCAAGAGTGGGGAATCAAACCTGGTCCTCCCAGATTAGAGTCCACACTCCTAACCACTACACCAAACTGGCTCTTTCTGGAGTGCGATCCATTTTGGGTGGTCCATTCTAGGCAGTCCACTGTGGTCGATTCCATCTTGATGGCTGACATTACCATGTGGAGCTAACCAAGGGCAGACAGCACAACCAAAAACTCAAAGTGATGGATGGAATACAGTAACTCTTATTCTAAATAGCCTGCCCTAGAATAATAATACGGTATGTATAATGGAGGGACAGAGGGGCATGTCTATGCACTTTTACTCTGTGTCCTTGCTTGATCCGGTGCTGTGCAGAGAGTGTGTACGGACATGTTCTTTTTTAATCAGTTTCTTAATATCTTATTATTTGGAATACTGGAAGTTTGTTCTCCGTACTCACATTAAGCCCCATGTGAAAACATTACTAGAAGAGCACCAAGGGAAGAGAGGCAGCTCTTCAACAAACTGTTGTATTGTATTACCCTATGAAACATTATCGATGCCTTGTTGGTCAGGGGAGATCACAATGGGCTTGACTCCAGCCAAACTGTGAAATAAAATGTGTTTGTTACACTTGAGCTAGCCTTTCGCCAACAGCAAGCGATAAATATTTGTTACCACACCTCTGCATTTATTGCAGTGGTATCATTTCACAGAGACACAGGCCGTAGTATGCTCACAGACGGAAAGAGATGTGCGCTATTTCTAGCAAATGAATCATACAATCCAAGTGGTACAGAAATATAGACATTCACACTCTGGCTCCTGTACTAACAGATAGTGCTGCTCTTTCGGGACTTCAGAATCAAAAGGATTTTAAAAGCTTTTAAAACATCCGCGTGTGAGTGCAATCTCTCACCGGAATGAACTGTATCAGGGGGGTGGGGAGGATATCTCATAGTGAATCTCATTGAATTAAAATATAGGGCACTGCATTATTCAGCGAGGGAATAGTTCCACTCTATTTCACACTAGGTAGCTCTCGCTCAGAGAGCTGTGTTCCGTTCTGGGTGCTGCTGTTTAAGAAAGATGTCGAGAAATTGGAGCTGGTTCTAAAGAGAGCAACAAAGATGATTGGGGGTCTGAAAAACAAACCTTGTCGAAGGAACGGGGTTTGTCTAGCCCAAGAAGTGACCTTGATGCCATCACTCTTCAAGGCACTTTGCAAATGGATTTGATTTTACAGAACGGCAAAAATCCACTTGGAAACAGTTGTTAAAGTGCCTTGGAAGTGGATTAAAAGTGTGTTATTCAGCTTGTGTGAAAGGGCACTTCTGTGATAGAGCCATATTCTGTACCATCCAGAAGGCAAGAGACTGGATCTAATGGGCTTAAATTACAGGAGGTATAGATTTCTATCAAATATTGGGAGAAAAGACTTTCCAATTCTAAGAGCATTCCAGCAATCTTATTAGTTAACTATTTCTATGCTGTCTTTCTGTTAGAAAGGACACCCCAGGCACTTAACAAACATGACATCTGATTATAATAAACAAAATAAGAACTATTAAATAATAAACTCTCCCCTGGCAAAAAGGTAGCACCCCCACATTGCAGTTCCTTTTAAAGGTATCGGTGGGCAAGGGCTGAGGCTGAGCAGATGGAAGAAGTCAGCCTAGATAGGAATAGTCCCCAGGAAAAAAGGCAGGGCCTCCAGGGATTTTCACACGCCTGGTTTTTGCCACTCGTGTGCCCATATTGCGTTATTTCCCCCCGCCCTCCATTTCAGTATGTGTTTCGCTCCCTCTAGTGGTCACTTCGATATTTCATTGCCAGACCTGGCACTACAGTAGGGTTTTGGGGGGCTCCACCCCCTTTCTTAAATACACGGCCCACAAGGATTTCTCCTATAAATGCTTTTTTTCAATCATGTTATAACATTTTTGAAGGTGTGTGCTTTAAAGCAGAGTGGGGCACTGTAGTTGGCCAATTCCCTCACTGAGCAAGGGGGTTGGAGTAGGTGACCTCTAGGACACCTTCTAACTCTGTGTCAAGAAACTGGTCTCCTTTAAGAGAGTTTTTCCTAAGTGTTAGCGTTCTTGACTATGGTTGTGATCACACGCACAATTAGGCCGTGCCATAGGCACAAATGCTTCTAACTGTCATTCCCTTACTATGGGACTTGGAGATGCTCTGTGTCACGTCATATACGTGTGTGCCATTTAAAAACGTGCGCACCCCCGTCCAGGTGGTTCCAAGCTCACCTGTTTCAACAGCCAGTGCCTCGAGGCAAAGAGCGGCAGTTTCCCGAAGACGAAATACTTCAAACATGCAGATAAAATGAAATGCAAATTGAAGGACTCATATGGGGGGGGGGATATTGGGGGAAATCAAAGGCATCGTTAGCTAATGAAAAAACATTTTTCTTTTGTGATTTGGAAGGGTCGTGTCTGCCAGGCCTCACTGCAATTTGCCCTAGAAACAGAATCACAGGTAGGATCAGCAGATCAACATTCAGAGCTATTCCGAGAGCAATCGTCAGGGCCCAGACAAAAAGGGGTGGATGTCAGTATTCCCTCTAAGCCGAATTAGTGTGAGCTAGCTCACAGTTTTTTAGCCTCCGGCTCACACATTTTTTTTGGTCTTAGCTCAGGGAGAATGGCTCCAGAGCAAACCACTTTATGCAGCAGCCAAATTGCTCGCTCACGGACTTTGATGCTGGTAGCTCACAGGGTAGAATTCTCACTCACAAGACGCCATAGCTTAGAGGGAGCTTTGGTGGATGTATGTTTCCCGGATCCTGAATTATTCTTCGATAGATTGCTCCCCACCCCCCACCCCCACCCCTCCCAGCAGGGCCTTTTCCAAACAATTTTCACTCCCGTACTATAGAACTGTAGAGTGAAATGGCTTTGTAGGTCATCTAATCCAATTTCTTGTTCGGTACAGGAAAACGGAAACTAGATTACCGTTTCGGAAATTAGCAGCCACCGGCAGCTGGTAGGTGAGGGGCGGAAGCGGACCGGGATGCTATCCCCACCACCGGATCTCCAAGCTGAAAGTCCTAGTTTCTGAGGTCACCGTAGATGCTACTGAATAGGGTTGCCAACTGGATCAGGAAATTCCTGGGGATTTCGGAAAAGAGCCTCGGGAAAGCAGGGTTTGGGAAGGGGTAGAACTAGGCACAGTCGAAGGCCATAGAGTCCACCCTCCAAAGTGGACATTTTCTTCAGGGAAACCGATCTCTGTAATGTGGGGTTTAAAATGTGGGATTCGCTGCCAGAGGATGGCCACAGGAATCGACAGCTTTAAAAGGGGATGAGATAGATTCATGGAGGAGAAGTCTAAAAATGGCTGCTAGCCATGGTGACTGAGGGGAACCTCCATGTTCAGAGGCACTAAGCTTCTGAATCACAGAGCTAGGAGGCAACATGAGGGGAAGGTCTTAGCCTCTGGGCCCCATTGTTGGCCCTCTAGAGGAACTGGTTGGCCACTGTGTGAGACAAGATGCTGGACTAGATGGACCACTGGTCTGATCCAGCAGGACTCTTCTTACATTCTTGTGAAGGCCTCAGCCTCTATGCCCTGTTGTTGGCCCTCCAGAAGAACTGGTTGGCCACCGTGTGAGACAGGATGCTTGACTAGATGGACCACTGGTCTGATCCAGCAGGGCTCTTCTTATGTTCTTGTGAAGGCCTCGGCCTCTATGCCCTGTTGTTGGCCCTCCAGAACAACTGGTTGGCTACTGTGTGAGACAGGATGCTGGACTAGGTAGACCACCGGTCTGATCCAGCAGGGCTCTTCCAATGTTCTTATGAAGGCCTTGGCCTCTCTGCCCTGTTGTTGGCCCTCCAGAGGAACCAGTTGGCCACTGTGTGAGAGAGGATGCTGGACTAGATGGACCATTGGTCTGATCCAGCAAGGCTCTTCTTATGTTCTTATGGAGGCCTCAGCCTCTATGTCTATGAGAGGGAGGGCAGGAAGGGATGAGCCAGTGCTAAGCTCTCGTGGCCGTTTCTTACATGCCCACGGTAATGCTGATCGCCACTCTGGGGTCAGGAGGGAATTTCTCCTCCAGGCCAGATCAGCCCAGGGATCCTGGAGGTTTTTTTGTCTCCTCTGGGCATACAGCAAGGGGCAACAGGGGATTGAGGGGGGATTGTGAATTCCCTGCATTGTGAAGGGAGCTGTACCATATGACCCTTGGGGTGCCTTCCAGCTCTGTGTTTCTATAGAGACCCAGTGCAGTGTAGTAGACAGCAGTAGACCCTAATGTGGAGAACCAGGTTTGATGCCCCACCCCTCCACCTGGAGCCTGATGGGTGATCTTGGGTCAGTCACAGTAGTCCCAGCCTTACCTACCTTACAAGGTGCCTCTTGTGGAGAGAGGAAGGGAAAGGCAATAGAAAAGTTCTTTGACATTCCTTAGGATAGAGAAAGGTGGGTTATAAAAACCAGTTCTTCTTCTTCTTCTTCTTCTTCTTCTTCTTCTTCTTCTTCCTCCTCCTCCTCCTCCTCCTCCTCCTCCTCCTCCTCTTCTTCTTCTTCTTCTTCTTCTTCTTCTTCTTCTTCTTCTTCTTCTTCTTCCTCCTCCTCCTCCTCCTCCTCCTCCTCCTCCTCCTCCTCTTCCTATTTGATACAGAGATGTCTGCCTACAATCAGAGAGCCCTACCTTTCCTCTTCTGAAGCAGGTAGGCGCCGAATTCATCGGATGGCCATTGAAAGCACCTGACCAGCCTTCCATCGTGTACTTTTACCTTGCACATATCCCAAACACCGATCACTGGTACATTTCCAGGGCCGATTTCACAATTAAGCCCTGCTGATATCCAAGGCAGGTGCAAGTCATTAACAAGAGGTTTCCATGTAAGGGGAACGGAGGTACAAGTGTTCAAAACTCCAAAGCAGAAATAAGATACTAAGGCAATCGATATTTACTATTTAATGCAAAGTCTGCTAATTAGCCGGGAGGAAATCAATGGGGGGGGGGGCGGAAGGAAAAAAAAGGATTGTCCCTATCAGATGCTCTGCCTTCTCTCCACCTCTTTAGCCATTTCAGGGGAAGTTTCCAATTCCAATTGCATTTGAACATGGCCCTTTTTTTTAATGGAGAAATGCAGGAGCTCTGCTACAAAATGGAACTCTTCCACCAGGCTTTTGAGAGCCGCCGCCACCACCACCAATGAAGAACACCAGATGGTTACTAACATAAGAACATAAGAGAAGCCAATGTTGAATCAGGCCAATGTCCCATCTAGTCCAACACTCTGTCACACAGCGGCCAAAATATACCAGGTGCCATCAGGAGGTCCAGCAGTGGGGCCAGGACACTAGAAGCCCTCCCACTGCTGCCCCCCCAGCACCAAGAATAGAGTGCATCACCTGCCCCAGACTGAGAGTTCCCATCTATACTCTGTGGCTAATAGCCCCTGATGGACTTCTGCTCCAGATGTTTATCCAATTCCCTCTTGAAGCTGTCCATGGTTGAATGGGAGAGGGCCCTGGATTCTGGAAACTGCCATCAACAGCCTAAAGAACAACAAGTACTGCAGGAACAACAAGAACGAATACTGTGAGCTGACAGCCAGCTGAGAACAGTGAATGACAGCTGCTACCGTTTATGGATAACAGTGACCACTAGCACTGTGTTATGGCTTAGAATTGTTCAAGGCTCTTTTCATAGCAGGAACTCCTTTGCATATGAGGCGACACACCCCTCATGTAGCCAAATTCTCCAAGAGCTTACTGAGCTCTTCTTACAGGGGCAAATGTAAGCTCTTGGGGGATTGGCTACATTAGGGGTGTGTCGCCTAATATGCAAAGGAGTCCCTGCTAAAAAAAAGAGCCCTGGAATTGTTTTACACTCGTAACTTATGTTTTTAATGTAATCAGGGCTATTTTGGGGCAGGAACGCACAGGAACGGAGTTCTGGTTGGCCCCCGAGTTGGCCACACCCAGCAGGGACTCATTAGCATAACAGGCCGCACCCAACAGCAGAAACTCATTAGGATTGGCTACCTTAGGGGTGTGTGGCCTAACATGCAAAGGAGTTCCTGCTCCAAAAAAAGCTGTCCGTGCTTGTAGCTGCCACCACCTCCTGTGGCAGTGAATTCCGTTTGTTAATCATTCTTTGGGTGAAATAGTACTTCCTTTTATCCGTTCTAACCTGGCCTGGGCACACAGTTTATCAGATACGTGATTCCGTAGAGGTCCCACTCCAAGGTAGCCATTTTCTCCAGGTCAACTGATCTCTGCCACTCGTAGATCAGTTATAGTTCCAGGAGATCTCCAGGACCCCCTGGAGGTTGGCAACTCTAATCCAAAAGGCATTTTCTACGCAGTTCCACCAGTGTGCTGGTTCTGATGAACATTTCAGTTAATGTCAGGGCTTTTTTGTAGAAAAAGCCCAGCAGGAAATCATTAGCATAATAGGCCACACCCAACAGCAGAAACACATTAGCATATTAGGCCACACCCATGACAGCACTGCTCAGTAGCATATTAGGCCACACCCCCATGCTACCAGAAGTGTGATCCTCCAGCCACACCCACCTTTTGCTTCTTAGTCTGTTTACCTTGTTTGTTGTCAAAACCCAGGGCTTTTTTGGTAGCAGGAACTTCTTTGCATGTTAGGCCACACACCCCTAATATAGCCAATCCTAATGAGTTCCTGCTGTTGGGTGTGGCCTATTATGCTAATGAGTTCCTGCTGGGCGTGGCCAACTTGGGTGCCAGCCGGAACTCCGTTCCTGTGCGTTCCTGCCCCAAAATAGCCCTGGTTAATGTGATAAACTTTTACTATTTCCACTGTTTCTGTAGGTGATCCAAGTAAGGAGTGAGGTCTCTAGTTTTCAATGGTCTCTTATTCCAGAATCCAGGCCATTCCAGCCTTATGAAGGAGAACCATTTTGGGGTCGTAGTTAAGAACAGCGGACTCTAATGTGAGGAGCCAATGTTGGATCAGGTCGTAGTTAAGAGCAGCAGACTCTAATGTGAACAACTGGGTTTGATTCCCCACTCCTTCATATGCAGCTGCTGGCGTGACCTTGGGTCAATCACAGTTCTTTCAGAGCGGTTCTCTCAAGAGCGGTTCCCTCAGTGTTCTGTCAGCCCCACCTGCCTCACAGGGTGTCCGTCTCAACTACAAGAAGTTTGGGAACACAGCAGCAAGCCATGTCACTTTCTCAGAGCAGTTCCCTCCTGAACACTGATAAAGCTGTGGAAGCCAAGCTGGTTCCCCACATTCCTCCTTCATTTCTTCCTCATTTGCAATATCGCTCTGCGTGCCATAAAAGGAAGCCCACATTCCCTCTGTCAAGGGAGCCCTTCTGAACTGGGGAAACATTAGCTTTACAGCTAATCTGATTAAGCATATTTTGAGACAGACAAATGGGCCATGGGTGGCTCATAACGTATTTATTAGCAAAGTTTATATGGCTGCATCGAGGAGAAAAAATAGAGAGAAGGTTATGGAAGGCAGATCAGAGAAAGAGGGAGGGGTGCTGTCGTATGGCCCAAAATTGTAATCTCTTTTCCCCTTCCTGTCGGTGTTAAGAATCGTCACAGCTGGGGACTGAATGGTGAATAAAATTAGATTTAGGGATGGGCACAAACCGGGAAAATGTGATTCGGTTTGGTTCGTAGTTCATTGCTAAACCACGATACGCATCATGAACTGAACCAGGAGGTTTGTTCACAAACTGAAGACATTCGTAGCCCCACAAACCCCATTTAAAGAGGCCACAGTCTGCAGGAAGCTCGAAAAAGAGCTGAGCGATGGGGAGCAGCTTGCTCCCCTGTTGCTCAGCTGTGTGGGGCTGTCTTCTGCAGTCCCCACCACACAGCTGTTTTTTGGGCTGTCTTCTGCAGTCCCTTTAAAGTTTAAAGGGACTGCACAAGGCAGCCTGAAATCACTGACAAGCAGGAAGCACCTCCCCGCCACTTTGCCTCTTTGTGTGGGGAGTAGAAAGCAGGGCTTTAAAAGGACTTGGAGTCCCTTTAAACTCCTGCTTTCTGCTCCCTCTACAAACCCCGATGAACCACTACAAACTGCTCTAAAGGTTCATTGAAGTTTGTGACAGCAGACCCATCACAAACTTCTGTCTGTCAACCACAAACATGGCAAATTTTGCTTCATGTTTCAGTTTGTACCCATCCCTAGTGAAATTTTACCCCGTAAGATTTCCTTCAGAAGCCTTTGAGGGGACAGGGTTTAGCTGGTTTCACAGGCAAATAGCCACATCTCAGGGACAGCCTTTTCCCCAAGACCAATTAGTGTCACCAGCTAGCCCTTATCTTGGACAGCCAAGGCTAGACCAATCTCATCAGATCTTGGAAGCTAACCGAGGTTGGTACTTGGATGGGAGACCACCAAGGAAGACTCTGCAGAGGAAGGCCATGGCAGACCAGCTCTCCTCCTCACTCACCTTGAAAGCTCCTTGCTGGAGTCTCCATAAGTCGGCTGTGAGTTGACAACACTTATGCCTGTACACATTGTCGACCAATCCCTATCTTCTGGATTGAACAACACTCCATCTTATAACCAGTACTTGGTTAGGAAGACCAAAGAAACCTCAGCAGCAGCATCGTGTAAGGATAATCAACAGCCTTTCTCAGGCCTGGTGCTGGCTGGGTGCAACACTCTCCCAAGTGAAACCAGGGCCCTGCGGGACTTAATACAGTTCTTTGGGGCTCGTAAAATGGAGATGTTCTGCCAAACCTATGGTTGAGGTGGTGGAATTCCATCTGCATCGACATCCCTTGCCTTACTCTCCCCTGCTCTATTTTGTGCTATTCTGATCTGTTTTCTTCTTGGCTACCTACTTAAACAAAAAAACAAAAAACACTTTACCAAGTGTGGGCACACACTAGAAGAAGAAGAGGAAGAAGAAGAGGAAGAGGAGGAGGAGATTGGATTTATACCCCACCCTTCACTACCCAAAGGAGTCCCAGAGTGGCTTACAAACTCCTTTCCCTTCCCCTCCCCACAACAGATACCCTCTGAGATAGGCGGGGCTGAAAGAGCTCTGAGAGAAATGGCTCTTTTTCAAGAACAGCTCTTTTTCAAGAACAGCGAAAGTTAATTTGCATTTAAGAGGGAAAGCAACTTTGTAAAATGTTTCTATCATCACCGTCTCTTAGGTTTTTAGAGGGTTTTCTTTACTTTCTCTGTAGATTGTAGTATCCCTTTCCTATTCTTTCTGTTTGTAGTTTTTAGTCTGTAGTTATTAGAAAATGCAATAAAAAATCCCCTACGGGGGGCCAAAAAAAAAAAAAAGAACAGCTCTTATCAGAACTACGGCTTGCCCAAGGTCATCCAGCAGGTGCAAGTGGAGGAGTGGGGAATCAAACCCGGTTCTCCCAGATTAGAATCCACGCACTTAACCACTACACCAAACTGGGAGAGAGACTGTGCTATAGGACTGCCATCTAATGGTGTAGTTGTCTGATATTATATAGGTTTTTAATGACTGTTTATATATATATATATATATATATATATACATATATATATATATATATATATATATATATATAAACTGTATTTTTCTTGTTGTTTTACTGTCTCTTTTAACTAGCCCTGAGCCTGCTGTGCAGGGGAAGGGAGGGGCAAGAAATCAAATAATAAATAAATAAAACACCACACTTCATGCATTTATTTATTATGTTTGATGTATCGGCCGCCCTTCCCCGCAACCAGGGTTCAGAGCAGCTTACATCGAAGGCAAAGACAATATAATTGAATCAAAACAGCATTAAAATACTTTAAAACAATCATAAGAACAACACTAACCCCAAGATGATGGGAAAACTCTAATTCCCACCAGCCCCTGGGTGGACGGGATGTGCAGGAATAAAAGGGGAGATTGGAGTGAGAAAGCACCAGACCGTCGCTGTCCTCAGCCAAATTCCGGACAGAACATCTCTGCCTTACGAGCCCTACAGAAAGGCAGTAAATCCGGTAGGCCTGAGATGTTCTCCAGCAGAGAGTTACACCAGGTTTCTACCCAATGGGGACCCAGAGGGGCTTACATCCTTCTCCTCTCCTCCATTTTACCCTCACAACAACTTCGTGGGGTAGGTTAGGTTGAAAGAATGTCAACAGGCCCAATGTCATCCAATGAGCTTCCATTGAAAGAGTGGGGATTCAAACCTGAGCAGGGTACAGAAGAATTAATGAAGTGGATAAATAAATACAAGTATAGTTTGATGTAGTGGTTAAGAGCGGCGGACTCTAATCTGGAGAACCAGGTTTGATTCCCCATTCCTCCCCATGAAGCCAGCTGGGTGACCTTGAATCAGTCACAGCTCTCTCAGAGCACTCTCAGCCCCGCCTACCTCACAGGGTATCTGTTGTGGGGAGGGGAAGGGAAAGGAGATCGAAAGCTGCTCTGAGACTCCTTTGGGTAGTGAAGGGTGGGGTATAAATCTCCCCTCCCCTCCTCCTCCTCCTCCTCCTCCTCCTCCTCCTCCTCCTCCTTCTTCTTCTTCTTCTTCTTCTTCTTCTTCTTCTTCTTCTTCTTCTTCTTCTTCTTCTTCTTCTTCTTCTTCTTCTTCTTCTTCTTCTTCTTCTCCTCCTCCAGTTTAAATATCTGTGCATTTATCGCATTGGATTCTTCTGCTTGCTGTGTGAAAAGTACTGAGACTGACGAGTGATTTCAGCCCTCACATACTTTATTAGTTCAAGAAAAAGACAACTTTACCTGGCTCGCAGACCAGTTTATATCCCCTGAAAACCCCACACGCAAAACACACCCCATTCAAGACATTGGCTATTTACAGTGGCCGAGAGTTCCATAGGCTCTCGACCGGGAGCCTAACCCTCTGATTGGAGCGGGCTAGGAACTGCTGAGCCCTTTGTTCAGATGAGCGAAGCTCGGACGTTTTTGCCTGACTGCATGGCTTCCTTGCCTCGCATGTGGTCAGGTCTGACTGCATTATGTCTGATTGTATTATGTCCGAGTACATTACACTGTGTCTGGTAATAGTTGTGGTGATTCAATCCCAAGATGCCCCTAGACAAAGTGGAGTTTGATGGTTCCTCCTACCTCATCATGAGGCAACCCTAGAGTTGCCAGCTCCGGGTTGTAAAAATACCTGGAGATTTTTGGGGGGGAACCTGGGGAAGGCGGGGTTTGGGGAGGGGAGGGGCTTCAATGAGGCATCGATGCATAGGGACCACCTTCCAAAGTGGCCAGTTTTTCCATGGAACTGCTCTCTGTCGTCTGGATATCAGTTGTTATCCGAGGAGATCCCCAGCCACCACCTGGAGGCTGGCAACCCCAGACAATGCCATATTCCAAGAGTCTATGAAAATTCCTTGGCATTTCCAAGATGGATTCCTTTCACACCCTTGACATCTTACTGCCCTGAGCTTTTAGGAGTTCCGGGGTGACAACGGTCTGGGATAGTTTATTTGGTTTGCTGTTGCCATCGTCGTACTTCTCACATCTGTGCTTTTCCTGTTCCAACAGGAGAGAGAGACATCTGTGATTTCGTTAGAAGGAAGATAAATTCCTCCCATGTGACATAAAACCCGGCCATTAATCTCTGAAGTAAGAAGTTTGTGGAAAGGCAATTTTGGCCATGTCCGACTCCTAATAATTTTAAAACCGGTTCACATAAGCTTTCTGAGGATCAAGGACTTTGGACGGCCAAGGGCATGCGGAGCTATTTTATGAAAGACTTCCAGGTCGAAAAATAAACCTTATTTGGCTATTTAGATGCTGCTTTCTAGCTAGAGCATTCAAAGGTTAATAATGTGGTGCTCCTTTAACTTGAAAGGTAGGCATGTTATTTCCTCAACGTGGGAGCGGAATTCCGTTGCTTTCTGTTTAGGGGTCCCATTCTCCCATTGGGGGTGGTGGATTTTCTGCCCCCTACCCCTATTGCCTACCACCCCTTTGACTGGCAGCAGGTGGGGAAAAATAAAACCAAGTAGCATTGCGTGCAGCCTCGCATCACTTCTGATTTAAAAAACCAGAAGTGTCATAAAGTAGCTCTAGGAATCACTGGAAACTCTATGGTTTTACCATAGAGAGTTTCTGGTGATTCCTAGAGCTATCCCTATGACACTTCCTTTTTTAAAAAACCAGAAGTGACAGGAGGCCACAGCTGGTGATATGTCCTCCACATATCCCTGCCTGCAGCCCTCCCACTGGTTTCCAGGCATTGCCTGGCTGTCAGATAACTGCCATGCTTCTGCATTATGTTATTTCTTACTTGTGTGCATGCGCTTAGATCTGCTTTGCTTCGCTGCAATTACCATGAGAGACTCCTCCACCAGACATAGCTATCTCTGTAACCTTGAAGAAAGGGAGGGCTTGTGTTCCCTAGCTGGTGGGAATATATCAGCCTAGAGGGAGGGGGTAGTCTCCTGTTCATGTAGTAACATCCTGCCGGGAGAATTCCCGCGTGCGCACTAGCACCTCATTTGCTAGGCTAGTTGAAGCATCATCGTATATACATGGCCTCCTTGCATTAGCCGACATTCCTGCCAATGTCCCTGTTTACTTGGCAACAGACTGGCATTCCAGTAAAGCATAACCTTTGAATGAAGTGTGTGTGGACCTACTTGCTGTTGAACCTGACACTGGCAAGGCTATTTCTGTCATGTGCAATGGTGCCCTTGCACACATAGAAGCCATTTCTCACTCGAGCTGTACCTCCTTACGCCAAAGGCCATGCTGTTCCCGAAGGACTATCTAGAAGCGGCTTTTTGAATGGATGCAGGAAACAAAGGGAGAGAGGGAAGGTCTACTCCATAATCGGAGCTGTTCTTTTGTTAACATTGTCATGTGCGGATATTGTACATATAGAATCATAGAATCACAGAGTTGGGAGGGGCCATACAGGCCATCTAGTCCGACCCCCTGGTCCATGCAGGATCAGCCTAGAGCATCCCTGACAAATGTTTGTCCAGCCGCTGCTGAAAGACTGCCAGTGAGGGGGAGATCACCACCTCCCTAGGCAGCCCATTCCACTGTCGAACAGCTCTTCCTGTAATATGAAGGTGCCTTCTACGGAATCAGATCATGGGTCCATTAAAAGTGTGCATTGTCTTTCAATCTGGCAGCCACACTCCAGGGTCTCAGGCAGAGGGTCTTTCACATCGCTTACTGCCAGGTCCTTTTAAACTGGAGACACCAGGGATCGAACCTGCGACCTTCTGCATGCCGAGCAGATGCTCAGCCGCTGAGCCACAGCCCCTCCTATATGATTTCACTCTGTGTACAAGGATTAGAAATCGCTTTCTAATCACAGCTCCCTGATGCCTGTGCACATGAAAAAATCACTATATATGGTCATTGTACATAAATGCACACTTTCCCCCTGAACTTGAACCTAGGCAAGGATAATAGGAATAGGATCATTCCTAAGAAACATATATAATCATGTAAAGTGATGTGAGGTCCAGTCTGGTGGTGTAAGTCTATATTTTTAAATGGAATTGTATAATTATTTTAATATACTTTTATTTTAAATGCTGTTTAAATGTTCTGAAACTGAAATTGTTAATGATTTCCTATTCCATGGCTCTATCGTCTACCTGAAGGGAGGCTGCAACCAAGAAAACAGAAGGAGACTGAGACCGGGACGGGCAACCATGAAGGAGCTGGACAAGATCCTTAAGTGTAAGGATGTGTCGCTGGTGACCAATAATCCATGCCATAGTATTCCCCATTACTGTGTACATGTGTGAAAGTTGGACAGTGAAGAAGGGTGAGGCAAAGGAATTTGATTCCGTTGAAATGTGGTGTTGGAGGAGACTTTCACAGATACCATGGACTGCCAAAAAGACAAATCAGTGGGATCTAGGCTGAGTTCAGAGTGGCAGTTTGCCCTGCTATAACCACGTGTGAGCAACGTTTCACAAGCGGATTAACGGGGCCGTTCACACAGGGACATCTGTCTGGCGTTCCTCATCCGTAGTCAACCCACCATGCACAGCTTCCCTCCTGCGTTTAAAAGATACCTGGTGAAAGTGGTAGCAAATCCCGGAGAGCGCCTTTATCCCGCTTCATTCTGTTTCAGGGAACTGTGAATGCTAACCCGAAAAGCCAGGAACAACACAGGCATAGACAGCTTTAAAAGGGATTGGACGGATTCATGGAGGAGAAGTCTAACTGTGGTTACTGGCCTTGGTGATGAAAGGGAACCTCCACAGCCAGTGACACTAAACCTCTGACTCCCAGAGCTAGGAAGTAACATCAGGGGAAGGCCTCAGTCTCTATGCCCTGTTGTTGGACCTCCAGAGGAACTGGTTGGCCACTGTGTGAGACAAGATGCTGGACTAGATGGACCATTGGTCTGATCCAGCAGGGCTCTACTGATGTTCTTATGGAGGCCTCGGCCTCTCTGCCCTGTTGTTGGCCCTCCAGAGGAACTGGTTGGCCACTGTGTGAGACAGAATGCTGGACTAGATGGACCCCGGTCTAATCCAGCAGGGCTTTTCTGAGGTTCTTATGAGGGGAAGGCCTCGGCATCTATGCCCTGTTGTTGCCTTCCAGAGGAACCAGTTGGCCACTGTGTGAGACAAGATGCTGGACTAGATGGACCACTGGTCTGATCTAGCAGGGCTCTTCTGATGTACTTATGTACTCAGCCTCTATGTCCTGTTGTTGGCCCCCCAGAGGAACCAGTTGGCCACTGTGTGAGGGAGGATGTAGGACTAGATGAACCATTGGTCTGATCCAGCAGGGCTCTTCTTAGAACATGAGAACATAAGAGAAGCCAATGTTGAACCAGGCCAATGGCTCGTCTAGTCCAACACTCTGTCACACAGCGGCCAAAATATACCACGTGCCATCAGGAGGTCCAGCAGTGGGGCCAGGACACTAGAAGCCCTCCCACTGCTGCCCCCTCCAGCACCAAGAACAGAGTGCATCACCTTATGTTCTTATGTTCTTACGAAGGCCTCGGCCTCTGTGCCCCATTGTTGGCCCTAAAGAGGAACTGGTTGGCCCTTGTGTGAGAGGGGATGCTGGACTAGATGGACCACTGGTCTGATCCAGCAGGGCTCTTCTGATGTTCTTATGAAGGCCTCGGCCTCTATGCCCCGTTGTTGACCCTAAAGAGGAACTGGTTGGCCCTTGTGTGAGAGAGGATGCTGGACTAGATGGACCACTGGTCTGATCCAGCAGGGCTCTTCTGATGTTCTCCTTACAGGCATTCACTCCTGCATGAACTTTGTGCATTCATTGCATAACGATGGTGGGAAAAGGAACAATTCAAAACACTGCAGGTCACATTGGACCTGAGTGTTTCTTTTACACCCCGAGCTGAAACAGCACACAAAGACTGTGGGGGTGGCTCAGATTCTCTGCAGACCTTTGAAGCCGCCTTTTGAATAACTGGAAAAATAAATTGCGGGCGGGAGGGGGGGACCCAGACCCAGTCCCTTGCTCTACAAGAGCATTTGTTGTGAGTGTTTCTTATAATTTGTAACAATTATGGGAATATTGTTGCCGTGCTTGACCGTCTTGATCCCTGTGAATGGGCCGCTGATGAGTGCCGCGGATTCTAACAAAAGAACCTTAATTTTCCTAAAATTGCTCTCAATGTTCTCCTGAGCAAGCAAACAGAGAAGCTGGCTACCTGCTGGCATGCGAGTCCAGTAATCAGCTCAGGGTGTGTACGTGTGTGTGTGTGTTGCAATTTGCATTTGAAGTAAAACAGAAAGAAAGCTCCAACCTGGAGTTGGTTGAAACTGGTGGGTATATCTGTGGGGGGATCTCTAACAGTTAGCATTGCCAACTTCCAGGTGGAGCCTGGAAATCTCCCAGAATTCACAGAATCATAGAACCATAGAGTTGGAAGGGGTCACACAGACCGTCTCATCCAGCCCACTGCCCAATGCAGGACCAGCCGAAAGCATCCCTGACAAATATTCATCCAGCCTCTTAAGAACATAAGAGAAGCCAATGTTGAATCAGGCCAATGGCCCATCTAGTCCAACACTCTGTCACACAGCGGCCAAAATATACCAGGTGCCTTCAGAAGGTCCAGCAGTGGGGCCAGGACACTAGAAGCCCTCCCACTGCTGCCCCCTCCAGCACCAAGAATAGAGTGCATCACCTGCCCCAGACTGACAGTTCCCATCTATACCCTGTTGGCAGCAGAGGAGAGGACCCGAAGCAACGGGTTTAAATTACATGCAGAAAGGTATCACCTGGATATTAGGAAAAACTTTTTCACAGTCAGAGTGGTTCAGAGGTGGAATCGGCTGCCTAGGGAGGTGGTGAGCTCCCCTTCACTGACAGCTTTCAAGAAGAGGCTGGACGAATATTTGTCTGAGATGCTTTCGGCTGGTCCTGCACTGGGCAGGGGGTTGGACTAGATGTTCTGTAGGGCCCCTCCCAGTTCTACGATTCTACGATTCTATGAAATCTTCTTTAAGGTGCTACTGGATTCAAACCGTACTCCGCTACTGCAGCCCATCACAGCTGCCCACCTGGAACGTATTTGAGTAGGTCTCTTTCTATCATGCCTAGCACATAACGTCACTAAATATAATGTACTGAGACTGATGCATTGCATAGTGGAGTGAAATCAGCTCATACTTTATTGTCGATAGTAGAACAAGATAAGAACATAAGAACATAAAGAGAAGCCAGTGTTGAATCAGGCCAATGGCCCATCTACTCCAACACTCTGTGTCACACAGCGGCCAAAATATACCTGGTGCCATCAGGAGGTCCAGCAGTGGGGCCAGGGCACCAGAAGCCCTCCCACTGCTGCCCCTCCAGCACCAAGAATAGAGTGCATCACCTGCCCCAGACTGAGAGTTCCCATCTATACCCTGTGGCTAATAGCCACTGATGGACTTCTGCTCCATATGTTTATCTAATTCCCTCTGGAAACTGTCCATGCTTGCAGCTGCCACCACCTCCTGTGGCAGTGAATTCCATGTGTTAATCACTCTTTGGGTGAAGAAGTATTTCCTTTTATCTGTTCTAACCCGACTGCTCAGCAATTTCATGGAGTGCCCATGAGTTCTTGTATTGTGAGAAAGGGAGAAAAGTACTTCTTTCTCAACCTGCTCAATCCCATTCATAATCTTATAAACCTCGATCATGTCACCCCTCAGCCGTCGTTTCTCCAAGCTAAAGAGCCCCAAGCATTTTAACCTTTCTTCATAGGGAAGGTGTTCCAACCCTTTTATCATTCTAGTTGCCCTTCTCTGCAGTTTTTCCCTGCACTTTGCCAGCTCGCAGGCCGGCTTATATTCTCCACTGACACCACACCCAAACACACACCCACACCCGTGATTGGATATTTACAGTGCACCCCTGGAACCTTAGGTCCCTCCCAGTATCCTAGCCTCCCGATAGGTGCAAGCTAGGACCCATTCAGGCAATTGTCTCTAGAGGCGAAGGTCGGGTCCTTCGCCTGACCGCGTGTTTGCCCGACCACATGTGTGGACTTCCCTGGGTATACGACACTAGACATATACACAACTTTGCATTCGTCTTTGATGGTGGCAAGCCAAACTTCTTTGGTTGAGAAGGCGAGGTATAATTCAATACAGACAACTTCTCTCTCTGCCTATGATCTCCCCGTTTGGCCATTTCTAGAAAAGGTTACTGCAAAGCTCGCTCGCAAAGAAACGTTTTGCCTGCAGACTCTGCACCGTAGAGTCCTACTGGCCGCGTTCCTAATTTATGACTCGGGGTGCTGCAAAGTTTCCCCCCTTAATTTATTCAGTAAATTTCACATCCCTTGGACAAGACATATCGAATCCCGACCACTTGGGTTTGATTGATCCCCGTAGTAGAAGTAATATGTTATCGTGTTGCAGCAATACCTGACAGGCGCTTAATATAGATTTTTTTAAGAGCTAAGAGGCTGTACGCAACAGCCACCAAACTTTTCAAAATCCCAAAAGGTCATTTTCACAAAAAAAGGGGGACTTTAGAAATTCAACCACGTCGACTTGATGTTAAAAATGATCTGCCGCGGGGCTTGAAATTTATGGGTTTCCAAAGGGAAAGGATCTTCCTGCTTCTCAGGTCTAACTCTGAAGAGCGTCGAAAATCTGCTCAGACCTGTACCTCCAGGCTTACTCAGAAGTAAATCCCTTGGTGTTTAACGGGACCTATGTATGTCTGTATGGGCTATCAAGTTGGAACTTACCTATGGCGACCCCAGAAAGGGCCTTTCAAGGCAAGTGAGAAGCAGAGGTGGTTCGCCATTGCCTTTTCTGCAGAGCCTTCCTTGGTGGTCTCCCATCCAAGTATCAACCCTGCTAATCTTAGACTTATGGTGATCCCAACAAGGGCCTTTCAAGGCAAGTGAGAAGCGGAGGTGGTTTGCCATTGCCTTCTTCTGCAGAGCCTTCCTTGGTGGTCCCCCAGCCAAGTACTGACCCTGCCTACCTTAGACTTATGGTGATCCCAGCAAGGGGCTTTCAAGGCAAGTGAGAAGCGGAGGTGGTTTGCCATTGCCTTCTTCTGCAGAGCCTTCCTTGGTGTTCCCCCTGCCAAGTACTGACCCTGCCTACCTTAGACTTATGGTGATCCCAGCAAGGGGCTTTCAAGGCAAGTGAGAAGCAGAGGTGGTTTGCCATGGCCTTCTTCTGCAGAGCCTTCCTTGGTGGTCTCCCATCCAAGTACCGACCCTGCTTACCTTAGACTTATGGTGATCCCAGCAAGGGCCTTTCAAGGCAAGTGAGAAGCAGAGGTGGTTTGCCATGGCCTTCTTCTGCAGAGCCTTCCTTGGTGGTCCCCCAGCCAAGTAGTGACCCTGCTTACCTTAGACTTATGGTGATCCCAGCAAGGGGCTTTCAAGGCAAGTGAGAAGCAGAGGTGGTTTTCCATTGCCATCCTCTGCAGAGCCTTCCTTGGTGGTCCCCCAGCCAAATACCAACCCTGCTTAGTTTCTGAGAAATGACAGGAGTGTGATGGATATCCTGGTCATATAACCTGGATCTCCATTATTCATGCCCAGTGCTTTAGCCACTACACTAAATCAATTATGTATCTAAATGCCATCAACTCCCAACTGAGTTATGGTAACCCCAGCAAGAGGCTTCAAGGCAAGTGAGAAGCAGAGGTGGTCTGCCATTGCCTTCCTCTGCAAAACTTTCTTTTGTGGCCCCCCACCCAAGTACCAACCCTGCTTAGCTTAAATATTTGGCAACTCCAGCCAGGGGCTTTCAAGACCAGTGAGAAGCAGAGGTGGTCTGCCATTGCCTTCCTCTGCAAAACTTTCTTTTGTGGCTCCCCACCCAAGTACCAACCCTGCTTAGCTTAGATTTATGGTGATCCCAGCAACGGGCATTCAAGGCAAGTGAGAAGCAGAGATGGTTTGCCATTGCCTTCCTCTGCAGAGCCTTCCTTGGTGGATTCCCTTCCAAGTACAACCCTTCTTAGCTTAGTCTTATGTTGATCCCCATAATGGGATTTCAAGGCAAGTGAGAAGCAAAGGTGGTTTGCCATTTTCTTCTTCTTCAGAGCCTTCCTTGGTGGTCTCCCATCCAAGTACCAACCCTGCTTAGCTTAGACTTATGGCAACCCCAGCAAGGGGCTTTCAAGGTAAGGGAAGAGGAGAGGTGGTCTGACATTGCCTTCCTTTGCAGAGGCTTCCTTGGTGGTCTCCCATCCAAGTACCAACCCTGCTTAGCTTAGACTTATGGCAACCCCAGCAAGGGGCTTTCAAGGTAAGGGAAGAGGAGAGGTGGTCTGACATTGCCTTCCTCTGCAGAGCCTTCCTTGGTGGTCTCCCATCCAAGTACCAACCCTGCTTAGCTTAGACTTATGGTGATCCCAGCAAGGGGCTTTCAAGGCAAGTGAGAAGGAGAGGTGCTCTGCCATTGCCTTCTTCTGCAGAGCCTTCCTTGGTGGATCCCCCACTCCTCCACTTGCACCTGCTGGAGGACTTTGGGCAAGCCATAGTTCTGGCACAGCTGTTCTTGAAAAACAGCAGTTTCTGTCAGAGCTCTCTCAGCCCCACCTACCTCACAGGGTGTCTGTTTTGGGGAAGGGAAGGGAAAGGAGTTTGTAAGCCGCTTTGAGACTCCTTTGGGTAGTGAAGGGTGGGGTATAAATCCAATCTCCTCCTCCTCCTCTTCTTCTTCATCTTCGACTTTGTCTTCATCCTCTTGCAAGTACCAACCCTGCTTAGATTAGACTTATGGTGACCCCAGGAAGGGGCTTCCAGAGCAAATGAGAAGCGGAGGCCGTTTACCATCACGATCTTCTGCAGAGTCTTCCTTGGTGGACATCCATCCAGTATTGACCCTGTTTAGCTTCCAAAAACTGAAGAGATCAGGCTCTACCATGCCACCTTCCCGACACGCTAAACCAAGTCATCGGAAATTGGCCTTCCTGGAACTCATCCACCTATTCACTTCTATTTTATTGAGTATTTTTCAATGGCCAGTGTTTGATTTTATTACATATTATACATTTTTTATATGCAATTGTTGTTTTATTGTTGTCGTCCACCCTGGGCCTTTAGGAAAGGGTGGAATAAAAACTCAATAAATAAAATAAAAATAACTTCTTAAAAAACCCAGACGGAGACTTGGGGCCCACACCATGGTATCCGTGACCACCTGGGCTCTGCCACATCACCTGGGACCACTGTGGAAGATTCCTCCAAGACTTCTTAAGGATTCCCAGTCTATCCCTGCTGTACAGAACAGAGAACAGTATGGAACAGAGAGCCAGTTTGGTGTGGTGGCTAAGTGCGCAGACACTAATCTGGGAGAACCGGGTTTGATTCCCCACTCCTCCACTGGCAGCTGCTGGATGACCTTGGGCAAGCCATAGTTCTGTCAGAGCTGTCCTTGAAAGGGTGGTTTCTGTCAGAGCTCTCTCAGCCCCACCTACCTTATAGAGTATTTGTTGTGGGGAGGGAAAGGGAAAGGGGTTTTTAAGCCACTCTGAGACCCCGAGTGAAGGGCAGGGTATAAATCCAATCTCTTCTTTTTCTATCAGAAGAAGCACCTGTAACTCTGATACTGCAAGTCTGAGGCTCTGGTCACACTGCAACTGACATGCGTTGTTCCCGGTTTATTTAAATCGGGAACATTTTTATTCGCATTGGGCTGTCTACATGCAGCCAGCCCTTCTTTCCCAGCACCCGCTTGCCTGCTGCTGCGCTGTCCTTCCAGGTGATCCTGCTGGCCACGGGGAGGCTTGGGCGGCTGCTGCTCCTGCCGACACTTTGGGGGGGGGGTGCTGCCGCCACCGCTGCCGCCATTGACCCACGAAAATAGGCTCCGCCGTCTCCGCCATCCTCCTTGCCGGCCCCATCCAGGCTGCCGTAGCCCCCGCCTCTCGTTCCCGCCTCCAGGGCCATCTTTGTGCATTTTTTTTAAAGCTTCTGGTTTGAGCGCTTGACTAAAGGTGCGCTTAATAAATCCATTATTAAACTTTAAATGGATTTATTAAGCGCATGTTTGCTCAAGCGCTCAAACCGGAAGCTTTTTTAAAAAAAAAAAAAAACAACCCCAAGAACATTCAGACGGCCCTAATCGCAATCCTTGCGAGAGAGGGGTTGTCCACATAGGCGAAATCACGCAATCAAAGCGGAAGTGCCAGGAAAACACTAGTTTTTCCAGGGATCAGGAAAATCTGGAAGCATTGTGCGAGTAAGCCCGCTTCGCGGCGGGAGGCGGATTGGCACATGTGAACATGAAACTGACATGTGCAAGTAAACAGCAATGAATCCCGATCAAAATGGCAGTGTGACCGCACCCTGAAGAGCATAGTTACGTTCCAAATAAATTCTGCAGACAGCAAGTGGCCTGAAAAGGAAATAGTAGGAATTTCAACCGGGTTTGTGACTTTGCTTCTCACATCTTCAGTCAAGGAAGGTGAACGTCTGGGGCGAAGGCTGGCATGGAATGCCTTTGAATTGCAAGCGATGTGTTTATTACAGGAACCAAACCTTGCACTAAAGAGGTAAGAGTGTTCAACTGACAACCTCAGGTACCGGGCCACAGTGGAAGCTAAACGAGGAGAAGCCGAAAGCTCCCAGATCTGGGGGATGCTTAGCTTTCTTCCGCGTGAATCAAAGACGTGGAGAAAAAAAAGGCAGAGAGAGAGAGAGAGAAAGCAAGTGAGAGAAAGAAAACTGGGTCAATGCACATTTCACACAGTGGGAAAGACGTACAGCAGAGAATGCTTCCTGTGTCTCTTTGATGTCTTGGCACATCAAAGGGACCCACAGGATAAATGCAAAGTCCCAGGGAGTCGTTCTGTAAAGCTGAAGGGGTTGCAGATTTCTTTTTCCTCTCCCTTCTGGATATATTCCACATTTGCTCTTTATGCTCGTAAAACATCTGAGCACTCCCCGCCATCGGTACAGGGGGATTGTACGCTGCATGGAATTTCGGGGAAAGGTTTCTTCGAGAGACAGTCGGTGGTTTCGTTTTGGGGGTCTTTCTACACCGAACATTTAAATGCTTCCTTGTCTCATACCTGCTGCCTCTCTCATTCCTCCCTGAGTATCTCCATAATTGTATTGTATTTGATTTAGGCTACTCGTAGCCTGCCTTTCTCTCTGAGACTCAAGGCAGACTACGCAGCATAAATCAAGCACAATCGACAGGACGGGACGTCCGAGGAACAGTGCAATAGGGTTTGGAGGACTACGGGAATCTGAAAACAAAGAGAAATCTAAACTCAAGTGGAAACAAACCTGGAAAAAACCCGTAAGCTTTTAAGTATATGTAGTGGGCAGTGATGACCAGGAAGGCTCTCCATAGGCTGCCACCACTCTGGTACACATCTCCTCGTAGGGTTGTCAAGTCCCCCCGGAGGGGCGGGGATTCCCCCGCTAAAATGGCCCCCAATCCACCGGTCCAGATCCAGCCGGTGGGGGGAACCCCACCCCCAAAGTGGTCAGATCAGGCTGACATGCCTGGTGTGATAACGTAGCCCGGAAGTGAACATAAGAACATAAGAACATAAGAGAAGCCAATGTTGAATCAGGCCAATGGCCCATCTAGTCCAACACTCTGTCATACAGCGGCCAAAATATACCAGGTGCCATCAGGAGGTCCAGCAGTGGGGCCAGGATAACAGAAGCCTTCCCACTGCTGCCCCCTCCAGCACCAAGAATAGAGTGCATCACCTGCCCCAGACTGAGAGTTCCCATCTATACCCTGTGGCTAATAGCCACTGATGGACTTCTGCTCCATATGTTTATCTAATTCCCTCTTGAAACTCTCCATGCTTGTAGCTGCCACCACCTCCTGTGGCAGTGAATTCCATATGTTAATCACTCTTTGGGTGAAGAAGTATTTCCTTTTATCTGTTCTAACCCGACCGCTCAGCAATTTCATGGAGTGCCCACGAGTTCTTGTATTGTGAGAAAGGGAGAAAAGTACTTCTTTCTCAACCTGCTCAATCCCATTCATAATCTTATAAACCTCGATCATGTCACCCCTCAGCCGTCGTTTCTCCAAGTGGCATCATCATGCTGGGCACGTTGCCGGGCGACACCTAGCAATTGCCCTGAAAACTCTATGGTTTTCGGGCAATTAACAGAGTGTCGCCTGGCAACGTGCCCAGCGTGATGACATCACTTCCAGGCTACATCATTGCAAATGTCCCGGAATGGGACGAAGACTCCCCCACTGAAGGGAGGAAGTGACTTGGTAACCCTATCTCCTTAGAAGGGCCCAGAACACGCACCCGACCCGTTATGTCCACTGTTTCCCAGTAGGTGTACTTTAAATGTGACCAAATGAGGTGCGAGGACCCAGGCAGAATACGAATAACTTTATTAAAAAGGTCTAATCACAACTGGTTTTCAAATAATTTGTAGAATACTGAGAACAGTAAAGGTAGATAAGCAAGCAACTAAAAGAACCCCAACACATCTATCTAGACTGTCCCTAGATCCCTCTTGGTGATTGGCTTCAAGGTGACTCACCCCTTCCTGGATGAGGGATCTCTCCATCTGCAACCACCTCTCCTCAGCTCTGCTCCCGGGGGAGAGAGAACCGCCGCCCACTTTGGGCAAGGCCTTTTATCCCTTCTTCCCAGGCACCACCCTCTACTTCTCCACTGGTGTAAGTTTCCCCTCCAAAACCCCTGTTAGCCAATCACAGGGTCCAGAGGGGGCCTGGGAAATGTAGGCCCTGATAGCTACTCTAGTACAGGCTTCCCCATGGCCACTAGGCCCCACTTGCAGGCCCAGGCTGATAACACACAGGAAGCTGCCCTACACTGAATCAGTCCGTTGGTCCATATTGTCTGCCCAGTCCGCCAGCAGCTCTCCAGGTTCTCAGGCAGAGATCTTTCACATCGCCTACTACCTGATCCTTTTAACTGGAGATTCTGGGGACTGAACCTGGGGCCTTCTGCCTCCAAAGCAGAGGCTTTTCTGCTGAGCCACGGCCCCTCACCTGGTTGTACTCTATTATTCTCTTAGTTATTGGAGATTACGAGAGACTCGAGTCCAGCCAAACTATGGAACAAAATGTGCCCACTACTGTTTTTTTTTTTTTTGTAAATACAATTTTTTTGTAAATACACTACTGTTGAGGCAGCCTTGCATATACAGCAAGTGATAAATCAAGATGGGTAGTCGTGTTAGTCTGTCCATAGCAGCAGAAGAGAACGAGAGTTAAAGACTAACAACATCTGTGGCAGGCTAGGAGCTTTCATGAGTCACCGGCTCCTCACTTCTTCAGAGAAATATCTGAAATTGTGGCAGGGCATGAGCTTTTGCAGGTCACTGCTCACTTCTTCAGATCTGAAGTTGGTGGCAGCTACAAGCATGGACAGTTTCAAGAGGGAATTAGATAAGCATATGGAGCAGAAGTCCATCAGTGGCTATTAGCCACAAGGTATAGATAGGAACTCTCAATCTGGGGCAGGTGATGCACTCTATTCTTGGTGCTGGAGGGGGAAGCAGTGGGAGGGCTTCTAGTGTCCTGGCCCCACTGCTGGACCTCCTGATGGCACCTGGTATTTTTGGCCACTGTGTGACAGAGTGATGGACTGGATGGGCCATTGGCCTGATTCAACATTGGCTTCTCTTATGTTCTTAAGTTTGTTCAGCTGTTAAAGATGTCATCTTTCTTATTGTCGATAGATTATCCCTAGCATTGGGAAAGTTCTTGTTTATTCTTTTAAAGAGGGAACCCATCCCCAAGCACTGTAATATCGGTGTTTCATTGTCTGCTTCTATATTTGAAATATATATTCTTACTGATACATCTGGTTTGTTGTATGTAACAACCCAAAATATTTGGTAAATTTGATCAATCTATATTTCCCCCTACCTCCTCTTCTCTTTTGTACCCCACTTTTTTGAGGGGGGGAATCTTAAAAGAAAGCTCGTCCCCTGCCACAAATTTTGTTAGTCTTTAACGTGCTACTGGACTCCTGTTCTTTTCTACTGGCACTAAGGTACGTAATACAGATGCCCGATCTCATCAGATCTCAGAAGCTAAGCAGGGTCAGCCCTCGTTTAGTGCTTGGATAGAAGAACACCAAGGAAGACAAGGGTTGCTACATACAGGTCCTTTCCGCACTTGGATCTCATCCCTGGTTTTTTCAGATTTCAACTTGCAACGCAATCCCTTGCATTTATCCCTGGTTATAACAGCATCCGTTTATCCTGGAACGAGTGTGGGGTGAAACTGGGGTGACCTCAATGTAATGTGGAAACAAAAATATCACAAGATAATTACAGGGGTGAACTCGAGTGTAGTGTAGAATGTAAAAATACCCCGAGATAATTACAGGGGTGAACTCGCGTGTAGTGTAGAATGTAAAAATACCCCGAGATAATTACAGGGGTGAACTCGCGTGTAGTGTAGAATGTAAAAATACCTCGAGATAATGACTTTCGGTTTCGGCGGAGCGAATGGCGGCCACCTTTTGGGACGCTCCCGAAGGAGGCTAGCCCGCGCGCGGTTGGGGGGGTCTTCGCTTATGCGATTGACCCTAGTGAGCCTTAGGCAAAGGCTCCGAACCGGGGGCGCTTGGGGAGTAGCCTCTTTGCCGGCAGACAGCCGGGAAATTGAGGCTTTCTCCCCACCCCAATCGGCCCCGCCGCGTAGTGTGTCCCGCGTGGGACTTAGCAACGCCACCGATTTCCAGGAGTGAGGCAAAGCGATATGAAATAATATAAAAAGAAGAACTGTCATCAAACCGTGAGTTGAAGGTCTGAATTAAAGCACAAAACCGATTCCCCTGATAAGCGTGCAAGCGGAGGGAGGAGGGGTGGCTTCCCCCCCCCCCATCGAGAAGCGAGATCTATAAAAGGAAAGCTAAGGGGGCGAAAGGAAAGAAAGGCTAGTGACTGTACCTCTGGGGTTTTATTGAAACGGAAATTCAACGTGTTCCCTGAGGGACGCGACGTGAACTTGGAAAAAGTAAACAAACAGAAAATATGTCGGCAATGAAAAAGGTCCCACTTAAACCAGAAAAGAAGGGAGGAGGGACTTCCGGTCCAGGCTACCTTCCTTCAGAGCCTGCTGTCAATCAACAGAAAGGCGAGCCACTGCACCCCCTGCTGGATCAAATGCAGAAAATCAATGAAACATTAATAAGCATGCAAGGTGTTCTCAACAGTCAACAGAAACAGTTAACAGAAACGTCTAAGAAGATGGAGGAGATCGCACAAAAATGTCTGGTCTCGACGGAAGATACCAGGAAAATAAAGAAAAGGGTCAACAAACTAGAAAAATACCAGGATGAACAAGAAAAAAGAATCTTAAGGTTGCAGATGGAAAAATCAAATCTGACCCTTCGCTTCCAGGGCATTAAAGAGGAAGAGAAAGAAGATCTCAGATCGACACTAGCGCATGTCTTGGCACCCGTAACTGGCAGAGAAGAGCGAGATTTAAAAGAAGAGATGGATTTGGCCTATAGAGCCTATTCCACCTTTACAAAGAAAAATAATCTGCCAGCGGAGGTGGTTGTCAAGTTCACTAAGCAGCGTACGAGAGATCAGATTCTGCGTGCAGTTTCAGCGGTGCCCTTGAAGATTGGGGAGCAGACTGTAAGAACACTTAAAGATGTGCCTTATGAAATTCAAATGAAAAGGAAAGAATACAAAGGACTGACCACTTTTCTGCAAAGAAATCAGGTGACTTACAAATGGAGATTCCCTGAAGGACTGGAGTTTAAATTTAAGGATAAAAGAGAGAAGATTGACTCCATCTTCAAAGCACAAGAATTTCTGAAGAGACACGCCAGCACGGAGGAAGAGGCAGCACTTGCAACGTGGACAGAATCGAGTAGCGATGAAGACAGCGGCCCTGAGGATGGAGGTGCCGGAGTGGGAGCTGTGAAAGCCAAAGCGGGCCCATCATATAACCTAAGAGATACTAAGAAAAGACTGCCCAAGAAATAATTGTTCACAAAGCGTCGGAATGGAACTGATTAATCATTAACCCCAAAGGACATTACTAACCTTATTAACAGAGATTTTCTTTTTTTTCTTTGAACTTTGTTAAACTTAAAAAAAGACTCTTCAACCACGGTAGATGTCAAAAATATATTCAAATTAACTAAAACTAACCCTCTTTAACAGAATACTCACTCACATCTTTTTCTTAACCCATCTATATACCCTCCCTCTTTCTTATATGAAAAGAATAAATACCTCTCCTCTTTAGGAGAGTTTTTATATATATAAAAAAAATACCCCGAGATAATTACAGGGGTGAACTCGCGTGTAGTGTAGAATGTAAAAATACCCCGAGATAATTACAGGGGTGAACTCGCATGCAGTGTAGAATGTAAGTTCGGGGACAGGGTTGAACCAGGATTTAAGGACTAGTGTGGAAAGGACCACAGGCAGGCAATGGAAAACTACCTCTATTATCTCTTGCCTTGAAAATCCTATGTGGTTGCCATAAGTTGGCTGCGACTCAACAGACCTTTCCACTCTCAGCTGCTCTCACACAGTCAGTATACCCACTTGTGTTTCCACTGACTCAAGACCTCATGCAACCAAGATAGTGGGCACTGTACTGTATCGGAAGGAAAGGCCCAGGTGTCGCACAAGCTCTCACACCATCAGAACCATGTGACATTTCTGTTTCTGCATTGGCGGACTCAAGCCTTTGAATGCTCAAAACCACAAGTCATTTACTGTACTCAGGAAATATATTTAGTAAGTTAAAAAAGAGAGAAGATGGGGTATATGAAAAAGGGATCAAAAGCAAAAATTGAATGTTTCCCTTTGTTTCAATGCATGAACGTATATGCCCACGCATGGCTTACATGGTGGAATCAGTTACTCATGTCCTCTTGTTCTGCAGATTCTATCAGGAGGAACGAGACCATCTTATACTACCCCTTCTGTCTAGCCCTCTGCAGTTTTATCTTGACTTTAGGCAGAAGTCCTTCATGAATTCCTCTTCGAAGATGTTCAGGGCTCAGTGACTTATGCTGTAGCAAAATTTTGTTGCTTAGCTATCAGGAAATGCAAACTTTTCTTTAGCTGGAAAAACTGTAATTTTATTAATTTTCTCTTGTTAATGTTTTTATACTGTTCCCATTTTAATGTTTTTATACTATTCCCATGCTATTACTGTTTTAATCCTTCTTATATCAGAATTGTACTGTTTTACTGGCTCATGCTGTAATAAATTAGATCGACTGAATTAATATGAAAAAAAAAATGCTTCCCTTTCACTGGGTCCCGAAAAGTCAAAGGCACACATGGGTACCCATTAAAGTACCCAACTCTGGACTGGGAAATTCCTGAAGATTTGGGGACAGAGCGTGGAGAAGGTGGGATTTGGATCGAGGATGGGGTGCTATCCCCCCGATGGAAGCAGGGGTTCCCCTAATTTTGGGAGCCCTGATCCACTCGCCTGCCAGCTGGCCGTTGTGGAGTCCCCATCCCTGAAGAGCTCCATGGTACCCAACGTCCCCGGCACAATGATGTCCCCCAGTGGTGACGTCATCATGCCAGGCATGTCACGGGGGGGGTGGGGGAGACTATAGCATTCAGCCAAAAATTCTTGGGTGACCATAGATGTGCCTAGAGTCTGTAGTCCAGAGATCAGTTGTAATTTGGAGAGATCTCCAGGCCCCACGTGGAGGTTGGCAAACCCAGCACCCATACAAAGGGCGAAAATGAGAAAAGACATTTCCCAGAATCCTTTCTCCTGCCACCCAAACATCAAAGGACCAGGAAGAGAGGAGACCGCCTTGGTCTTCAAAGGCTTGTCCATGCTTTGGAATCCTTAAATCTCCCTTCCTGCCTTCTGGTATTAACACTTGCTCAGAAAGAGGAAGATTAAGAAAGTCTGGAAGAGAGTGATAAACAAGGTCAGCAGAGACTGAAGGAGGATGGAAGCTCCTTAGTTATGTTTCCATTTAGATCTGCCGGAAGATTGGAACCCGAACAGGTCACATAATGTACAGGGGAGCTATATCTGCATTTTGTCCAGGTTAAAAAAAAAATAAGCTAAGCAATCCATCTTTTATACTCCGCATGTGAGACCCATCTCTCTTTTGGATTCCCTTTAATGGCATCTCTTTTTTCTTTTTTACCTGCTTTCCCCTACTTTTTGATTCCTCCGGGGTGTTGTTCTAGCTAACAAATTGTGCGTAGTCCTCACAAGGCTCGCAATTTGAAAATTTCACAGGTTTCTACCGGCAGCTGGATTGTCCCGGGCAGACAGTCTGGCCCAGGGTTACGCGATTTATTTTCCTGCGTGTCACCGAGCCAACCTGAAGACAGTGTTAATAGAAAAGGTCACAGGCTGATAAACCGACATGCCTCGAATCTTTCCGGACAAATCCAAGAACGGGGGATTGCGCTAGTTTCAAGGAGGCTGGGGGCACGGAAAGTTAAATGTTCCTGATATGAAGGAGTGGCAGGAAAACATGTTCGGCCTGCAAAAGAGCTTTCGGCAACAGCCCTGCCACTGTTTCGCTACAGCTAATGGGTGTTTAAAAGCCATGTGAGAATTTTACAAATCCGGCGCTGGGGAGGTTGAAGAGGCCAGTAGCGTGATCGGGGAAAAAACAGTTCAGAGAGACAGGAAACAGCTAGAGGTGTGCATTCAGCTGAGGAGTGACATGATCGAGGTTTATAAGATTATGCATGGGATAGAACAGGTAGAGAAAGAGGTACTTTTCCCACAATACAAGAACTCATGGGCACCCAATGAAGTTGCTGAGCGGTCGGGCTGGAACAGATAAAAAGGAAGTACTTCTTCACCCAAAGAGTGATTAACACATGGAATTCACTGCCACAAGAGGTGGTGGCAGCTACAAGCATGGGCAGCTTCAAGAGGGAATTGGATAAGCATATGGAACAGAGGTCCATCAGTGGCTATTAGCCACAAGGGATAGATAGGGACGCTGGGGCAAGTGATGCTCTGTATTCTTGGTGCTTGGGGGGGGCAACAGTGGGAGGGCTGCTAGTGTCCTGGCCCCACTGCTGGACCTCCTGATGGCACCTGGTGTTTTTGGCCACTATGTGACAGAGTGTTGGACTGGATGGGCCGTTGGCCTGATCCGACATTGGCTTCTCTTATGTTCTTATGAATAAATACCCAAATAATGTCTTCCTCTGATGTTGCCTCCTGGCTCCAGGATGCAGTGTAAAGTCGTATTCCCTTTTGTCCGTTCTAGTGTCGGACTAGGACATGGGAGACATAGGTTCAATTCCCCACTCTGCCGTGGAAGCTTTTAAGGTGACCTTGTTGGGTTGTCAACAGGATAAATTGGGACAGAGGAGAATGATTGAAGCTGCCTTGAGTCCCCATTGGCAAGTACGGCAGGGCGTAAGTGAAGACAATAACAAATAGCCGCCATTGCACTATGGTTCTCTCCACACTTCAGTTTATTAAGAGCTATCTCAAACTGCCAACTCTTGATTGGGGAATTGCTGGAGACTTGGACGTGGACCAGAACCAATGGGTTGAGATTAAATCAGAAGAGTTTTCGGCTAAACATTAGGAAGAACTTCCTGACAGTTCGAGTGGTTCCTCAGTGGAACGGGCTTCCTCAGCAGGTGGTGGGCTCTCCTTCTTGGGAGGTTTCCAAACAGAGGCTAGATGTCCATCTGACAGCAATACTGATTGTGTGAAATGAGGCAGATCATGAGAACATAAGAACATAAGAGAAGCCAATGTTGAATCAGGCCAATGGCCCATCTAGTCCAACACTCTGTCACACAGCGGCCAAAATATACCAGGTGCCATCAGGAGGTCCAGCAGTGGGGCCAGGACACTGAAGCCCTCACTGCTGCCCCTCCAGCACCAAGAATAGAGTGCATCATCTGCCCCAGACTGAGAGTTCCCATCTATACCCTGTGGCTAATAGCCACTGATGGACTCTGCTCCATATGTTTATCTAATCCCTCTTGAATGAGAGGAGGGTGGGATGGGTTGCCTCAGTGCTTGTTCTTGTGACCCTTTCTTACACGCCCAGAGAAATGCTGGTTGCCACTTTGGGGTCAGGAAGCCATTTTTTTCTCCAGGCCAGTTTGGTTGGAGATCCTGGAGGGTTTTTGTCATCTTCTGGGCATGGGATAAGGGTCACTGGGAGTGTGGGGGGAGGTATTTGTGAATTTCCTGCCTTGTGCAGGGGGTTGGACTAGATGACCCTGGGGGTCCCTTTCCAACTCTATGATTCTAGGATTCGTTGCTGGAGTAGTGAGCCACAGTCCCTCTATGAATCCACTAAGCCTTACATCAGGGGTCCCTAATGCAGTGTGCCCACGTGCCCAACGGTGCCCTCTGATAACTTCCCTGGGGCCCAACAAGTATTTTTAGAAGGCGGTGGTGTTTTTCCCGACCGGGGCTTCTGATTGGCCACTGGAGATCTGATTGGCTGGGCAGATTTTGTAAAGTCGTTTTGACAGCACAATGATCTTGGCTGTGCGATTGAAGATAAGCTGCCTGCATGCAAGATTTTTTTTTTTTTTAAATAATGTTTCTCATCTGGAAGAACCAGGTTGGATCCCCCACTTCTCCACATGAAGCTGCTGGTGTGACCTTGGGTCAGTTACAAGTTCTTTCAGAGCTGCTCTCTCTGGAAAGAGCTCTCTCAGCCCCGCCTACCTCACAGGGTGTTTGTTGTTGGGAGGGGGAAGGGAAAGGAGATTGTAAGCCACTTTGAAACTCTGAGCCAAAGGTAGGATGTCAATCTCCATCCTCCTCCTCCTCCTCCTCCTTCTTCCTCCTCCACTTCCTCCTTCTCCTTCTTCTCCTTCTTCTTCTCCTTCTCCTCCTCCTCCTCCTCCTCCTCCTCCTCCTCCTCCTCCTCCTCCTTCTTCTTCTTCTTCTTCTTCTTCTTCTTCTTCTTCTTCTTCTTCTTCTTCTTCTTCTTCTTCTTCTTCTTCTTCTTCTTCTTCTTCTGCCTGAAATGAAGAAGAGTGACTGCTAGAGTTAGGCGTAACCTCTCACACGTTGCAGTTGGATCCGCCTTCTGCAGGGGCCATTTTGTAGCGACACCCGCCACCCCGTGTTAAAATCCCAAAGATGCCCGGAGGATCGAAACCATTGGGGACCCCTGCCTCGCACGTACATCTTCATTGGATTCCAAAGCACATTCTGTATTTTCTCTTTGCAGCTCCTTAGGTCTCCTCCTCTCCCTTTTTTCCTTTGGTCTTTTTATTGCACAAGCCTCTCCATCAGAAGGAGAGAAGCTTGTTGGAGATAAAGATTTCCGTGAGCTTCCGAGGAGGCCCTTGGCTAAATTGCAGCGATCAAGTCGTTGCAGTAAAAGGCAGACGCTCGGGAAGCCGGTGATGGCTTTTGGGGAGGGGGGGAAATAGCATGAAAAAGAGGAGAGAGAAGCAGCCCCCAATATCTTCACCCCTGGATAATTCGCTTATTTTTAGACATTTTCCTTTCTGCAGCTTAAAAGGGGTTGGGGGGGAGAGAAAGAAGAATAAATCTCCCGCCTGCTCCTTCCTGATTCCCGCATCTTTGCCCCGGCGACGTTGCCTGCTGAGCGACCCAGCTGGAACAAGCGCGGGGTCTGTCGTTCGATGCAAATTCAGCTCCCTGGCTTAGTTAATCTGTTACACCAGACGCGCAAGGATGCGGAGCAATTCTGATTGAGACGCCCTCATTTCACAGGCGAAAACACTCTCTCCTGCAAGGATCACACCCGTGAGAAAGAGGACAGTTAGGGGGAAAAGACGTCGGGGGGAAAAAAACGGGGGGGGGAAGGGGAGCCGTCACAGATCCCCCGTTAACAAACAGGCCGCGGTTTCCTATTTGACTTTTTTGCCCAAATGTTTTATTTGCTGGAATACAAACAAAAGGTCCCTTTTAGAAGAGGAGGAGGAGATTGGATTTATACCCGCCCTTCACTACCCGAAGGAGTCTCAGAGCGGCTTACAAACTCCTTTCCCTTCCCCTCCCCACAATAGACACCCTGTGAGGCAGGTGGGGCTGAGAGAACTTCTGACAGAAACTGTCCTTGAGAGAACAGCTGTGCCAGAGCTTGTGACTGACCCAAGGTCACATCAGCAGGTGCAAGTGGAGGAGTGGGGAATCAAACCCGGTTCTCCCAGATAAGAGTCCGCACACTTAAGCACAACACCAAACTGAAGTTTACTGCCTCTGTGACTACCAGGCCCCCCCTGTCCTTTTCCTGGCTGTGCCTTGTCCTGCCAAACTTCTCACTTTGATATCGATTGCTTAGCGTTTAGCCAGAACACCCAGCATGGGTCTGCAGGAAAGGAAACGATTCTTGAAAATAACGCTTACGCCTCGCGAAGTTGTTTACACAAAGAAGTGGAGAACAAAGAGCACGGCTACCTTTTTGATATCCAGGTTTTGCCATCTTCCAGCAAGTGACTCAAAATGTTTCAGCTAACGACTGCCTTTCCCCTGCCTTCTGGGATGCGGTCTGCATCCGAAATTAGTTCAGTGCAGCTAAGCAGGCAGGGTGATCATCATAATTATACTCGTGGCATGCTCTGTTCGGTTTCTGCTAAAGGGAGAGACCTGCGGCGACTCCATTGCTTACAAGGATCAGATACGCATCTCCGATCGTTGAAAAGGTCTCATTCACAAGACCCCCAACACATGCCTCCAGCGATCAACAGAAGTCTGGATTCTATACCGACAGCCAGGGATCACTTCCCATAACTATTTGGATGTGGTGGACTATTGAAAACAAATCAGCCGGTATCATCATGCCCCTGTATAAATCAATGGTGTGACCTCATTTGGAGTAGTGTGTACAGTTCTGGTCACCACACCTCAAAAAGAACATAAGAACATAAGAGAAGCCAATGCTGAATCAGGCCAATGGCCCATCTAGTCCAACACTCTGTCACACAGCGGCCAAAATATACCAGGTGCCATCAGGAGGTCCAGCAGTGGGGCCAGGACACTAGCAGCCCTCCCACTGCTGCCCCCTCCAGCACCAAGAATAGAGTGCATCACCTGCCCCAGACTGAGAGTTCCCATCTATACCCTGTGGCTAATAGCCACTGATGGACTTCTGCTCCATATGTTTATCTAATTCCCTCTTGAAACTGTCCATGCTTGTAGCTGCCACCACCTCCTGTGGCAGTGAATTCCATATGTTAATCACTCTTTGGGTGAAGAAGGACTTCCTTTTATCTGTTCTAACCTGACTGCTCAGCAATTTCATGAAGTGCCCACGAGTTCTTGTATTGTGAGAAAGGGAGAAAAGGAGTTCTTTCTCAACCTGCTCTATACCATGCATAATCTTATAAACCTCAATCATGTCACCCCTCAGCCGTCATTTCTCCAAGCTAAAGAGCCCCAAGCGTTTTAACCTTTCTTCATAGGGAAGGTGTTCCAACCCTTTTATCATTCTAGTTGCCCTTCTCTGCACTTTTTCCACTGCTATAATATCCTCTTTGAGGTGTGTACACAGTTTTCCAAATGAGGTCACATCAATGATTTATACAGGGGCATTATGATATTATAGCTTTGAGAAAAGGTGCAGAAAAGGGCAACTAGAATGACAAAAGGGTTGGACGCTCAGATCTACAGGAACTTCCCAACCTGGAACTGATAACCCTAGCTGGGGGGTATCTCCAGCAAATAAGGACCAATTGACTAGAGTGGAGCTCAAGCTAGAGTGGAGAAGCAGGATTTAGAGTGGAGAAGAGCTAGAGTGGAGAAGCAGGATTTAGAGTGGCAAAGAGCTAGAGTGGAGAAGCAGGATTTAGAGTGGAGAAGCAGGATTTAGAGTGGTGAAGAGCTAGAGTGGAGAAGCTAGAGTGGAGAAGCAGGATTTAGAATGGAGAAGCAGGATTTAGAATGGAGAAGCAGGATTTAGAGTGGAGAAGCAGGATTTAGAGTGGAGAAGAGCTAGAATGGAGAAGCAGGATTTAGAGTGGCAAAGAGCTAGAGTGGAGAAGCAGGATTTAGAGTGGTGAAGAGCTAAAGTGGAGAAGCTAGAGTGGAGAAGCAGGATTTAGAATGAAGAAGCAGGACTTAGAGTGGAGAAGCAGGATTTAGAGTGGAGAAGAGCTAGAGTGGCGAAATTAGAGTGGAGAAGAGCTAGAGTGGAGAAGCAGGATTTAGAATGGAGAAGCAGGATTTAGAGTGGAGAAGCTAGAGTGGAGAAGCAGGATCCTTGGACCTTATCTGTATAAACCAAATAGGTACCTTGGGATTATTTCTAGAAATGAGTACAGTGGCAGTTCAGGGCACCTGTCCACCGTCGCTGATCTGCTGATTGGGGAGGGAAGGGAAGGAGTTTGTAAGCTGCTCTGAGACTCTGAGTGAAGGGTGGGGTATAAATCCAGTCTCCTCTTCCTCCTCCTCTTCCTGGTACAGCAAGAAAAGCCGAAGCTTCTGAGCTGAATTGGGCCCTGGCAGAATTGGGAATTTGAAAACCCAACTCATGGCAGATCAGATATTTCGTCTGGTTTGACCCTAGTCCGTGAAGTAGTTTAAAGTACTTCACAGGACTGTACTGAGGAGAAAATGGGGGTGGGGCACATACGTCACTTGAGTTCCTAGAAAGAAAGGCCGGGAAAACATAACTCAGTGGATCATAGAGACGCAAAAGAGAACAAAAGGGTTGGGGCATTTTTAATAAGTGTTATTAGGGGAAAAGATTAACCTAGCAATAGTGGACCTTATAACCTTATCAAAATTTGAATGTATGGCATGTAGGTAACAACTGCATACTGGCATATTTTTAGATATTTGGAAATCTTCTACGTGTAGAGTCGCCACCATTATTATTATATATGTTTATTTTATGCATATGTTGTTGTTGTTCAGTCGCACAGTTGAGTCCGACTCTTCGCGACCCCATGGACCAGATTACGCCAGGCCCTCCTGTCTTCCGCTGTCCGCTGAAGTTTGCTCAATTTCATGTTCGTTGCATCGATGACACTGTCTAACCATCTCATCCTTTGCCGTCCCCTTCTTCTTTGACCTTCAGTCTTTCCCAGCATCAGGGTCTTCTCCAGTGAATGTTCCCTTCTCATTTGGTGGCCAAAGTATTTGAGCTTCAGCTTCAGGATCTGGCCTTCCAGGGAACAATCAGGGTTGATTTCTTTTAGGATTGACTGATTTGATTTCCTTGCAGTCCAAGGGACTCTCAAGAGTCTTCTCCAGCACCATAGTTCAAAAGAATCTATTCTTCGGTGCTCGGCCTTCCTTATAGTCCAACTCTCGCAGCCATACATTACTACGCGGAATACCATTGCTTTGACCATGCGGACTTTTGTTGGCAAGGTGATGTCTCTGCTTTTTATCATGCTGTTTAGGTTTGCCATCGCTTTCCTCCCAAGGAGCAGGCGTCTTTTAATTTCATGGCTGCAGTCACCATCTGCAGTGATCTGGGATCCTAGGAACGTGAAGTCTGTCACTACTTCTACGACTTCCCCTTCTATTTGCCAATGCATGTACACACACACACATATATAGAAATACGTTTTACCAAAAAAAAAATTAGCAATAGCAGAATTTCATCCCATTTTTGTACAAATGGTTTGTATTTGTACTGTGAGCCATTCTGGGCTGAAAGGCAGCCAACGGATGTTGTGGATCAAGAAATATAAAAGTTGGGTAGATATGATAGAGTCCACAGGTGGGGCGAATGCAGGCTGTGCAGTTCTACCTGTGACTCAGTGCTCCCTCTCAGCTGAGTTAGTGTGAGCTAGCTCACATATTTTTTTAGCCTCTGGCTCACACACATTTTTGTCTCAGCTCAGGAAGGAGGGCTCCAGAGCAAACTAATTTATGCTATAGCCAAATCACTCGCTCACCTCTTTAATGCCAGTCGCTCTTCAAGTAGAATTCTGGCTCACAAGACTCCATAGCTTAGAAGGAGTATCGCGTGACCCTGTGCGGATTTAAACTAGGTAAAACTTTAAATCCAGTAACTGGAAATTACATAACAACGTGAACAGCTATATGCCTGTAAGACAGGGGTACAGATCCGGTCAGACTGTAGGTAGATGAGCTGCAGGTGGGGAAGGATGCATTGATCACGTGCAAGAGAAGACATCTGGAGGTCTTCGTGATGCATTTGCTGCTTTTCATGTAGAGGCAGGGCTAATTTTGGGTAGGAATGCACAGGAACGGAGTTCCGGCTGGCTCCCGAGTTGGCCACGCCCAGCAGGAACTCATTAGCATAATACGCCACACCCAGCGGCAGAAACTCATTAGGATTGGCTACATTAGGGGTGTGTGGCCTAACATGCAAAGGAGTTCCTACTGCAAAAAAAGCCCTGGGTTTTGACAGCAAACAAGGTAAACAGAATAAGAAGCAAAAGGTGGGTGTAACTGGATGACCACACTTCTGGTAACATGGGGGTGTGGCCTAATATGCTAATGAGGAGGAGGAGAGGAGATTGGATTTATACCCCACCCTTCACTTGGAGTCTCAGAGCAGCTTACAAACTCCTTTCCCTTCCTCTCCCCACAACAGACACCCTGTGAGGTAGGTGGGGCTGAGAGAGCTCTAACCCAAACTGCTCTTTCAGGAACAGCTGTGCCAGAGCTTGTGACTGACCCAAGGTCACATCAGCAGGTGCGAGTGGAGGAGTGGGGAATCAAACCCAGTTCTCCCAGATTAGAGTCTGCTCACTTAACCACTACACCAAATTGGCTCTCTTGAGCTGTGCTGTCAGGGGTGTGGCCTGATATGCTAATGAGTTTCTGCTGTTGGGTGTGGTCCGTTATGCTAATAAGTTCCTGTTGGGCTTTTCCTATGAAAAAAGCCCTGTGTAGAGGCAGGATTGTCCCCTGTAACATTTCCTGGAGAGTGATGGAATTCACTGCCACAGGAGGTGGTGGCAGCTACAAGCATGGACAGTTTCAAGAGGGAATTAGATAAACATATGGAGCAGAAGTCCATCAGTGGCTATTAGCCACAGGGTATAGATGGGAATTCTCAGTCTGGGGCAGGTGATGCACTCTATTCTTGGTGCTGGAGGGGTCAACAGTGGGAGGGCTTCTAGTGTCCTGGCCCCACTGCTGGACCTCCTGATGGCACTTAATATTTTTGGCCGCTGTTTGACAGAGTGTTGGACTAGATGGGCCATTGGCCTGATTCAACATTGGCTTCTCTTATGTTCTTATGTTCTTATGAAGGAGGATGCCTGAGGAGGGCAGAGTCACCCAGTGGCCAAAAATACCAGGTGTCACCAGAAGGATGGCAGTTATGAAGTAGACCTCTCCTTACTCTATAAAACATTGCTGTTTTCTGTCCACAAGAATATTTTCATGGTCTGTAGGACGGTAATACAAATGCTTCTCTGTACAATAACTTACTACCTTACTTACTCCATACAATACCTTACTTATCCAAAACGGTTTAGGGCTTAACTTGGATGGGCCGGGCTAGCTCTGTCTTGTCAGATCTTGGAAGCTAAGCGGGGTTGGCCTCAGTTGGTTCTCAGACGGGAAAGAAGTTCAGGGTTGTTGTGGAGAGGCAGGCAGTGGCAAACCACTTCTGAATGTCTCTTGCCTTGAAAAACCCTAGACGGTCGTCGTAAATTGTTGTCAGGTTCAACAGCAAGTAAGTCCAGGCACTCTTCACAGTGAAAGATACACTTTATTGGAATACAAGTATGTTGCCCATAGATGTAGATTCATTGTCAGGGATACCCAAACAAGCATGGAGACTGAGATATATACTCTGATGCATTAGCTTAACTAGCAAATGAAAACTTAACGCGTGCGCGGGAATTCTCCCGGCGGGAGTTTACATAATGAACAGGAGAAACCCCCCACACACCTTTGGAAGGCAGAAAGATTCCCACTGGCTGGGAACACAAGCCTTCACCCCTGCTCAAGACCAAGTAAATAACATTCGCTGGTGGAGGGTTCTCCCACGGTTACAGCAAAGCAAGGCTATGCTCATGCGTGCAAGATAAACGAGAAATAACACAGAAACAAGAAATAACATGGCAGGTGCTTGACATCTGACAGTTGTCTGCAACTTAATGGCGCCTTCCAGGGCAACGTAGAGCCTGTTATTCACGTAGCTTGCCTCTCTGTGCAATGGCCACCAGGCCTTCCAATCCAACCTAATTCTAATCAATTCCTATTGCATGTTGACTTCTAGAGTCATCGTAGAGTGGGGAAAGTTGTGTAAATTGTCGCCTCTGAGATTTACAGAAGAGCACATTTTGGCGCTTCGTGGTAACGTCCGCTAATGGTTAATGGTTGGCGGCCATGATGAACGGCAAATTGTAATTGCCTCCTTTGGTATTCGCTGTAATAACATTTATCATGTCGAGGTATTCTGGTATTCATGGGGACGTCAGATGTAATTCCGCCGGAATTACGGTTAGAATGAATGCCTGCTAAATTACAATGGAATTAATGTGGAATTAGATATTACAGTAACATTATTATCAAAAGGGGGCCAGGTGATTGATGTGCTATTCAAAGGAGAATACCAAAAGGAATTAAAGTCAGACCTGATTAATCTAAATCAGTTTGCGAGCCCCATTTTCATGCAGATTAAAATCCATTCTCCGGCTGATAAATCGGCAAGTGGAGCCAGTCAAGCGATACAATCACAGACAACTTTTCCCAGACAGCCTCGCATTGTGTGCTCAGAAAAAAAAAAACATGCTCGATAGCAGCTCTAAAAACTCTATGGCAATTTCCCCCCCTGTAGCAAATGGCCATTCCTTGAATCCACAGTTGAGAGGCAGCACAGCGTAGTGGTTACAGTGTTAGGCAGGACTGGGAAGGACAGTGGGCTGAGATAAATCTCATTATAATTTTGGACCTGGGCTTGAGGGGTTTACTGTGATTGGTTATTTTGGGGTAGGACAATACTGGTTAAGGATTTTAATCCACGTGGTTTTTCGTGTTCTGGAGTTCAGGACCATTATTTTCAATGTGGAAAGTATATGAGGGTCTGGAACAGCTGTTTATAAAGATAAAGATAGCGGCAACAGATTCACACAGGACACAGTCCTCCCTCTAATCTAATCTAAAGAGCCCCAAAGAGCACTATGGTCCGGGGCACAACATCGCTTAGTGATCCCAGGCCCCAGGGAGGCCTGGCTTGCTGCAACCAGGGCCAGGGTCTACTCAGTGGCGGCTCCTACCTGGTGGAATGAGCTCCCAGAGGAGATCAGGGCCCTGCGAGACCTTGTACAAAATCTTGATGAAAATATTCCTGACACTGTTCTGGCTACGTTCCAGGAATGTTTTCTCTTCAAGGCATCTTGATAGAACTATGAAGTGGGAAAGCAGACTAAAAAGTCTTCGTTTTTCAAGCTCCTCGATAGCATTTATCACTCCTTCGTTTAAAAATGTGTGGATCCAAGGAATACAAGAGATAACGAAAACACGCTTTTCCTAGGATTAACAAGCGGTTCTGGATACCTTTGTCAACTCTATCTCTCTGTTGATGTTCATAAGAACATAAGAACATAAGAACATAAGAGAAGCCAATGTTGAATCAGGCCAATGGCCCATCTAGTCCAACACTCTGTCACACAGCGACCAAAATATACCAGGTGCCATCAGGAGGTCCAGCAGTGGGGCCAGGACACTAGAAGCCCTCCCACTGCTGCCCCCTCCAGCACCAAGAATAGAGTGCATCACCAATCTCTTGACAGAGCACTGCAGGAATGACAATAATGTGGATCAACACAACATCTTTCTAATGTCTTCCCAAAGCTCTTGAAGGCAATGTCAAACCACCTCTGTTCATCTATTGCCTTGAAAACCCCACAGTCCTGGGGTCACCATGAGCTGGTTACAACTTGATGGCACACAATAGAAATTATTATTATTGTTATTATTATTATTTGCCACTCACCCAAAGAGTCTCGTGGTGATTTTGAAATTGTGGGCAGTCCACAATTGAGCTATGCTAACTACCATAGCAAGCTGAGGGGTGACATGATCGAGGTTTACAAGATTATGCATGGGATAGAGCAGATCGAGAAAGAAGTCCTTTTCTCCCTTTCTCACAATACAAGAACTCGTGGGCACTCCATGAAATTGCTGAGCAGTCGGGTTAGAATGAATAAAAGGAAGTCCTTCTTCACCCAAAGAGCAATTAACACATAGAATTCACTGCCACAGGAGGTGGCGGCGGCTACAAGCACGGATTGCTTCAAGAGGGAATTAGATAAGCATATGGAACAGAGGTCCATCAGTAGCTATTAGCCACAAGGTATAGATAGGAACTGTTGGTCTGGGGCAAGGGATGCTCTGTATTCTTGGTGCTTGGGGTGGGGGGCAACAGTGGGAGGGCTTCTAGTGTCCTGGCCCCACTGGTGGACCTCCTAATGGCCCCTGGTATTTTTGGCCGCTGTGTGACCCAGAGTGTTGGACTGGATGGGCCACTGGCCTGATCAAACATTGGCTTCTCTTATGTTCTTATGTACCAGTCCTTCTGCTGTTCCCCTGTAAGGTGACCTTCAGATCTTCTTCATAAGGCTACACTGTAGACCTTGCATATTCCAACAAAGTAAGGATTAAAAGTTCACCAAAGATGATCTTTTAAGCTTAGAATACATTGTTTTCGTTAGGACGGATGCTTTGAGGGGGCTCCTAGAGTCTGGATTCCAGAGCCAGTAAGAACAAAGCATGACCAAGGGTTAGTATGTGATGGGATGGAATCTTCCAGAAAAGGTAGAGAAGGGGCCTCTGGGAGAGAAGGCAGCAGAGAAGCTGCCGGAAGGTGGTTGGGAGGCAGACAGTCCTCAGGAAGAAAGTTACCAGCTGAAGCCTTTTAAGAGCTGGGAAGGGTTGCCAGACTCCAGGTGAGGCCTGGAAAGCTCCTGGAATTACAACATAGGCATAGTCTGGGTCCATTTGACTTTGGCAGCAGCAACAGCATGTTTAAAAAATAAGTGCGGAGACCTTGCCTGAATAGATTAACAGAAAAAGTACATCAATGAATGTGTCAACTTGAAGGTAACATTGAATGTGAGATTCCTATAGAGGGTTTGTTCCTGAGGAAAGACCAGAAGTGTGGAATGCTTCAATATCCGGAAGAAGTGTGGAAAGAGAGATAGAATTTGGAGCATACCGCTATGTGAAATCTTATCGACCTTTGTATTTTTGTTTTCCTATGAAGGAATAAGTGGTTGTTTTTCATTACCAGACACTAAATGATGCCATGGCTTTAATCTAGTCTCTTTTGGTATTATTCTGTGGGCATCTAGCACACATCTGAATATATATATATATTTTTCATACCAGACTGTCTTGGGATTGTGTGTTATTCTCGTGGATTGTTAGCCTCCTGGACCCACCTGGACAGCTCCTGGAATCACAACAAATCTCCAGATTTACAGAGATCAGTTCCCCTGAAGAAAATGGCTGCTTGTATGAGCATTAGACCATGCTGAGGCCCTCTCATCTCCAGGCTCTGGTCAAATCTGCATTTGCATTGGAAAAAGTGCAGAGAATGGCAACTAGAATGATAAAAGGGTTGGAACACCTTCCCTATGAAGAAAGGTTAAAACGCTTGGAGAAACGACGGCTGAGGGGTGACATGATCGAGGTTTATAAGATTATGCATGGGATCGAGCAGGTTGAGAAAGAAGTACTTTTCTCCCTTTCTCACAAGACAAGAACTCGTGGGCACTCCACGAAATTGCTGAGCAGTCGGGTTAGAACAGATAAAAGGAAGTCCTTCTTCACTCAAGGAGTGATTAACACATGGAATTCACTGCCACAGGAGGTGGTGGCAGCTGCAAGCATGGACAGTTTCATGAGGGAATTAGATAAACATATGGAGCAGAAGTCCATCAGTGGCTATTAGCCACAGGGTATAGATGGGAACTCCTAGTCTGGGGCAGGTGATGCACTCTATTCTTCGTGCTGTGGGGGCAGCAGTGGGAGGGCTTCTAGTGTCCTGGCCCCACTGCTGGACCTCCTGATGGCACCTGGTATTTTTGGCCGCTGTGTGACAGAGTGTTGGACTAGATGGGCCATTGGCCTGATTCAACGTTGGCTTCTCTTAAGTTCTTACGTTCTTATGCATTTTTAAATCAGTTGCGTGCCGCTATGACGCCGTCTTTCTCTATGCTTGTTTGAATGCTGTTTGGAGAAGGTTCTTTTAAAGCAGTGCGGAGGCACAATGACAGCGGAGCTGGCCTGAAAGAATGATAAACAAATGTGGACGGGTGAAAGGATGCCAGCATAGCTGAGGTGTGAAAACGACACGAAATGTGGACAGCTTTTTTGAAGACGGAGTCAAAAGGCTGGGACGCTGGTGGGAAAGACAAATGCAGCTTCGGCCTCCATCTCCCCAAATCTTCAGGAATTTCTCACCCAGGAGCTGGCAATGCTACTGGGTGAGTTAGGCCCCTACTGCACTGACGGCTTTCTCCAGAGAATCTGAGGAGTCAAGACTTAAGGGCTGACTTGGCAGCCACATGCATTCCCTCTGCACTGGTTATTTCCCCCTAATCCCTTTTATTTATTTGTGTGTTCTGTAAGCACCCCGCATCTACAAGCGGAACCTGCATTTTTTGAGCTAACTGGCTGCTTTGTCTAAGGCTGTGGTCAGACTGGCAGTTTGCCCCGCTATAGTCACATTTCACAAGAGGATTAAAGGGGGAGTTCACACAGGCACATCTGCCTGGCGTTCCCCACCCGTAGTCAACCCGTGCTGTTCCGCTTCGCTCCCGCGTTTAAAAGATACCTGGTAAAAGTGGTAGCAAATCCCAGAGAGACCGTTTATCCCGCTTCATTCCGCTTCCGGGAAGTGTGAACGCCAACCCGAAAAGCCGTGAGCAACCTGCGTTGCACATAAGACAGCAGCGGTATGATTGGCTGTGCTCCGCTCTACCGCCCAATGCGGTGCCGGTGCAATGGGATCCTCCCCCAATCGGCTGGATGCGCTTATGCGCATGAGCACATATGCGCACATGCGCACATAACTGAATTACCAGGGAAGAGCCATTTACAGCCACGCCTCCAGGCCAGCAGTCTGAACACTCCCATGCGCCTCCTCCCAGTATGCTCCCACATCAGTCGGCGCAGTGTGACTGGGAAAACCGGGCTTTTTGGCCACGACTGCCAGTCTGAGCTCAGCCTACAATGAAGAGAAAGGCAAACGTCTCTCAAAACTTTTAACTGCAGACCCAGGCCCACCCTCCCTCTCTCTGTGATTCTGCAAAAAGAAAGGGAAGGGAGGAGGAAATCCAGGCTCCCACATGCAAGACGGACACATTGAGGAGCAGGGGATCCCCTAGTCCCGAGGAGACCTAGCAGGGAATCCTCTAGTCCCTAGGAGACCCATACCAGAGTGGTGGCAGTGAGCCATTAGAGAACCTTTCTAGCTGCTGCCTGCAACAGGGGGGTAGGGAGTTACCAGATCCATGTTGGGAAACTCCTGGAAATTTGGGGGTGGAGCTTGGGGAAGACAGGGACCACTGTGGAGTGCAATGCCCTAGAGTCCACCCTCCAAAGCATTCATTTTCTCCAGGGGAATTGATCTCTGCAGTCTGGAGGTGAGCCATAATTCCGGGGGGTCCCCAGCAATGCGCCCTCTAAGCTTTGGAGTCTTGCGAGCAAAAATTTTACTTTTGTGAGCAACTAGCGTTAAAGTTGTGAGCGAGCGATTTGGCTACTGCATAGATCGGTTTGCTCTGGAGCCCTCCTTCCCGAGCGAAGACAAAAATGTGTGAGCCAGAGGCTAAGGAACTGTGAGCTAGCTGACACTAACTCAGCTTAGAGGGAACACTGGTCCCCAGGCCCAGCATGGAGGCTGGCATCCCTAACGGCAACCCCATGCAGGGGTCCACTTTGCATCCTCAGGTTTTGGCTCTCTAAAACGAGAAGGTCCCTTTGCTGCCCTTGCTGCTCCACCCAGAGGCGCCCGGGTTGCTGAAAGCAGCTAATTCCCTCTCCTGCTCGGCTGGATTTACAGCTGTTGGATAACAAAAACAGATAGGGAGCTAATCTCCTAGAGAATTATAACTCCTTCCCTCCTACACACATGCAGACGTTTTCATTCCCAGCAGGATATATTTCATGGGGGAAGCTGTGAAATGGCACCGAGCAGGCTGAACATGAAAGGTTTCGCTGCTCAGCTTTGAATCGGTAAAGGGGGGGAGCCTGGCCGTATAGTTATTTGTAGATTTAGTTCACTTTCAAGGTTTCCAGGCAACTGATGGAAAGGTGGGAGTGCAGGGATGTGGGAGGGACATGTGATGTCCCTATATCACTTCCAGGTACAACCTGGAAGAGACAATGGGTAGCTCTAGGAATTGGCAGAAACTGTATGGTAAAACCATAGAGTTTTCGGTGATTGCTAGACCTACCCGTTGCCATTTTTGGGTTGTACCCATAAGGGACATACCAGCAGAGAGGCCAGAAGTGTTTTTATTTTTCTCACATCACCACTCAGAGAGGGGCTTAGCAGGAGTCTTCCCGTCATAGCAGGAGGCCTGACAACCATGTTCATACCCCACCACTGTTCTGCCCAGTGGGGACCCAAAGTGGCTTGCAACAGTCTCCCCTTCTTTATTTGATGATCACGACAACCCTGTGAGGTAGGTTAGGAGAAGAAGAGGAGGAGGAGGAGGAGGTGATTGGATTTATACCCCACCCTTCCTAAGAATTCTCAAAGCAGCTTACAATCTCCTTCCCCTTCTTCAAGGTGTCTCTTGTGGGGAGAGGAAGGGAAGGAGTTTGTAAGCTGCTCTGAGACTCCAAGTGAAGGGCAGGGTATAAGTCCAATCTCCTCCTCCTCCTCCTCCCGCTCCTCTTCCTCCTCCTCCTCCCGCTCCTCTTCCTCCTCCTCCTCCTCCTCCTCTTCTTCTTCTTCTTCTCCTTCTCCTTCGCAATCGGGATGCACCAGGACCAAAAATGAGGGTGCAAAAGAGCCCATAATGGGGGAGAAATGGGCTCATCCCTAGAACACAGTGCATTGTGGCTGTAGTCGTTTCACATGTTCAGCTGTGACGTCTGTGGGCTGGTATTACTCATACCTGATTGGGGATGGCCCTGTGTCGAGGAAGGGGTTGATAAACACTGGCCTTCAGGGGCTACCAACAATGATCCCTCCAAGCCAGGGGTACCCCAGGGCCCAAAACCGGCCCGTCGAGGGCTGTTATGCAGCCCGCTAGCAACTGGTGCAAGGGAGGGAACAGGAGGCTGTTCGGGTGGAGCCACTGTGATTCTGGCTTCAGCACAGTGGGACAACCTCATCCGCAGCCGTCAAGCAGAACCCCTTCACTTCAGGGACATCCTCACTGATAAGATGGGGATGCTGTCCTGGATGGCCGCAGGCAGGGCTATTTCTGGGCAGGAACGCACAGGAACAGAGTTCCGGCTGGCTCCCGAGTTGGCCACACCCAGCAGGAACTCATTTGCATAATAGGCCACACCCAACAGCAGAAACCCATGAGGATTGGCTACATTAGGGGTGTGTGGCCTAACATGCAAAGGAGTTCCTGCTACAAAAAAAGCCCTGGGTTTTGGCAACAAACAAGGTAAACAGAATAAGAAGCAAAAGGTGGGTGTGGCTGGATGACCACACTTCGGGTAACATGGGGGTGTGGCCTAATATACCAAGGAGCTGTGCTGTCAGGGGTGTGGCCTGCTATGCTAATGAGTTCCTGCTGTTGGGTGTGGCCTACTATGCTAATGAGTTCCTGCTGGGCTTTTTCTACAAAAAAAGCCCTGGCCGCAGGGATCAGCATTTGCACATGGGGGAGAGGGTGCAAATGATCCTCTGTTGGGGCAGGGGAACACCTGCTCGGTGCTGCACTGTGGGCTCTCCAGTCTGCCCACGCAGGTTTTCCTCCGCAACCTGCTCCCAGCCCATAGGGCCTTGTGGTGAGGACACACCGTCCTGGAGCGGACCAGTCGCTGTCCTTCACAAAGTTTATATCTCCGGTACCCGGCATTACATTTTACGGCAAACGTGACCTGGCCTGACAAAGTAACATTTATGTCAGATCAGTCCCTCCTGACAAATGAGTTCGACACCTCTGCTCTTCTCACAGGGGCTACTGTAAGCTCTTGGAGGATTGGCTACATTAGGGGTGTGTCGCCTAATATGCAAAGGAGTTCCTGCTACAAAAAGAGCCCTGCTTGTGAGCAAAAATCCTGCTTTATGAGCTACTGGAATTCAAGTCTTCTCCAGGGAGTGCTCCCTTCTCATTGGGTGGCCAAAGTCTTTGAGTTTCAACTTCAGGATCTGGCCTTCCAGGGAACAGTCAGGGTTGATTCCTTTTAGGATTGACTGATCTGATCTCCTTGCAGTCCAAGGGACTCTCAAGAGTCTTCTCCAGCCACCATAATTAAGATTACTAAAATTACTGTTTCCTTACTGAAGAAAAATCCTCACTGAACTCCCTCCCTTTCTCGGACTCCATGTGCTCTAGCCATCCGGCATGGAAATTGTCACACAGAGGAAGAAGGCGAAGAAATAACACATTATTATTATTATTATCATTATTGTTGTTGTTGTTGTTGTTATTGCTATTGTTGTTATTGTTGTTATTGTTGTTATTGTTGTTATCATTGTTATCGTTGTTATTGTTGTTGTTGTTATTGTTATTATTGTTGTTGTTATTGTCATTATTGTTATTATTATTGTTATTGTTATTATTATTGTTATTGTTGTTGTTGTTGTTATATTTATTTCAATTTATATCCCGCCTTGCCGGGAACCGGCTCAAGGCAGCGAGCAACATTAAAACAATAAAACAGTCAATACAATAAAATACAGTAAAATACGCATAGACAGATCCCTAACATCACAAAAATCTAACAAAGCAGTGACAATGATGGCGGCATCAGTGTACAATCCCCTCACAGGAAGCAGCATCCAGCCGACATTTATGTAGGCCATAGCGTGTTCCGGTGGCACATTGGTCAGTGGCGGCTCCGAGTCGAAAGCCTGGTGGGAGAGCTCCATTTTACAGGCTCCGCGGAACTGTAAAAGGTCCCGCAGGGCCCTGATGTTATCCGGGAGCTCGTTCCACTAGTACGGAGCCGCCACTAAAAAGGCCTTGGCTCTAGTAGCAGCCAACCTGGTGTCTCTTGGGCCAGGGAGAGCCCAAGAGACCTCAGTGCTGTCTGGGGCATATATGGGAAAAGGTGGTCCGTCAAGTAGGCAGGCCCCTGATCACATAGGGTTTTAAACCTCAAAACCAGCACCTTGAAATGAATCCGGTAAGCTATTGGTAGCCAGTGCAGTGCCTTCAGCACAGGCTGGGCGTGGTCTCATATAGAAAAACCCATCAACAGCCTGGCCGCCGCATTCTGCACTAGCTGCAGCTTCCGGATCTGAGACAAGGGCAGCCCCATGTAGAGAGCGTTGCAGTAGTCTAGTCTCGAGGTGACCATAGCATGAATCACTGTTGCCATAGCATGAATCACTGTTATGCCTGCAAAAAACCAGTCCCTTGTTGCCACTTCACATACAGATACACGACCCGAACGGTACCCAGTAAAGTCCACCATGTGTAACAACGTTGTCCTCTGCCAGCGACAGAAGAACAGGCGGAAGAACAGGAACAGGCAGCCTCTAAAACTTTTTTCCCCGTCCCCCCTCCTTCTCAGCTGTTAGCAAGAAGAAACAGCTTCATCCATTCTGTGCTCAATCCCGGCACAATATTGAGTGTAACTCCCACCCCTCACCCCCTCTCCTCCCCAATACTTAGCTTCTTTATAAACTGTAAACAAGACATAATGGTTACACGGCGATGCCTCGCGTAATGGCCGAGTCAATAATGCTAAATTGGAACTGAATAAGCTCCCCTGCATTAATACCAGAATAACTCAACACAAATGAACATCATTAAAGGCGAGCCATGAGGAGAGAGGGGGTGGTGAAGAAGACAAGTCCAACGTTCGGGACAAGGATCACCCATTACTTTGAAATCATTATGGACAGGGCTCTTTATGTAGCAGGAATTCATTTGCATATTAGGTGACACACCCCTAATGCAGCCAATCCTCCAAGAGCTTACAACAGCCCCTGTAAGAAGAGCTCTGTAAGCTCTTGGAGGATTGGCTACATTAGGGGTGTGTCACTGAATATGCAAAGGAGTTCCTGCTACAAAAAGAGCCCTGGTTATGGATAGATCTTTATGCACCCATGGTTATACCTGGAAGTCAGGGCATATATCAGCTGTGGGGGCTGCCATGTCTGGATTGGGAAATGCTGGGAGATTTTGGGGGTGGGGTCCATGGAGGGGAGGGACCTCATCAGCGTATAATGCCACAGACTCCGCCTTCCAAAGTAGCCATTTTCCCCAGGGAGCTCATCTCTATTGTCTGGAGACCAGTTTGTGATTCTGATAGATTTCTAGCCACTAGGTGGGGATCCCTGCATTCGTATTCACAGATCCTGAGCCTGTGGTTTGGAATAAGGCACCCAATTACCAGCCAGTTTAGAATCATAGAATCGCAGAGTGGGAAGGGACCTCCAGGGTCATCTAGTCCAACCCCCTGCACAAGGCAGGGGATTCACAGATACCTCCCCCTCCACACCCGCAGCGACCGCTGTTCCATGCCCAGAAGATGACAACAGACCTCCAGGATTGCTTCCTGACCCCAAAGTGGCGATCGGCATTTCCCTGGGTGTGTAAGAAAGAGCCACGAGAACTAAGCACTGAGACAACCCTTCCTGCCCTCCCTTCTTGTGATCTGCCTCAGTTCCCAGAATCTGCATTGCTGTCAGACGGCCATCGAGCCTCTGTTTGAAAACCTATGAAGAAGAAGAGCCCCCCCCCCACCTCCCAAGGTTCCACTGAGGAACCGCTCACACTGTCAGGAAGATCTTCCTCATGTTTAGCCAAAATCTCTTCTGATTTAATTTCAACCCCTTGGTTCTGGTCCGACCTTCTGGGGCAACAGAAAGCAACTCTGCTCCATCCTCCAAATGACAGCCCTTCAAGTACTTGAAGATGGTGATCGTATCCCCTCTCCGTCGTCTCCTCTCCAGGCTAAACATACCCAGCAGCTCCTTCAACCTTTTCTCCTAGGACTTGGTCTCTAGACTCCTCTCCATCTTCATTGCCCTCCTCTGGACACGTTCCAGCTTGTCTGCATCCTTCTTAAATGGTGGTGCCCAGGGGTCTTTTCGTAGAAGAACAGCTGCAGGAGCTCATTAGCATATGGTATGCTAATGAGCTATTAGGCTATTAGCATATGCCACACCCCCTGAAATCACCGGAAGTGATGTCAGAAGGGGAAGCAAAAGGGGGGAAGCATCTTCAAAAGCCTCCCCTTCCCTTCCCCAGCTGGTCTGGGTGGGGGAGCTAAGAGAGAAGGGGTTTAAAGTTTAAACTCCTTCTCATGAGAGTTGGGCCACAGAAGGAGGAAAGAGGGAAGGAAAGAGAGAGAGTAGAGAGAAGGAAAGAAGGAAGGAAAGAGAGGGAAGAAGGAGGGAAACAGGGAAAGGAGGAAAAAGAGAAGAGAAGAAGGTAAGAAAGAAAGAAAGAAAGAAAGAAAGAAAGAAAGAAAGAAAGAAAGAAAGAAAGAAAGAAAGAAAGAAAGAAAGAAAGAAAGAAAGAAAGAAAGAAAGAAAGAAAGAAAGAAAGAAAGAAAGAAAGAATGAGGGAAAGAGGAAAAAGAAAGAAGGAAAGGAGGGAATGAAAGAAATTCAGTGGCAATTCAGCCCCATTATACCCTATGGGCCATTGAAGTCAATGGTGAAAACATAGGGTATATTCTGGGGGCTGGAGGGGAGAGAGTTTGAGGGAGAGGCTCCAAGATCACAGGATGTCTGATAAAGCCTCTCCCCAAGATACCCACCAAGTTTCAAGAACATTGGACCAGGGGTCCAATTCTATGGGCCCCCAAACAGGTTGCCCCATTTCCTCCATTGTTCTCTACGGTGGGAAAAAAAGTTATTTTTTTTCCCACCATAGAGAACAATGGAGGGAATAGGGGCAACCTGTTTAGGGCCCATAGAATTGGACCCCCTGGTCCAATGTTCTTGAAACTTGGTGGGTATCTTGGGGAGAGGCTCCATCAGCTATCCTGTGAGTTTCGAGTCTCTCCCTCAAACCCTCTCCCCTCCAGCCCCTAGAATATACCCTATGTTTTCACCATTGACTTCAATGGTCCATAGGATATAATGGAGCTGAAATTGACATTCCGCTGCCTGAAAGACTCTGGGGGCGCCGGCTGGGGGCGGGGCTTGGCTCCTGAGCTCCCGGAGCTGCGCTCCGGTGCGCTCCCCCCCAAAAGACCCCTGGTGGTGCCCCAAACTTAACTCAGTGCTCTTTATAGTCTGGAGAGCAGTTGCAATGCCAGGAGATCTCCAGGTGCCACCTGGAGGTTGGCAAGCCTAAGACCCAACATGACTGTTCCTCTTCCTCCGTTCACTTGCAAGCCCTCCCACTGTCCATGCTCAGTCCCTTGCAACATCTGTGCACCCTTTCCTTGACAGCAGTGGCCAGGGGGTGCAGCTGGTTATCATATCAAAGGTGTCCACAGGCTCAGACAGGATGGGGAACCCTGCTGTACCGGGCCTCCAAAACTGACCGGGGATCTGGGGCATTGCACATCACTGAGGTTCCTGTTCTCCCCAGACTCCATCCCTACATCTCCAGGAGCTTCACCACCTGCATCTGGGCAACCCTAACCCTCTCCATACCTCATTAGTAGCCAAGGGGGACCTTGCAGTCCTACCATTCTATAATATATATAAGTTCAACAGTCATCCTTCCAACAGCCCTTGGAAGGAGGTCAGTCTTAACAATATCCCCATGTTGAACATGGTTTGGAAGAGGAAGACAGGGCTGCCAACCTCCAGGTGGCACCCGGAGAACTTCCGCTGTTAGAACTGATCTCCAGACGGCCTAGATCAGTTCCCCTGGAGAAAAATCACTGCGTTGGAAGGTGGACTCTTCTTGCTTTCTCCCTTTCTCTACTTTTCTCCCTTTCTCACAATACAAGAACTCATGGGCACTCCATTAAATTGCTGAGCAGTCGGGTTAGAATGGATAAAAGGAAGTCCTTCACCCAAAAAGTGATTAACATATGGAATTCACAGCCACAGGAGGTGGCAGCTACAAGCATGGATGGCTTCAAGAGGGAATTAGATAAGTATATGGAGCAGAGGTCCATCAGTGGCTATTAGCCACAAGGTATAGATAGGAACTCTCAGTCTGGGGCCAGTGATTCTTGGTGCTTGGGGGTGGCAACATTGGGAGGGCTTCTAGTGTCCTGGCCCCACTGCTGGACCTCCTGATGGCACCTGGTATTTTTGGCCACTGTGTGACAGAGTGTTGGACTGGATGGGCCATTGGCCTGATGTGACATTGGCTTCTCTTATGTTCTCCCTCCCCTCTCCAAACCCCACCTTCCCCAGGTTCCATCTCCAAAATCCCCAGGTATTTCCGTACCCAGTGTTGGCAACCCTAGAGGAAGAAGAAGAAGAGATTGGTTTTATACCCCATCATTCGCTCGAAGTCGCAGAGCAGCTTACAATCTTCTTTCCCTTCCCCTCCCCACAACAAAGGGCATGTTCAGAAGGGCAGCTAATCCCGCCATTAGGTCATCTCGAATTTGATTCTGATCTTTTTATTCCGTTGCATGACCAGACATCCCCTGGGCCGGAGAATCGCCTTACCGTGCGCTGCGTCCATTGTGGATTGTTTAGATGGCGTCCACTGAAGGAGGTCCATGCGATGTTTTTTTTAAAAAAAAAAATGTTTGCGCATGCGCATAGGCATTACAGCACGTACTTGTTGAAGGAGGAGCATGGTGTTTTTTTAAAAAAAACCTTTTTGCGCATGTGCATAGACATGACAGCGTGTCCTTGTTGATCCACGCATGTGAAGAGATTTTTTAAAATGGCGCCCGCTCGGGATGGTCTGACGTCAGACCACCCTGACGGGAGGATTGCATGCTGGTGGAATGATCAGACAGATGAAACTGCAGTTGTCCCACAGGTAACCGAAAACCCCAGATTTAAAGTGGTATCTTTTAAGTACGGCTCCAAAGCGCGGCAAAAGGGGAGAGGGACGTTTCCCAGATGTTTGTGTCTGGACATTAACTTCAGATCCGTGAGGCAATCGTGCCGCGTGTGGATCTAAAGAGCCGTCTGATCGGACTCAGACACCCTGTGAGGTAGGTGGGGCTGAGAGAGCTCTGGGAGAACTACTCTTGAGAGAAAAGCTCTGGGAGAACTTGCGACTGACCCAAGGTCACACCGGCAGCTGCATGTGGAGGAGTGGGGAATCAAACCCGGTTCTCCCCGATTAGAGTCCCTACTCTTAACCACTACACCAAACTGGCTAAGAGATAGTTTGGGCCTTTAACTCAACACGGTAGGCCGGCGTAGCCGCTTTGCGGCGCCAGCTGCACCTTCCTATGTTATTATCCCTGCCGTGTTTATGTTCCAGAATGCTTTTTAATTTCACCACAGAATTAATCTTCCGTACCGCCGGCCTCCCTTCCGTTTGGAGGCCTCGCCCCCATCCATCTGGGCTGCTGGAACGAGTCAATCGCCCATTACCACATAACTGGTGTGGAGCCCACCGAGCGACCAGTGGAGGAGAGGCGCATCCATCAATGTGACGGGCTTCCTTCCCCTTCGATAAGGGACCCTGGCGCTTTATCAGTAATTAAGACCACTTAGCCACAAAGTTCGAGGAACATAAATTAGGAACCGGCTGGAATCTCAAACCGGCAGTTGGACCGAGCAACCGGTTGAGGCCAGTTCAGCTGGACTGGCAGGCAGGGCAGCCCTTGCGACTGGGCAACCTGCCAAGAGGCAAGTCGTAGGGTTGCCACCCTCCAGGTGGGGCCTGGAGCGCTCCCAGAATTACAAAGGATCTCCAAGCTATAGGGAGATCCATTCCCCTGGAGAAAATGGCTGCTTTGGAGGGTGGATTCTGTAGCATTATGGCCTGCTGAGGTTCCTCAGCACCCCAGGCCCCGCCCTTCTCAGGCTCCACCCCCAAATCTCCAGGCATTTTTCAATTTGGAGTCATCAACCCCAGGCAAATGGAGTCTCAGGACAGAACAGAGGGTGGGGGAGCCGAGGCCCTTGGACAGATCTTTTCAGTTTGGGGATCCCAATGGATATCCCTGCTGTAATACTCACAAGAATGGTTTCCCAGCAGTCAGAACCTTTAGAGCATATTTTCCACAGTGGTGTGTGTTGAGGAGGAGGAGGAGATTGGGTTTATACCCCACCCTTCACTCGGAGTCTCAGAGTGGCTTACAATCTCTTTTCCCTTCCCCTACCCACAACAGACACCCGGTGAGGTAGGCAGGGCTGAGAGAGCACTCTCAAGAACTGCCCTTGAGAGAATAGTTCTGAAAGAACGTATGACTGACCCAAGGTCACACCAGCAGCTGCATGCAGAGGAGTGGAGAATCAAACCTATTTCTCCCAGATTAGAGTCCATGCAGTTAACCACTACACCAAACTTTTCCCTTCCCCTCCCCACAACAGACACCCTGTGAGGTAGGCAGGGCTGAGAGAGCTCTTGACAGAAACTGCTCTTTTTCAAGGACAGCTCTGACAGGACTATGGCTTGCCCAAGGTCATCCAGCAGCTGCAAGTGTAGGAGTGGGGAATCAAACCCGGTTCTCCCAGATTAGAGTCCACGCACTTAACCACTACACCAAACTGGCTTACAATCTCCTTTCCCTTCCCCTCCCCACAACAGACACCCTGTAAGATAGGCGGGGCTGAGAGACCTCTCCCAAGAAATGCTCAGGAGAGAACAGCTCTGAGAGAACTAGTGACTGACCCAAGGTCACAACTGGAGGCCTTTTGGAATTACAACCGATCTCCATACTACAGAGGTCAATTCCTCTGGAAAGAGCTGCTCTGGACGATGGATTCTGTGTTATTATACCCAGCTGAGGACTGTAGCCACTGGGTCTCATTCCAGCCCTGCCTGAGGAGTTGTGCTGGCAAGGGCAGAGGGCTTTAGAAAGCTGGGAAGTGGATGACCTTCCATCTCCATGGTCAGCAAGAACTCTTGCACGTGAGAACTCCTGGCAACATAATTTGCTAATCCCCCGTACAACTCCGGTCTAGCGTAGGGTAGTTCCCTCACTCCCTGTTCCCGGCTACCTCGGTCCCCTAACCTTACTGCATGCCTGCAAAGCCATCTGTCTTTCGTCCTTAGTCGCCTTTCTCCACTTCTCCTGCCCAAATCTTCACCATGGCCATTCCGTGCTGGCCTCAAAGGTGAAGAGCCTGGGGGTGTTCCTGGATGACTCACTGACTATGGAGGCCCAGGAACTGCCTTTTTTCATCTGAGACAGATCAGGTAGTTGGCCCCCTGTCTCACCCCCCCAGGACCTGGGTACTTAAAATCAATACATGGGGGGAGGAGGAGGAGGAGGAAAGGAGAAGGAGAAAGAGTAGGAGGAGAAGAAGAGGAGGAGGAGACGATGACAACGAAAAAGAGGAGGAGGAGACGATGATGATGAAAAGGAGGAGGAGGAGGAAAGGAGAAGGAGAGGAAGAGGAGGAGGAGGAAGAAGAAAGGAGAAGGATGAAGAGTAGGAGAAGAAGAAGAGGAGGAGGAGACAACAATGATGAAAAGGAGGAGGAGGGAGAAAGGAGAAGGAGAGGAGGAGGAGGAAGAAAGGAGAAGGAGGAAGAGGAGGAGGAGGAAGAGGAGGAGAAGGAGAAGAAGAGGAGGAGGAGATGACCTGGCTACAGTAGGGTTGAGCCAGTTTGGTGTAGTGGTTAAGTGTGCGGACTCTTATCTGGGAGAACCGGGTTTGATTCCCCCACTCCTCCACTTGTACCTGCTGATGTGACCTTGGGTCAGTCACAAGCTCTGGCACAGCTGTTCTCTCAAGGACAGTTTCTGTCAGAAGTTCTCTCAGCCCCACCTACCTCACAGGGTGTCTGTTGTGGGGAGGGGAAGGGAAAGGAGTTTGTAAGCCACTCTGAGATTCCTTTGGGTAGTGAAGGGCGGGATATAAAATCCAATCTCTTCGTCTTCTTCTTCTTTTAGCTGCTGCGCGGGAGTCCTGCCTGGATCGCGGCGACGTGCCTGGCACGATGACGTCACCCAGAGGTTAGTTGATTCTTGTCTGACCTTCTGGGGCAACAGAAACAACTCCACACCATCCTCTATATGTTCTTTTTGTCGTTGTTGTTGTTCAGTCGCACAGTCGAGTCCGACTCTTTGCGACCCCATGGACCACATCATGCCAGGCCCTCCTGCCTTCGGCCTTCAAGTACTTGAAGATGGTGATCGTATCACCTCTCAGTCGTCTCCTCTCCAGGCTAAACCTACCCAGCTCCTTCAACTGCAACATGTTTTCATTGCAGCATTGTTTGAAAACTTTCAACGTAGAGTGGTTTTAAAATATATATATATATAGGGAGAAAGAACTGCTGAAGTTTAAAAGAAATCTTCCTTATTTCCCCGGGAGGACTTCCTATGGCTCTGCTTCTGCTATGGAATCTTCACTTATTACTTTTATGACTGTCTCAGAGAGAGAGAGAAAACATGCCCACCGCTTGATAGAAGTATGGAACCAAAATAAACACCTTGGACATATGGACTCTTAATTGGCTTCTGAGAACCCAACTGCAAGGCAATTGGCTGTATTAATAGAGATGGAAGGACGAAACCTGCGAGACTGGCCCAGTCTATTTAGCATACATTATGCCGCTGTTATTATGGAGGCGATTGAGCATGCAAGGAGAAAGACATGTGGGGAAATCGGCACCGCTCACAGCTTCCGAAACTGCATCTCAACCGTGCAGACGGACTGTCACGGGACGCGGGCAGGTGATGCCGCCGCTTCCGAATGTTGACATGCCGTGTATTCCTGGGATAATTGGAAGCTCTCCAGCTTTTCAGAAGGTAGTGTCATTTCAGGAGAACACCAGAACGGAAAAAAACAGCCCAGCTCTCTGGGATCTACTCATACAGGGTTTTGCAGAGAGCATGTCTTCACCGACGTGGGAGACGTGTCAGGTTTGGGGTATACTTACACATGTGCAAACGCATTTTGAATGGAAGTTCGGCAAATTCGGTGGGGCTGATTTGAGTGACATTTTGGAAATCCAGACGGCTGCCCTTGGAACAGCTGCTAAGCCTACTGATTTCTAAATGGGTGACGGGTGCTGCGTGGACGTTTGGACTTCTGACACAGGGTCACGGGCACAACTCCCAAATGGCTCTAATGGAAGGTGGAGCCAACCGCCAAGTGGCTGCTGCACAAGGCAGGGCCAACCACACATAGGAAGCACAAGTCCAGAGAAGAAGAGAAGTAATTAAAATCAATACATGGGGGAAGAAGAAGAAGAGGAGGAGGAGGAGGAGGAGGAAAGGAGAAGGAGAAGAGGAGGAGGAGGAGGAGGAGCAACGATGATGAAAAGGAAGAGGAGAAAAGGAGAAGGAGAGGAAGAGAAGGAGAAAAGGAGAAGGAGGAAGAGGAGGAGAAGGATATGATGATGATGAAAAGGAGGAGGAGGAGATAACAATGATGAAAAGGAGGAGGAGGAAAGGAGGAGGAGGAAGAGGAGGAGGAAGAGGAGGAGGAGGAGGAGAAGGGGAGGAGGAGGAGACGACGATGATTAAAAGGAGGAGGAGGAGAAAAGGAGAAGGAGAGGAAGAGAAGGAGGACAGGAGAAGGAGAAAGAGTAGGATAAGGATACAATGATGATGAAAAGGAGGAGGAGGAGACAACGATGATGAAAAGGAGGCGGAGGAAGAGTAGGAGAAGGAGAAGAAGAAGAAGGGGAGGAGGAGGAGGAGATGACAATGATGAAGAGGAGGAGGAGGAAAGGAGAGCAGGAGGAGGAGGAAAGGAGGAGGAGGAGGAGGGGGAGAAGAAGGGGGGAGGAGGAGACGACAATGATGAAAAGGAGGAGGAAGAAAAAAGGTGAAGGAGAGGAAGAGGAGGAGGAGGAAAGTAGAAAAAGGAAGAATAGGAGGAACAGAAGGCGAAGGGGAGGAGGAGGGGATGACAATGATGAAAAGGAGGAGGAGGAGAGGAGGAGGATGCCAGTGATGGCAGCCTAGGCTTCACCCCTACTGCTGGTAAGCCCCCCCATCACTTGCCACAGAGTACCTGGCCACTAGGGATGCCAGCCTGTAGGTGGGACTTGGAGATCACCTGGAACTACATCTCCAGAATATAGAAACCAGTTCTCATGGGGAAAACAAATGCTTTGGAAGGTGGACTCTGTGACATTGTAGCCCTCTGAGGTCCCTGTCCTCCCCAGGCTCCATTCCCAAATCTCCAGGAGTTTCCCAACCTGGACTTGACAACCAGACCGCCCCCTCCAATGCCCCCAGTGGCCGGGGGGATCTGGTGATCCCACTGGCCACCTTAGTTTCCACTTCTGTCTCGATGTGCTTCTTCAGATGTTCTCATTCCTGAAAGAGTCTTTTTTTAAAAAAGAATTTTATTGGTTTTGCATTACTATGGGATATGGGGAAAGGTTACTAAATCCCTACCTCTAAAAATTTTATAGGATATGGGTAAGGGAAACTAATACATAAAACTCTACCAGGATGGGGGAAGGAAACTAAACCCTACCTCTAAACACCCTACTGGACATGGGGAGGGGAAGACTAATATGGTGACACGATCTGGTTACATTTGTGTCATTATCACCTGATGTTACAGAGATTTGTTGCTTATAAAAAAGTTAACAAAAATAATAAAAAAGAAAAATTGCAAAAACTGGTTAATTAATAAAAAAACTGCATTTTCAACGATTATCTTGGTCTTAGGTTCTTTTCTTCTTGTGTTTCTTCTCTTCTTGTGTTTCTTCTTTCCTTGGGGTTTGGGAGCAGCTGCTCCTTTCTCTGATTCCGATGTATCTGAAGAACTAAAGAACTACTGCTTTCTGAATCCTGTGAGTAGGATTCTTCATCTTCCTCTTCTTCCTCCTCATCCTTTTTAGGTTTCTTATCTTTGTTGTACTGCTTTACATTGAAGTGTTGATCCACAAACTTTTTAACCTTAGGAACAGAGTCAATATTATACTTTCTGTCTTCATATTTAAAACTCAGTCCTTCAGGAAATAACCATCTGTAAGGGAAGCCTTTCTTCTGTAGAGAGAGAGTAAGTTCCTTGTAGAGTCTCCTCCGCTTTCTGACTTCAAAGGGGATATCCTTCAGGATTTTTATCTCCTCATTCTTGATTTTTAAGGGGTTCCCCTGTGTAGATTTCAGCACCCGATCTCTGGTAGACCTTCTCGTAAATTTCAAACATATTTCTCCAGGGAGTTTATTCTTTTTAATAAAATCTGGATAAGCCCTGTAGGTCCAGTCCATCTCCTTCAGCAGATCTTCCTGTTTGTAATCCATTATTGGAGCCAAAGTCTGTGATAAAATAGCCTTTAAATCTTCATTCTTTTCTTCTGGAATCCCTTGGAAATGTAGGATGTACATGGATCTTTCCAGCTGGAGCTGTATTAATTGGTTTTTATTAGAGAGTCTCTCTTTTTCTGCCTCATCTGCTCTTTTGTTGATACTCTCAGTCTGTTTTTCCATTTTTTTAGAGTCTTTTCAGTTGTTGAGGTCCTTCTATCCATTTGAGTCATCTGCTTTTGCAAATTATCCATTTTCGCGTCGAGATTAGTCATCTGCTCCATTAGAGGGCGCAGTGCAATCACCAGCAGTGTGAACATCTCCGCAGCTACTTCCTGGTTGTGGGAGGGAGTCGTTGGTAGGCTGTTTCCGGTTGACGTTTTTTTCTCCAGACCCGGTTTCTGCCCTCTCGCAGCCATAATATCAACAAGAAGTAAGTTTCCCAAAACAAAATAAAAGTTGGCAGAATTTAGCCTGCTTTTCGTTAGTATGCAGCTTTTGTTTTCACTAGTCCTCTTATGCGCATAGCTTGTTTCAAAGTTGTTTTTGAACTTTGCTTTAAAACCGTGTTGTTTTAAATGGGGGGGGGGTGGACTCTTGAACATCTCCCTCCCCCCTGCCGTTTTGCCCTTAGGCGCTTCTAATTACTACCAGGGCTCTTGTTTGCTTAAATCACCTGAGCAATGCTTAACTCATGCTTTGCAGCCTTGGAGATCTTTTAGAAGCTTTTCAGAAGCTGTTGATCATGTCCACTGGTCTGGTAGTCATCTCTCAGCGCCATACTGGCTCTTCGGCTACGGGACCTTTCAGAGATAAAGGTGAGCCTCAATTCCTTGGCTGTCGCCTTGGAAGAGGCTCACCTCAGCTCTCCAGACTAAGGGTCTCCTACAGAGACCCCGGGAGGGTCTGGGACGTACTCGGACCCTTCCCGTCAGCCGAGTTTCAGCACAACCCCATCAGAGCGAGACGGGGATGCGACCAAGCAGCGAAACGCTCAAACTGGAAGTCTCCCCCTGAAAGAGTCTTATGTCATGGTCATTGTTTCCTCTAAGCTGAGTTAGTGTGAGCTAACTCAGAGTTTTTAGCCTCCAGCTCACGCATGTTTGTCTTCGCTCAGGAAGGAGGGCTCTGGAGCAAACTAATTGATGCAGTAGCCAAATGGCTCGCTCACAACTTTAATGCCAGTAGCTCGCATTGGTCATGGCTCACCAGAAAGGAATGTGTGGGGGGGTGCTTTTCCTTGCGCAGACCTTTTTATCATTTTCCCTAGAAAGGCAGCGCATGGCGGAGCAAGCCTCCGCAAAGCCGCGGAGAGAAAGAAATGATCATAACCATTCGACTCGAACTCCTAGGGTTTTAAAGTCTGCTGGGGTAAAATTAACTCAGCAATTAGCAGTGTGAAGCGGTGTTCTAATGAGCTCCGGTCCTATAAAGCTCGCAAAGAAAAGGGACGGCTGATTAGAACGGATGGGGTGGGGTTCCCTGGCAACCTGTTCTCTAAGGGAGCAGAGGCCCCCGATAAGAAGAGCATTCGAAAGCTGATTTGGGGCCGGGAATGAAAGCAATCAGGCAAGAAGGGAAGTTGGCGAAAGGTAAGTAAATGGACTCCTGATTCTCGGAGAAAGCAGTTACCTCTCAGGCAACCGCTCAGAGTCCAGTAATGATCACAGGAAAGTCCAATTGCTTTTGGAGAGACAAGAATAATTGGCTTCCATGAAGATCTGGAGAGAAGAGGCTGGGGTTGCCGGGTTCCCCCTGACCGCCGGCGGGGAATGAGGGGGTCGGGTTGGGCCAGATCAAGGTTGGGAAACCCCTGGAGATTGGGGGGTAGTGTCTGGAGGAGGAGGAGGAGGAGGAGACTGGATTTATATCCCGCCTGAGGACCTCAGCAGGGAATGACGCTGTGATGTCCACCTTCCACAGGGTGTCTGTTGTGGGGAGGGGAAGGGAAAGGAGTTTGTAAGCCGCTCTGAGACGCCTTTGGGCAGTGAAGGGCGGGGTATAAATCCAAACTCTTCTCTCTTCACTCTTCTTCTTCTTCTTCCAAAGCAGCCATTTTCCCCAGGGGACCAGCTCTCTGTGACAGTCTGGAGATCAGTTGCAATTCCAGAGGATCTCCATGTTCCACCTGGAGATGACCCCTGCCCCTACGGCTGTTCCAATTTGGTGTAGTGGTTAGGAGCACGGGCTCTAGTCTAGGAGAACCGGGTTTGATTCCCCCACTCCTCCACTTGCAGCGGCTAGGGTGACCTTGGGTCAGTCACAAGTTCTCTCAGAGCTGTTCTCTCAAGGGCAGTCCTCGAGAGAGCTCTCTCAGGCCCACCTACCTCACAGGGTGTCTGTTGTGGGGAGGGGAAGGGAAAGGAGCTTGTAAGCTGCTCTGAGACTCCTTCGGGTAGTGAAGGGCGAGGTATGAATCCAGTCTCCTCTTCTTCCTCTTCCTCTTCTTCTGGCTGACGCCTTTGTGTGTCCTGCCAAAGGAAGGTGACTCTCCTCTCTGAGTCCCTTGGCCTTTTGTCTGTTATAATACCTTGCCAAATGAGCTAATTGCAAACAGTGCTGCCTTCCTGTAACTTCTCCAGGCATAAAATAAGCATTTAAGAGACTCCAAAGGGCAATGTCGCTCAATCAACTTATTAATGTGTTGCTCTCCTTCCCCGGTGTGCTCTCTCAGCCTGACATCTCGTCTAAATGAACTGCCTAAACAAGTAGGCCACACACAAGCCCATGCACTAATGTGTCTGTCATGATCTGGACTGTGCCACCAGAGGCCTAGTAGGCCCAGGGAGCCTGACTAGCAGGAGGGGAGGCTGGGCCTACAAACCCCAGAAAGCCTTGGGAAGTTTTGGTGCCAATTTTGGCTAATAGGGAAGAAGAGGGCTGGGGAATAAAATAACTGGTGCAAGAGGAGAAGCTGTTCTTCTTCCCAGGGAACAGAGGTAGAAGGAGGGCTGCTGTGGGGAAGAAACACTCATCCTGAGGGAAGGGTGAGCAGTCTAAGGCCACTTGAAATTAGGGTTGCCAAGTACTTACCATATTTCAGCGGGGGGGACACAGTCCCCAGCCGGAACATTCCTCCATGTAACACCCACGCTGCACGATGCCGTCACCAGGAAGTGACGCCAGGGGACGCTCTGGCAATGGGGCTGGAAACTTGATGGTACTATCGAGTTTCCAGCCCATTGCCAGAGTGTCACCTGGTGCCACTCCCTGGCGATGGCATCGTGCGCTTCATCTCCCCCTCCGGGAATGGTCCTGCCAGGACATATCTGTCCCCCGCCGAATTATGGTAAGTTCTTGGGGAGCCTGCTTGAGATAGTGAGCTAGGGACAGTATATATTTAGATGTGTTAGGGCATTTGATTTCTTTTCTTTTCACCCACTTACTGTTATTATCCCTGCACCTTGTTTGTTTGACCTCCTATAAAATAAACCATTTTCATTGTTCACTGTGCCTGGACCTCACACTCATTTTGGCTGAAAGGGAGGTCTAAAGGCTTGGGAGGGTGCTCTGGGCCTTCTCAGAGGAACCTGGAACCAGAGTGGTGGCAGCATCAGGTGACACCCCACTTGAGCCTTGACAGTGTCCTTCAGCCAAAGCAAAGCCAAAGCATCCAGTGAGGAACATATTAAGACTGTAGATAAGGGGGGGGAATCATCAGGGACCATGACATCTACTCCATTCAATGTCAAGGGACCATGACATCTACTGCCCTGGCCTGTATAGTCCAGGATGGCCCCATCTTGTCACATCACAGAAGTTAAGAAGGGTCAGTCCTGGTTAACAATATTTGTGGCAGGGTATGAGCTTTCATGAGCTACTGCTTACTTCTTCAGATACAGCTAGAATGTGAGGCCATCTATCCTATCTATTGGAAAGTGGAGAAATTTCAAGATACTGAATAACAATAGCAGACAAATGAAACCACAACAGTGATCTGCAGATGGGTCATAGGCATGGAGAAATCAGCATTGGTAAAGAGACAGGAAACCTAGATCTCTATTCGGTCCAGGAGGATGCATGGTCTTGAGCTTCATTATCAGTTGCAATTCAGCAGTCTCTCTTTCTAATCTTCCTTTGAAATGCCTTTGTAAGAGAACTGCTACTCTTAGGTCAGCAACTGAATATCCCAGAAAGTTAAATGTTCCCTCACTGATTTTTGACTGTTGTGGTTTCTGATGTCAGTCTCAAGCTCAAGACCTAGGTTTCCTGTCTCATTACCGATGCTGATTTTCCGTGCCTTCTACCCCTCTGCATCACACCTAATCCAATCATACTTGCTATTGTCATTCACCTGCTATTGTCATACGCCTTCTAATGTCATTCAGCATCTGAAATCACTCCATTCTCCAAGATACAGGAGAGACAGACTGACATTCTAGCTATATCTGAAGAAGAGAACAGTGATACATGAAAGCTCATAAAGTAAAGGTTAAGGTTCCCTTGCTTGAAAGCCAGTCAAATCCAATTCTAGGATTGCGGTGCTCATCTCCATTTCAAAACCGAAGAGCCAGCGCTGTCCGAAGACGTTTCTGTGGTCATGTGGCCGGCATGACTAAACACCAAGGCACACGGAACGCTGTTCACCGAAGTGGTACCTATTTATCTACTTGCAATTTCTTGCTTTCAAACTGCTAGGTTGGCAGGAGCTGGGACCAGAGACAGGAGCTCACTCCATCGCGCGGCACTCGGGTCTTGAACTGCCAAACTACCGACCTTTCCAGTCTGCAGTTCAGCATCTTAACCACTGAGCCATCACGGGTCCTGAAAGTTCACCCCCTGCTACAAATGTTGTTAGTCTTTTAAGGTGCTACTGGACTCTTGCTCTTTTCTACTGCTACAAAAAAGAGTAACACAGGTACACACATCTTGGTCCCGGTTAGTACTTGGATGGAAAAACATCAAGGAAATCCAGGGTTTCTCCACAGAGGCCAGCAATGGCAAACTATGTCTGTTCATCTCTTGCCTTGACAACCCTATCGGTCCACTATAAATCGCTATGAGTTGACAGTATTTTACATTCACGTCACATCCATGTGCACAGATCTTTCAGGATATGGATTTCCTACCTGCACTAAATGAGTATACAAGTGGTCAGGGATCTGTCTACCTAAGGGGACCACCTTTCCCCGCATGTTCCCCAGAGAGCACTAAGATCGGGCTCCCAAAATCATTTGGCCCTTCCAGAGCCTAAAGAAGCCAGGCTCGCTGTGACAAGGGCCAGGGCCTTCTCGGTGGTGGCCCTGTACTGGTGGAATGAGCTCCCAGAGGACATCAGGGCCCTGCGGGACCTGTTTCAGTTCCGCAGGGCCTGCAAAACGGAGCTCTTCCGCCAGGACTTCGACTAGGGTGCCGCCTCCTAATATCATGGCTCTGACCCTAACACCAGCACTGCCTCAATAATCAACAGCCTGGGGAGGAGCCCAGACTGTGGTAGTAATGACCATCTGGAAGCTGAAAGTATACCACCACATAAATACTTATAAATACTTACCAATGTTTATCAATATTTATTGATATTTATGTACTGGCACTTATATGATTTTATATGTTGTGATTTTGTCATTGAAATATAGTGTTTTAACTATTTTACTGTTTTACATATGCATGTACGTGAGTGAGTGTGTGTGTGTGTGTGTGTAAAGGTAAAGGTAAAGGTTCCCCTGCTCGAAAGCCAGTCGAATCCGACTCTACGGTTGCGGTGCTCATCTCCGTTTCAAAGCCGAAGAGCCAGCACTGTCCGAAGACGTTTCAATGATCATGTGGCCGGCATGACTAAACACCAAGGCGCGTGGAACGCTGTTACCTTCCCACCAAAGTGGTACCTATTTATCTGCTTGCAATTTCTTGCTTTCAAACTGCTAGGTTGGCAGGAGTGTGTGTGTGTATATATATATATGTATGTGGCTATTTTGGGGCAGGAATGCACAGGAATGGAGTTCCCGCTGGCTCCCAAGCTGGCCACGCCCAGCAAGAATTTATTCGCATAATAGGCCACACCCAACAGCAGGAACTCATTAGGACTGGCTACATTAGGGGTGTGTGGGCTAACATGCAAAGGAGTTCCTGCTACAAAAAAAGCCCTGGGTTTTGACAACAAACAAGGTAAACGGAATAAGAAGCAAAAGGTGGGTGTGGCTGGATGACCACACTTCTGGTAACATGGGGGTGTGGCCTAATGTGCTAATGAACTGTGCTGTCGGGGGGGTGGCCTAATATGCAAATGAGTTTCTGGTGTTGGGTGTGGCCTGTTATGCTAATGAGTTCCTGCTGGGCTTTTTCTACAAAAAAAGCCCTGGATGGATGGATGGATAGATAGACAGACAGACAGACAGACAGATAGACAGACAGACTTTCTGTGAGCCGTCCTGAGCCTGCGTCAGCAGGGAGGGCGGGGTCCAAATAAAATCTTTCCTTATATGTAATTGAGTTTTCGTCTGCCCTTATATGGCGAAAATGCGCGCCATAATCAGTTGGCCGAGGGACCTGCCAGTCAGAGAGGCGGTCCCTTGCCACTGGCTGCCTTGGCTGCCTGACGCCCCCAGTCTCACGGCAGACGCCAGGAGGGATGGCTGCTCTGGCGGAGCCCACCTCGGGACCCGGCTCTCTTTCGCCTGCCCTGCCCATCCTCCCGGCTGTATGCCGCCGCACGCCCTGACTCGCATTTCAGGCCAGCGGGCCCGCACGGCTCCAGCCGCTCCGGAGGATAAGCGGCGGCTGCTTCCTACGCCGCGCCCCGGGACTTGCCCGCAAGTCCGGTGGGCCTGCCCTCCTGCAGCCACGCCTGCACAGGAGTGGCCCCCGCTTCCTCCGGTGTCCGGCCCCAATCGCCCTCCAGGACAATGGGACAGCCCGCCTCCAGCCGCCCATGGAAAGAGGTGCCACCCGCTTCCTCCGCGGCTACACGCGCAGCGACCTCCCTCCAAAGCCGCGGCTCCCACACACTGGTAGGCCTCCGGAAGCTTGAGGCCCATGCCAGCCGATGGCCGCTACTGCAGCCCATGACCCCCACAAGGCCTCCATCTAATGCCTCTCCAGCACTGGAGAGGCGTGCCGTGGACGCTGCCTTCCCCCCCCCCCGCCACGGGAGGATGGGGGGGCCTCCCCCCACACACCAGCTAGGGCCCGTTGCATTGAGCCACGCAACGGGCTTTGCGCCTAGTAAATAAATAAATAAAAGGTGTGTTCAGTGACGTGCTGTAGCATGCCTTATATGCATGCTAGAATGAATACAGAATTCTGAATTGTGGAACTGGTGGTACGTAAGCCACGAATTTAAGGTACCTATTGGGTCTCACTATGTATTTTCCAACTGTGGGGGATAAAATGGAGAAGAAGAAGAAGAAGAAGAAGAAGAAGAAGAAGAAGAAGAAGAAGAAGAAGAAGAAGAAGAAGAAGAAGAAGAAGAAGAAGAAGAAGAAGAAGAAGAAGAAGAAGAAGAAGAAGAAAAACCCACGTCTCAGAAATAATCCACCTTGTTTCCCTTGGGCAATTTTAAAGTGAGAGGGATGGGGGCGGGGAAGACCTCTTTTTATATCGGCAGGGTATAAAATATAAATTGCAGCTTGTAACCTATCCCTCGGATATTAATAAAAGTTTGGCTACTCCATAAATAGAATTCATAATGAACGGTTTTTAAAAGACCGATTTCGGCTGGGAAAGAGCAAAATGGAACCTTTAAAAACCTTCCAGTCGGGTTCATACGGTGGAGTAAATCAGCGTCACCCGACAAAATCAAGCGTGCTATTTGGGTCTACGCCAGTAAAATCTTTTTTTTCCCCACCCGAGCAGTAGGAGAAGGTCTCAGATGAAGCCCCTCTCCCATCTCGACAATCCTCTCTGCGTCGAGAACATTCCTAATAACAGCTGCACAATCACCTTCTCGACTTTTAATGGCTTAATAAGATTTTTAATGACTATCATTCAAAACGGTGGATCCTGCTGGGCAGAAGAGGCTTAGAAACCATTACGCAGCTGTGCCGGGCCTTCGAAGACCTCAGGATTAGGCTACTGTTAAAGACAGGGTTTAGCAGTTGGCCAGAAGACAGCTGTGACACACACACACACCAAAAAACCCCGGGCGTAACTGTTGCAAATATGACTCTGACTTCCTCTAGACTTGACCCAAGATCAGCGGTGAGCATCGCCGAAGGCAGAGTGGCTCGAAGATTCCGTGCTTGCGCGAGAGCCGCCGGATGCTGCGAAGGAGCTCCGGAGAGACCTTGAAATTTAAATTTGCAATGGAGGATTAATTTTCCAGGGCGAATTTAATACACATTACAATTCGATAGGCCAACCAACACTGGAGGGCTAAGCTAGATTGGATCTTTGAATGAATCAATAGAAACCTAAAGTGGCTAATCGACTGCTGCTCGGCATGCTTTTCTCCACCTGAAAAATATCGAGAAGGTTAGAGACGTGGGACACGTTTGCAGCATTTGAGGGTGGGCCTTCCCTAGGTGAACAGGTAAACAAGAAGAAGAGAGACTGGATTTATACCCCACCCTTCACTACTCGAAGGAGTCTCAGAGCTGCTTACAAACTCCTTTCCCTTCCCTTCCCACAACAGACACCCTGTGGGGTAGGTGGGGCTGAGAGAGCTCTTTCAAAGACTGCTCTTGACAGAACAGCTCTGAGAGAACTGTGACTGACCCAAGGTCACACCAGTAGCTGCATGCGGAGGAGTGGGGAATCGAACCTGGTTCTCCCAGTTTAGAGTCCGTGCTCCTGACCACTACACCATACTAGCTCTCCAGAGACAAACCTGACCACACCCCTCCAAAAATAATGCTCAGGCGTGAGAATAAAGAGTGCTGTGTTCTATTATTTGTGTGTGTGCAAAGTGCCATCAAATCACTTATGACTTATAGCGACCCTATGGATCAATGACCTCCAAATGTCTAGAGATACCAGCCTCCAAGCGGGACCTGGGGATCCCCCAGAATTACACCTCTTCTCCAGGCTACAGAGATCAGTTCCCCTGGAGAAAATGGATGCTTTGGAGGGTGTACCTCCCTGAGGTCCCTGTTCTCCTCTGCTCCCCAATCTCCAGGAATTTCCCAACCCGGATCTTGCAATAGAGTTGCCAAGTCCCTCCTGGCAACGGGCGGGGGATAGGGAGGGACTTACCAGGAGGAGAAAGGCCAAGGCCACGCTGCTTGTGTCACACAGGAAATGATGTCATACCAGCAAATTCCAGGTTATGCTCTAGTATTTGGGGGAAGCTCTATGGTAAAACCATTAGAGCCTGGAAGTCATTGTTGTGATGACATCACTTCCTATGAGACACTAGCAACGTGCCCTGGGCCTTCCTCTTTCTACTGGTAAGCCCCCTCCAGCAGCCAGCTGATTGGTGGGGCAGGGTCTGGTGGCGGGGGACCCCTGCCTCCACCAGGGGGTTCTAGCAACCCTATCTAGCAACCATACCCTTAAATCCCCCACCAGTGGCCAGAAGAGCAAAGAAAGAAATTACAAAGAAAGAAATCAACAAGAGCAAAGAAAGAAATCAACATGAGCCTGCGGTGCGATGTGGCTGTGAAGAAAGCTAATGCAATCTTAGGATGCATTAACAAAAGTGTTGTGTCCAGATCACAGGAGGTGGTAGTTCCACTCTGTTCTGCTATGGTCAGACCTCACCTGGAGTCCTGTGTCCAGTTTTGGGCACCACACTTTAGGAAGGATGTTGACAAGCTTGAGCGTGTCCAGAAGAGGGCAACCAGAATGGTGAGAGGGTTGGAATCCAAGTCTTATGAGGAAAGGATGAAGGAGTTGGGTATGTTTAGCCTGGGAAAGAGAAGACTTAGAGGGGACATGATTGCGGTCTTCAAGTATCTGAAGGGATGTCATGTAAAAGATGGAGCAGATCTATTATCTCTTGCTCCGGATTGCAAGCCTAGATCTAATGGATTGAAATTACAAGGGAGTCGATACCGGCTAAATATCAGGAGAAACTTCCTAACTAAGAGTGGTTGAGCAGTGGACCAGACTGCCTCGGGAGGTGGTGGATGCTCCTTCACTGGACGTTTTCAAGTGGAGGCTGGACGACCATCTTTTGGGTATGTTGTAAGGCTATCTTTTGGCTATGCTCCTGCAGATTGGACTAGATGACCTGCAAGGTCCCTTCCAACTCTAACATTCTATGATTCTACTTCCATTTGTTCCCTTTGATCACTGGCCCTAAAACTAATGGACTGTTAACTTGCCTGAAGGCCCAAGGTCAACAATTCCATTGAGGACAAAAACGAAGGACATGTTTCAACTCCACTGGATTTTGAAAGCTCCAATGTCGACTTAAGCATAAGAACACAAGACAAGCCCTGCTGGATGAGACCAGTGGACCGTCTAGTCCAGCACTCTTACACCGTAGCCAACCAACTCCTCTGGAGGGCCAACAACGAGGCCTAGAGGCCGAGAACTTCACTTGACGTTGTTTCCTGGGCCTAGGGTTGCCAATCTACAGGTGGTCGCTGGAGATCTCCTGGGATTACAGTTCACCTGGAAAAAATGGCCACTTTGGAAGTTGGACTCTGTGGCATTAGGCCCCAAACTCCACCAATGCTCCCGCTAAGCTGTGGAGTCTTGTGAGCAAAAATTCTACTTTGTGAGCGACTGGCATCAAAGTTGTGAGTGAGCAGTTTGGCTACTGCATAAATCAGCTTGCTCTCAAGCCATCCTTCCTGAGTGAAGACGAAGATGTCTGAGCCGGAGGCTCTAGAGAGGGAACACTGAAACCCACCCTCCTGAGGCGCCACCTTCCCATATCTCCAGGTGTTTCCGAACTCGGAGCTGGTGGCCTTACTCCTGGCACCGGGATTCAGAGGTTCTCTACCTCTGAAACATGGAGATTTCCTTTAGTAACCATGGTTAGTAGCCACTGATAGACCTATCCTCCATGAATCTACGTAATCCCCTTTTAAAGCTGCCTTCTCATATGTTTATTCATTCATTCAATAATTATTATTATTCATTCTCATAGGTTTTTTTTTTCCTAAAAGGCCTTTGCATAATTCTTCAAAATGTTCAATTAGTAACGTCTGGTCTAAGATTTCAAATATCTGGTTGCGTCTGCGAGCTTGAATGTAGTCCAAATATCTGGTTGTGTCTGCGAGCCTGAATGTAGCCTGTCAGCTCCAAGCTTCTTCTTCTTCTTCTTTTTTCGCTCGAGAAGAAAGAAAAGAAAACATACACAAAATAAAATATAGTGGTTATAAACTGTTAATTATGGTTTATCATAGTAATAATCCCAGAGATTTTGATCGTTACCATAGTTAATGACCAGTTTGTTATGGGCTTAACAGCTTTCAGCTCCATCGAGGGATACCCAATTAGCAAACCAGTCGTTAAATACTAGTAATGACTAATTATTCCAGGATTAAAAGCTTCAGTATAAATAAAAGCGAGATTGAAACTCTTAACATTAGCGTTTTAATGCATCCCTTCCCGACCGTGAGCTCGGTGCTCTTTTAGAAATGCTGAATTTCTACTGAGGATTCATTTTACCCAAATGAGATTCTGTTTTATGTCCCCTCCAGATGTTAAATCCTTATTCAGATTGGCCCTTCTTTTGTAAGCTTCCCCACCACCACCACCGGTTCAGCTGTTGTACCTTTTTCCGTTCAAAAGCCCATGGTGTGTTAAGAACATAAGAACATAAGAACATAAGAGAACATAAGAACATAAGAGAAGCCAATGTTGAATCAGGCCAATGGCCCATCTAGTCCAACACGCTGTCACACAGCAGCCAAAATATACCAGGTGCCATCAGGAGGTCCAGCAGTGGGGCCAGGACACTAGAAGCCCTCCCACTGCTGCCCCCTCCAGCACCAAGAATAGAGTGCATCACCTGCCCCAGACTGAGAGTTCCCATCTATACCCTGTGGCTAATAGCCACTGATGGACTTCTGCTCCAGATGTTTATCTAATTCCCTCTTGAAGCTGTCCATGCTTGTAGCTGCCACCACCTCCTGTGGCAGTGAATTCCATGTGTTAATCACTCTTTGGGTGAAGAAGTATTTCCTTTTATCTGTTCTAACTTGACTGCTCAGCAATTTCATGGTGTTGTGTGGTACAGAAGTATTCAAAAGGGTTCTAGTGGACAGCTCAGTGAAAGTGTCAACCCAGTGTACTGCTATGGTGAAAAGGGCAAACTGTGGCCGAATCTGCATTTGCATTTTTAAATCAGTCGCGTGCTGCCGTGACGCCGTCTTTCTCTATGCTTGTTTGAATGTTGTTTGGAGAAGATTCTTTTAAAGCAATGCGGAGGCGCAATGACAGTGGAGCTGCCCCAAGAGGACGGTAAACATATGTGGATGTGCAAAAGTACGTTAGCACTGTTGAGGTGTGAAAACAACACCAAATCTGGATAGCTTTTTTGAAGACGGAGCCAAAAGGTGGGGACACTGGTGGGAAAGCAGATTCGGCCTCTATGTTAGGGATTACTAGGAAAGGGATTGATGATAACGCGGTTGATATTCTTTCTTTTTTTTTCAGTATATGTCTTTATTTTTAAACCAAAACAGAGAAAACAACAACAAACAACAAAGAAACATATAAATGCCGGAGGGGGGGGGGTGACGCCTCATTATACAAAATAGAAACTAAACCTTTGTGCCTTGTTTACACACTTTTTTCTTATCTATTGAACCGTTTCGATCTTTTTCCATTTCTTTTTTTTTCAAAAATAGAAAATCAATTATATTTCCTCAAATTTTAACTCTTCCTTCGCTTCATCAGAAAACAGCATTATCGTCCTTACACCAATATTATATATTTCCTTTAGAACATTCATTTAACAATCTATTTCTATTCCTACTTTACAGAATCATACTATTTGTAAATCAAACTCTTTCCATGTAGATATTTGTTTCTGATCTTCAACTTCAATCCTACGTATTCTTGAAGTTCATCTTAACAGGAAAAAAAAGGAAGACTCGCTATGCTTTCAAGCTTGCAAAATTTGTAAACCATTCTCAATCTTATTCCTTTATCTTCAACCATATTCATTCTTAATGTCTTATGCGGTTGATATTCTAATGCCCCTGTATAGATCTATGGTGTGGCCTCCTTTGGAATCCTGTGTACTGTTCTGGTCACCGTTATCTCCAAAAGGACATTGCAGAGATGGAGAAAGGGCAGAGGAGGGCAACCAAGATGATTAGGGGGTTGGAATGCCTTCCCTATGAGGAAAGGCGAAAGAGCCTGGAACTTTTCAGTTTAGAAAAGAGATGGATTCATGGAGGATAAATCTGTCCATGGCTAGTGACTGAAGGGAACTTCCACATTCAGAGGCACTAATCCTCTGAATCCCAGAGCCAGGAGGCAACACCAGGGGAAGGCCTCAGCCTCTATGCTATTGGATCTCCAGAGGAACCGTATGGCCACTGTGTGAGACAGGATGCTGGACTAGATGGACCACTGGTCTGATCCAGCAGGGCTCTTCTGACGTTCTTAAGGCCTATAGATTAGGTTGTCAGCTCCAGGTTGGGAAATACCTGGAGATTTTGGAATCTGGGGAGGGGGAGCTGGGAATAGGAGGGACTTCAATGGGATCTAATGCCCTAGAGTCCATCTTCCAAAGCAGCCATTTGTCAGGCACTTCGGCTAGTCAGTCAAACACCAGGCCTCATGGAAAAGGATAATGTTTATTAGACTGCAATACTAAAGCGCTAGAACAGAAGCATTGTTAAGAATGACCTATACAAAAGGAACATCTAGGGTTATACTCAAAGGGGGGAGAGAAGCCCCTCTGCCCTCTACCAACAGATGCTATATTGCTACATTCCCACAAAGCAATAATTTCCCATGCCTAGCTGTTGTCTTAAGAAACAGAAAGGAGACATTCATCCTGGCGTTTTCAAGGCCATTTGGCCTAGATGAGATGAAGATTGCACCATCTCCCAGGCAACCTCGACACCTCCCCACATACCAGAGAAAATACAGACACAAGCACTGACAACTTCTCGCCTCCCCTCACGCCTATGGCAGGGATACCTGACACCATTTTCCCCAGGTGAACTGAGCTCTGCCACCTGGAGATCAGTTGTAACCAGTGTTCCCTCTAAGCTGAGTTGGTGTGAGCTAACTCACAGTTCTTTTAGCCTCCGGCTCACACATCTTTGTCTCAGCTCAGGAAGGGAAGGCTCCAGAGCAGATTAATTTATGCAGCAGCCAAATCTCTCGCTCACAACTTTAATGCCAGTAAGCTCACAAAGTAGAATGTTTGCTCACAAGACTCCAGAGCTTAGAGGGAGCATTGGTTGTAACCCAGAGGTTGGCAACAGAAGGCATAAAGGATAGCTCAGAGCACAATGGCACATAAGGTGCAAAATCAAAATGGCGCCCACCCCAGCAATTAAAAAAATATTATTGGCCGGCCTGCAGGCTAATCCAACAGCAGTGAGATTAGGTTACTCACAGGCAAGGACACCAACTCAAGCAACATAGTCAAGGTCCAGTCCAAGGTCAAAGCACAAAGTCAAGAGCCGTCATTAGTCTGGTCTACGGGTCAGTCCATACAGAAAGGTCCAGAAGTCCTAGGGTAGCACAAAAAGTTGAGAGGCGAGACATTTAAAGGGAGGGGGGAGTTTGAGTCTTTGGGGAGACCATGCAAGCTTCTAAAGACTTTGAGAAAAATTGGGGGATGGAACACAGTTTCTGGATTGTTCCTTCCTTCTTTGATTCCTTTGTAAGCAAAAATTGTCAGTTATCCGTATTTCAATGCCCCCAAATTGTTGATTCAGGCAGCTGCCTCCTTTACCTCATTAAGACAGCGCTGGCCTTCTGTGACATCACAGCAACTAAGCCAATGGCAATACGATAGACCTTAACTCCCCAGTCAATGAAAGTTTATTCCAATAATTGCATCTTTCCCCGCGCTTCACTGCCTCCTGCATTCTCCAAGAAGCTACTGAAACATTTGGTCAGCATCTTGTACCAGAAACAGACAGCGATCAAGGAAAAACTCACTGAACTTGACTCCTCGCTACAGAACCAACTTGCTTCAGAGGAATTTCACAACAGGCGACAAGACATCTACAAGATGCAACTGACTTCCCTGCAAAAACAGAAGGACAAAAAAAAACCCCTTTCCAGCCTTTTACAAGCTTCCCTCCTGCAACAGTTGCCAGGAGCTTAATCTATGGAGATTTCACTTCAGGATTGAGACCTGGCATCCTAAATCTATGTAGAAGGCAAGCAAAAAAAACATGATGTATTATGCCCCCCACCCAATTTATTTTACAGACTTATACGTTCTTTTCCAATATCCAATTTACTTGGAGCGTTGAAATTCCATCAACACCACAATGGACCATGCATATCACGTCTCATTCCGTACACAAACTTTATCAGAGTGGGTAGCATTGAAATTCCTATGTAATTTTAATCCATTTGGACAAACACTATTTTATTTATTTATTTATTAGTTAGTTACATGTATACCCCGCCCTCCCTGCGAACAAGCTCAGGGCGACTTACAAGTCGGTATAGTCATTTCTCATAGCAACATTCATCAAATCCAATCTCTCTCCTTGGTATGCATCATCCTAAATCTATGAGCAATTTTCTTTTAAGAAAAATTTTATTAACAGGATATAGTAGCATGTTCCATAGTTAATAACCAATTCTTAACATATCCTTTTCTACAATTTTTCTTCCCTCCCCTCCCCCGGCTCCCAGCGATGCTTCACCCCCATTAATATTTCAGTCAATATTCTCTTACATTCAGTTCTTACTCAGTAAACAAAACTACATTTTAAACATTTTGTTTTTCTATTTCTCCTCCTTAGGTAACATCTTAAATACAATCCATTTCTTATACTACTTCTATTCTTAGTAGTCATCAAAGCAAAGTAATCTATTTTTAACATCCCAATTCAATTCTAAGTAAACTTTAAAGTCTTTCCAATCTGCTGAAAATTCTGCATCTACGTTTCCATTAAGTTTTTTTGTCAGTTTGTCCATTTCTACCATAAAAATAATCTTCTTTATCCATTCCCATTTATCTGGTATCTTCTCTTGTTTCCAGAATTGAGCATAAGTCATCCTTGCCGTTGTAATTAAATACCATAACAATGTTCTCTTTGTCACTTTGATTTCTTCCATTTTAAGCCCTAAAAGTAACATTTCTGGCTCTTTTTTCAAAGTACATTTCAGGATCTTCTGAATTTCGTTATGGACCTCAGTCCAAAAAGCGACCGCTTTTTCACATGTCCACCACATATGGTAAAACGAGCCCTCTTTTTTCTTACACTTCCAACATTTGTTAGATATGTTCTCATTCATATTAGCAATTCTAAATCTATGAGCAATTTTGTGTGTGTGTGTTAGCAAAAACTGTTTAGAAGAAGGCACCAGGCTGGCCTACTGGTGTGAGATACATCTGCCTCTGCCTTACTCCATGTAGCACAAAGGTCCTCCAGTGACAGTCCAGCCAGCCCAGGGGACATCACATGATACCACTGACTCCCAAATGTTCCCGCCTGGGCAGGGCTTTTCTTGTAGAAAAAGCCCAGCAGGAACTCATTAGCATAATAGGCCACACCCAACAGCGGAAACTCATTTGCCTATTAGGCCACAACCCTGACAGCTGCAGCACATTAGCAGATTAGGCCACACCCCCGTGTTACCAGAAATGTGGTCATCCAGCCACACCCACCTTTTGCTTCTTATTCTGTTTACCTTGTTTGTTGTCAAAACCCAGGGCTATTTTTGGTAGCAGGAACTCCTTTGCATGTTAGGCCACACACCCCTAATGTAGCCAGTCCTAATGAGTTTCTGCTGTTGGGTGTGGCCTCTTATGCTAATGAGTTCCTGCTGGGTGTGGCCAGCACGGAAGCCAGCCAGAACTCCGTTCCTGTGCGTTCCTCCCCAAAAATAGTCCTGCACCTGGCAATGAAGACCACAGGGAGAGGCCCTCCTGACGATCCCATCAATCAAAGACACTTCTTTGGTGGGTCCAGGGGACAGGGCCTTTTCAGTGGCAGCCCCATGATGATGGAACAGCCTCCCCAGAGAGGCACACCTGCCCCCCCCCCCACTTTCAGTCTTCAGGGGGCACATCAAGACTATTTTATTGGGTGGTCTGGTGAAACACTAGCTGTCCTGAGCTGTGATTGTGGATTCAGGCTTGCATTTTTTATATTGTTTTATTTTATGTATAAAATTTATGTTGGAAACTGCTTTGAGATCTGCAAGGACGAAACCAGTGCGGTGTAGTGGTTAAAAGTGTCGGACTAGGATCTGGGAGACCCGGGTTCGAGTCCTAATTCTGCTTTAGAAGCTTGCTGGATGACCTTGGGCCAGTCACACCCTCTCCACCTCACATACCTCACTGGGTTCTTACAAGGATAAAATAGAGGAGAGGAGAATGATGTAAGCTGCGAAGAAGAGGAAGAGGAAGAGATTGGATTTATACCCTGCCATCACTTGGAGTCTCAGAGTGGCTTACAAGCTCCTTTCCCTTCCCCTCCCTGCAACAGACATCTGGTGAGGTAGGTGGGGCTAAAATAGCTCTTTCAAGAACTATTCCTTGAGAGAACAGCTCTGACAGAACTATGGCTCGCCCAAGGTCATCCAGCAGCTGCAAGTGGAGGAGTGGGGAATCGAACCTGGTTCTCCCAGATTAGAGTCTGCGCGCTTAACCGCTACACCAAACTGGCTCTCATTGGGGCCCCATTGGAGAGAAAGGTGGGGTAGAAGTGAATCAAACAACGAGTAAATGTTTTAAACAAATAATTTCATAATTCAGCTCTTGGGCAATAGCAAAAGAAGAGAAGGAGGAGAAGAAGAGATTGGAATTATCGCCCCACCCTTCACTTGGCGTCTCAGAGCAGTTTTGAAAAGTACTGAGACTGGCGAGCCCGTAGAATGAAATCAGCTCATACTTTTATTTCAAGGCTGAGAACAAGACAACTTAAGCCGGCTCGCGGGCCGGCTTGTATCTCCCAAGAAACCCACACCCAACACACACACACTCGTGATTGGACTATACACATTGATTGCATTATCTTCCTTGATCCTAGTCCCCCAATTGGAAGGGAGCTAGGATCCTACTATCCATTGTCTTCACGAGCGAAGCTCAGGCCCTTCGTCCAACCACGTGTCGGACCCGCTGGAACTGGTCCGAGCATATGACTGGCCCGGACCCGCGTTCCGCTCTGGGTACATTACAAGTTGACAATCTGCTTTCCCTTCCCCTCCCCACAACAGACACCCTGTGAGGTAGGCGGGGCTCAGAGAGCTCTGAGAGGACAGCTCTGAGAGAACGGTGACTGACCCAAGGTCTCTCCAGCAGCTGCATGTGGAGGAGTGGGGAATCAAACCCGGTTCTCCCAGATTAGAGTCTGTGCTCCCAGCCACTACGCCAAACTGGCTCTCTGGAGGAAGGATTCTAGAGGCAGAGATACTAAATCCATGATCCAGACCTTCTGCGTTGTCTTCAGGTGACATATTTGAAGCAATTCCCTGCTTTCCTTTACAGCTTTTCGTTTCTGTCTGGAGGGGGCTGTTACTTCCCATTTATCATGTCTATGAGAGAGGAAGGAATGTTACGAAAATGAAAGAAATAAACGTCTGGTCTCCTTGCACATTTGGTGCAGCGTCTCCAAAAAGTGGAGGAGGTGGGTTTGCATGTCAAGGGGGGGCACGAACTGTTCCTTTGTTTTTTGGCCACTCAACACTGCCACCTGGTGCCCGAAGCTCTAGCTTGAAGGGAAATTTCCAAATACCGTTTTCTTGCAAAGATAGAAGTGGAACAAGGGAAGGGTTGTACCTCGCCACAGTCCTTACGGAACTGTCCGGTCTCAAATCCGAACTGGTTTTAAAGTTTAACTCCCAGATTAATACATATAAGAGGTTCATAGAAGCATAGAGCTGGCAGAGCACAAGGGTCACCTAGTCCAACTCCCTGCACGATGCGGGGAATTCCCAGCTACCCTTTCTAGGGTTGCCAGACTCTTTTTCAAGAATGGCCCTGACAGAACTGTGGCTTGCCCAAGATCGTCCAGCAGGTGCAAGTGGAGGAGTGGGGAATCAAACCCGGTTTTCCCAGATTAGATTCCACACACTTAACCAATACATGACCATGGAAACATCTTCGGACAGCGCTGGCTCTTCAGCTTTGAAACGGAGATGAGCACCGCAACCCTAGAGTCGGATTTGACTGGCTTTCGAGCAAGGGAGCCTTTATCTTTACTTAACCACTACACCAAACTCCTCCACTCACACCTGCTGGATGACCTTGGGAAAGCCATCGTTCTGGCACAGCTGTTCTTGAAAAAGAGCCGTTTCTGTCAGAGATCTCTCAGCCCCACCTATCTCACAGGGTGTCTGTTGTGGGGAGGGGAAGGGAAAGGAGTTTATAAGCCACTCTTAGACTCTTTTGGGTAGTGAAGGGTGGGGTATAAATCCAATCTCCTCCTCCTCCTCCTCCTCCTCCTCCTCCTCCTCCTCCTCCTCCTCCTCCTCCTTCTTCTCCTCCTCCTTCTTCTTCTTCTTCTTCTTCTTCTTCTTCTTCTTCTTCTTCTTCTTCTTCTTCTTCTTCTTCTTCTATGCAGGATCAGCCTAGAGCATCCCTGACAAGTGTTGGTCCAGCCGCTACTTGAAGACTGCCAGGGACTGGGGAGCTCACCACCTCCCGGGGCAGCTGATTCCATTGCTGAACAACCCTTACTGTAAAAAAAAAAAAATCCTAATATCCAGCTGGTAACTCCCTGGCCTTAATTTAAACCCATGATTATGAATCCTCTCCTCTGCTGCCAACAGGAACGGCTCCCTGCCCTCCTCTAAGTGACAGCCCTTCAAAGACTTCAAGAGAGCCATCCTGTCCCCGCTCAACCTCTTCTTCTCCAGACTGAACATTCCCAAGAAGTCCCTCAGCCTTTCCTCACAGGGCTTCTTGGTCTCCAGGCCCCCTGATAATCCTCGTCGCTCTCCTCTGCACCCGCTCCGTTCTGTCCACATCCTTTTGGAAATAGGGCCTCCAGAACTGCACACACTTGGATGGGAGACCAGCAAGGAAGTCCATGACTGTGTTACGCACACACAAACCACCGTTGAATGCCTCTTGCCTTGAAAACCCTACAGGGTCGCCATATGTCGGCGGCCACTTGATGGCACTTTCGATCCCCAGCAAACACCTCGGTGTTTGAACCTCTCTCAGGTTGAACTTGTTGAACCTCGGTGTTATTTCGTGACCGTTTGGATCAGTGCTCCCTCTAAGCTGAGTTGGTGTGAGCGAGCTCACGGTTCTTCAGTCTCCAGCTCACACATTTTTGTCTCAGCTCAGGAAGGATGGGTCCAGAGCAAACTAATTCATGCAGTGGCCAAATCGCTCGCTCACAACTTTAATGCCAGTAGCTCACCAAGTAGAGTTTTTGCTCACAGGACTTCACAGCTTAGAGGGAGCATTGGTTTGGATAGTGGTTAGCGTACTTTGGTCACATTGTGAGAAGACAAGACGAACCAGAAAAGACAATTGTGCAAGGAAAAGTTGAAGTCCGCACTTTATGCCATCAGTTAGAAAGAGGCAAACAGGGGGGGTAAATTTTATACTGCCACCATAATCAATGTTTCCCGAATTTGTTATGAGCAAATAATTGGGGGGGGGGGTTGTCTTCTAAAAAGAATTGTTCAAAAACTGAAGGCAGAACAACATGAGAAGCCAAGGTGTTCAGCTCTGAAAGAGTACAATGGCGCTCAGCAGCATGGCATAGCCCAATCTCGTCATATCTCTGAAGCTAAGCAGGGTCAGTCCTTGGAAGAAGAAGAAGAAGAAGAAGAAGAAGAAGAAGAAGAAGGAGGAGGAGGAGGAGGAGAAGGAGGAGAAGGAGGAGAAGGAGGAGAAGGAGAAGAAGAAGGAGAAGGAGAAGGAGAAGGAGAAGGAGAAGGAGAAGGAGAAGGAGAAGGAGAAGGAGAAGGAGAAGGAGAAGGAGAGGAAGAGGAAGAGGAAGAGGAAGAAGAGGAGGAAGAGGAAGAGGAAGAGGAGGAGGAGATTGGATTTCTACCCCGCCCTTCACTACCTAAGGGAGTCTCAGAGCAGCTTACAAACTCCTTTCCCCTTCCCCTCCCCACAACAGACACCCTGTGAGGTAGGTGGGGCTGAGAGAGCTCTGGCAGAAACTGCTCTTTCTCAAGGACAGCTCTTGTCAGCACCATGTCTTGCCCAAGGTCATCCAGCAGGTACAAGTGGAGAAGCGGGGAATCAAACCCGGTTCTCCTAGATTAGAGTCTGCACACTTAACCACTACACCAAACTGGGAGGGAGAGTTTGAAGGGGAGGGGCTTCAGCTCGCTGGCAGATTATCTGCTTGGAACGCAGAAGGTCCCAAGTTCAATCCCTGGCATCTCCCGTTAAAAGGATCAAGTAGGAAGTGATGTGAAAGACCTCCGCCTGAGACCCTGGAGAGCCACTGACAGTCTGAGTAGAGAAGACCGACTTTGGTCCATTCCCTACTCTCCTTCTAATCCATGTTCGTTGTGATGGCCTGCAAGCAATTATGCACTAAAACTGAATTCAGCCTTCTTTTTCTTCCGTTTTTTCCCCTGTTCTGCACTAAAATCAAATTCGACTTTCTTTTTATCCCGTTTCCCCTCCCCCTCGTTCTACACTAAAATTGTATTAAACCTTCTTTTTATTCTGGTTTTTCACCCCATTCTGCACTAAAAATCAAATTCAGCTTTCTTTTTATTCCAGGTTTTTTCCCCATTCTGCATTATGTTAGCTCCCTTCAGTGGTCGGCCCGGTTTCAGCCCGCTGTTGCCCCGGGGTTTTTGGATGCTGTTTTGCCCTGGACTTAAATCACCTCCACTTGGAACAATTAGAAAATTCGGAGTGGCAGGCAAACGCGGATGGACCTAAGCTCTGATTTGGTATCAGGGTTCATGTGAAGGAAGGCTCTGCACAGGGAGGCAGTGAGAGCCAGTTTGGTGTAGCAGTTAGGAGTGTGGACTCTAATCTGGGAGAACCGGGTTTGATTCCCCACTCTTCCACATTCAGCTGCTGGTGTGACCTTGGGTCAGACACAAGTTCTCTCAGAACTTTAGTTGCTGTAGATTTTCCGGGTTGTGTGGCCTTGGCATTGTGGGGCCTGATGTTTTGCCAGTAGCTGTGACTGGCATCCTCAGAGGTATACCACAGAAAGATGGAGTACTCTCTGTCTCTCTCAGAACTGTTCTGTCAAGAGCAGTCTTTGAGAGAGCTCTCTCAGCCCCACCTACCTCACAGGGTACCTGTTGTGGGGAGGGAAAAGGAAAGAAGATTGTAAGCCGCTCTGAGACTCCGAGTGAAGGGCAGGGTATAAATCCAATCTCTTCTTCTTCGAACCACCTCCCACTTGCCTAGAAAGCCTCTTGCTTGGCTGTGACCAGGGCTATTTTTGGGCAGGAACGCACAGGAACGGAGTTCCAGCTGGCTCCCGAGTTAGCCACACCCAGCAGGAACTCATTAGCATAACAGGCCACACCCAACAGCAGAAACTCATTCGGATTGGCTACATTAGGGCTGTGTGGCCTAACATGCAAAGGAGTTCCTGCTACAAAAAGGGACATGTGAGGAAGAAATTGAAAGGAAGAGTGGAGAAGGTCAAAACCATTGGGGAAGCTTGGAGACTATTTAAAAAGATAATCCTAGAAGCTCAGAAAAAATATATACCGCAGGTTAGGAAAGGTACAAATAGGTATAGAAAAAAGCCTGCATGGTTAACAAATAAAGTAATGGAAGCTGTAAAAGGTAAGAAGGATTCCTTTAAACGGTGGAAAGCTAGTCTTAGTGAGGTTGATAAAAGGGAACACAGACTATGGCAAATAAAATGCAAGTCTGTGATCAGGCAAGCAAAAAGGGAATATGAGGAGCATATCGCAAAAAACATAAAGACCAACAATAAAACTTTCTTCAAATACATTAGAAGTAGGAAGCCAGTCAGGGAGGCAGTGGGGCCCTTGGATGACCAAGGGGTAAAAGGAGTAGTGAAGGATGATAGGGAAATGGCTGAGAAGCTGAACGCATTTTTTGCCTCTGTCTTCACTGTGGAAGAGGAGAAGTGTTTGCCCACTCCAGAAGCACCGATTTCGGGAGGGGGTTTGAAAGACCTGAATCAGATTGCGGTGACAAGAGAGGAAGTCCTCCGACTGATGGACAATTTAAAAACTAATAAATCACCAGGCCCGGATGGCATTCATCCGAGAGTTCTGAAAGAACTCAAATGTGAACTTGTGGATCTCCTGACAAAAATATGTAATCTTTCTTTAAAATCTGCCTCCATTCCTGAGGACTGGAAGGTAGCTAATGTCACTCCAATCTTTAAAAAGGGCTCCAGGGGAGATCCAGGAAATTACAGGCCAGTCAGTCTGACATCGATACCGGGTAAATTGGTGGAAACTGTTATTAAGGAAAGAATTAGTAGGCACATTGATGAACAAAAACTATTGAGGCAGACTCAGCATGGGTTCTGTAAAGGAAGATCTTGTCTCACTAACCTGTTAGTGTTTTTTGAGGGAGTGAACAAACATGTGGACAAGGGGGACCCAATAGATATTATTTACCTTGACTTCCGGAAAGCTTTTGATACAGTTCCTCATCAAAGGCTCCTAAGTAAGCTCAATAGTCATGGGATAAAAGGACAAGTCCTCTTGTGGATCAAAAACTGGCTTATAAATAGGAAACAGAGAGTGAGTATAAATGGGAAACTTTCTCAGTGGAGGGTGGTAAGCAGTGGGGTACCACAGGGATCAGTACTCGGTCCGATGCTTTTTAACTTGTTTATTAACAATTTGGAATTGGGAGTAAGCAGTGATGTGGCTAAATTTGCAGATGACACGAAGTTGTTCAGGGTGGTGAAAACCAGGGAGGATTGTGAGGCACTCCAAAGGGATCTGTTGAGGATGGGTGAGTGGGCGTCAACGTGGCAAATGGGGTTCAATGTGGCCAAGTGCAAAGTGATGCACATTGGAGCCAAAAATCCTAAATATAAATACACATTGATGGGGTCTGATCTGGCAGAGACTGACCAAGAGAGAGATCTTGGAGTCGTAGTGGATAACTCGCTGAAAATGTCTACACAATGTGTAGCTGCAATAAAGAAGGCCAACGCTATGCTGGGGATTATTAGGAAGGGAATTGATAACAAATCAGCCAGTATCATCATGCCCCTGTATAAATCATTGGTGCGACCTCATTTGGAATACTGTGTACAGTTCTGGTCACCACATCTCAAAAAGGATATTATAGCATTGGAAAAAGTGCAGAGAAGGGCAACTAGAATGATAAAAGGGTTGGAACACCTTCCCTATGAAGAAAGGTTAAAATGCTTGGGGCTCTTTAGCTTGGAGAAACGACGGCTGAGGGGTGACATGATCGAGGTTTATAAGATTATGAATGGGATTGAGCAGGTTGAGAAAGAAGTACTTTTCTCCCTTTCTCACAATACAAGAACTCGTGGGCACTCTATGAAATTGCTGAGCAGTCGGGTTAAAACAGATAAAAGGAAATACTTCTTCACCCAAAGAGTGATTAACATATGGAATTCACTGCCACAGGAGGTCGTGGCAGCTGCAAGCATGGACAGTTTCAAGAGGAAATTAGATAAACATATGGAGCAGAAGTCCACCAGTGGCTATTAGCCACAGGGTATGGATGGGAACTCTCAGTCTGGGGCAGGTGATGCACTCTATTCTTGGTGCTGGAGGGGGCAGCAGTGGGAGGGCTTCTGGTGCCCTGGCCCCACTGCTGGACCTCCGGATGGCACCTGGTATATTTTGGCCGCTGTGTGACAGAGTGTTGGACTAGATGGGCCATTGGCCTGATTCAACATTGGCTTCTCTTATGTTCTTATGTTCTTATTAAAAAAAGCCCTGGGTTTTGACAACAAACAAGGTAAACAGAATAAGAAGCAAAAGGTGGGTGCGGCTGGATGACTACACTTCCGGCAACATGGGGGTGTGGCCTAATATGATAATGAGCTGTGCTATCAGGGGGTGTGGCCTAAAATGCTAATGAGTTTCTGCTGTTGGGTGTGGCCTGTTACGCTAATATGTTCCTGCTGGGCTTTTTCTACAAAAAAAAAAGCCCTGGCTGTGACCCAACAGTACTTTACACACAGCAACGCAATGGCACTTCTAGCCAGACCCTTTACCCACTAGGCTGTACTCTCTCCTCCCTTGACTCTGTGATACGCAGAAACCAGGGCGTTACAATCCCTGTTCCGCGAGCTATAAAACTCCCTAGCAATACCGAGGCTCTGCCTAATCATAACCCAATCTCATGTAGGTGTTGTAAGATTCATGAGCTCACAGCCTCCCGATATACAGCCACCTATTTGGAAAAGAATCATTTACACAATTTCCACCGAGGAGGTTTTACAGCCCAGCTTAATCCTCTATTACAGGCAAGCTAACTGAGATCATTCATGATTCATACTTGTGCTTATGTTCCGGCTCAGTGAAAACAGGTGAATATTGTGTCAGATTTTTAAAATATATGTGTTTTCGATACCGGCAGGGGAACGGCCGTGGGGCCTGTGGAAATTCAAAGCGTTCGGGAGAAAGGTTTTCGAGTCTGATCTTTTGCTGACAGAAGTAGAGGTGGGCGGGGGGAACTTACTAGCTCGAGGTCTGTTTCAAAGACTGGCAACCCTGGTTTTTAGGCATCTCGCCAAAGGTTGCGAGCTCTTGCCTGGGAAATTCCTGGCGAGTTGGGGGGGGGGTAACTGGTTTTACCTGTCTTTTTAGCGGTTTCAACAGATCTTTTAACTGTTCTACTGTTACTTGTTTTAATTGTGCATTGCTGAATGTTGTGCACCACCGTGAGCCCTCCAGCAGGGAGGCAATCTATACATTTAATTAATAAATCACCACCACCATCATCATCATTATCGTATGACATCGTGTGTAGTATATAAGGAACCGACAACACTCAACAGCAGTGCTCCCTCTAAGCTGAGTTAGTGTGAGCTAGCTCACAGTTCTTTAAGCCTCCAGCTCACGCATTTTCGTCTTCGCTTAGGGAGATCTCCAGAGCAAACTGATTTATGCAGTAGCCAAATCGCTCGCTCACAACTTTAATGCCAGTAGCTCACAAAGTAGAATTTTTTGCTCACAAGACTCCGCAGCTTAGAGGGAGCATTGCTCAACAGTATATATTTTTGCTGTTGTTCAGTCGCACAGTCGAGTCCGACTCTTCGCGACCCCCCAGACCACATCACGCCAGGCCCCCCTGTCTTCCAGCGTCCTCCGGAGTTTGCGTAATTTCATGTTCGGTGCATCGATGACACTGTCTAGCCATCTCATCCTTTGCCGTCCCCTTCTTCTTTGGCCTTCCATCTTTCCCAGCATCAGGATCTTCTTCTCCAGTGAGAAACGACGGCTGAGGGGTGACATGATCGAGGTTTATAAGATTATGAATGGGATTGAGCAGGTTGAGAAAGAAGTACTTTTCTCCCTTTCTCACAATACAAGAACTCGTGGGCACTCCATGAAATTGCTGAGCAGTCGGGTTAGAACAGATAAAAGGAAGTATTTCTTCACCCAAAGAGTGATTAACATGTGGAATTCACTGCCACAGGAGGTGGTGGCAGCTACAAGCATGGACAGTTTCAAGAGGGAATTAGATAAACATATGGAGCAGAAGTCCATCAGTGGCTATTAGACACAGGGTATAGATGGGAACTCTCGGTCTGGGGCAAGTGATGCACTGTATTCTTGGTGCTTGGGGAGGGGGGTCAACAGTGGGAGGGCTTCTAGTGTCCTGGCCCCACTGCTGGACCTCCTGATGGCCCGTGGTATTTCTGGCCGCTGTGTGACAGAGTGTTGGACTAGATTGGCCATTGGCCTGATTCAACATTGGCTTCTCTTATGTTCTTACGTTCTTATGTTCCAGTGAGTGCTCCCTTCTCATTTGGCGGCCAAAGTCTTTGAGCTTCAGCTTCAGTATCTGGCCTTCCAGAGGACAGTCAGGGTTGATTTCTTTTGGGATTGACTGATCTGATCTCCTTGCAGTCCAAGGGACTCTCAAGAGTCTTCTACAGCATCCAACGGGATATGTACATACAAACAAATCCAGTTGTTTAGTTCGACTCACACGTGTACGTTTAAACTCTAGCCGGATCCCAGCGGAGGCGTTTGTTAGCAGCTTTCACTTTGGATGGCAGGTTTTCCTCCTACTGAAAACATTAAGCTACATGCCCATTTCGTAAAAACTTCTAGTGGCTTCTCTTTAGAATGGATGTGGAAAAGCTTAACTGGTGGGGTTTTTTTTAACTTTTGGAGAGAGGTGTCTTTTAGGATGCAACAAGGGATGAAATACATCCGGGACCTCATGATCATGATACCCAGTTAGATAAACTTATGGAGCAGAAGTCCATCAGTGGCTATTAGCCACAGGGTATAGATGGGAACTCTCAGTCTGGGGCAGGTGATGCACTCTATTCTTGGTGCTGGAGGGGGCAGTAGTGGGAGGGCTTCTGGTGCCCTGGCCCCACTGCTGGACCTCCTGATGGCACCTGGTATATTTTGGCCACTGTGTGACACAGAGTGTTGGACTAGATGGACCACTGGCCTGATTCAGCATTGTCTTCTCTTATGTTCTTATCTATTCATACAGATCTGGAAAGTCTCTCCCTTGTTCTATCTATTGTATCTACGGTTCCAACACAGATTGTTGCTGTTTTTTTTCTTTGTAGAATGTTTTGTACTAAGATCATTAAGTGTACACAAGTATGAGTCGAACTTAACAAATGTATTTGTATGTGTATATATACTACTGTGTGTCATATAGCCAGGAGATCCTAAGATTGTCCGGCAGCCAGGAGTTCTAGCTCTTTTCGTGTTATGTACCACTAGGTGGCAAGCGAGACTTGTTTATAAGTCAAGAGACATTTCAGGAGTGGTTTGCCGTTGCCTGCCTCTGCGTCACATCCCTGGTATTCCTTGGAGGTCTCCCATCCAAATATTAGCCAGGGCCAACCCTACTTAACTTCTGAGATCTGATGGGATCTGGCTATCCTGGGCTATGCAGGTTTGAGGAGTGGAGCATGGGGAGGGTGTTTGGAGAGGGCCATCAGTGGAATACGATGTCATAGAGTCCACCGTCCAAAGCAGCCATTTTCTCCAAGTCTAGAGATCAGCTGCAGTTCCGGGAGCTCTCCAGGCCTCACCTGGAGAATGGCAACCACCCTACTCTGGCCTCGGTTTCTGCTGCTGGTTTGTCTGCTAGAAAAGCATAGAAGGCTCACAGTCACAGATGACAATACGAAGACCAAAAAGGAAACTGTACAAAATTGCGCTGATATCATATCATATATGTTAATAACGTGAAGTCTCATTGCATTGTGGCATAATAGGTTGTACAGAAGAACAAGAAGTCTTTTACACAATAATGTGATGGTAATGGTGATGTGATGATGGAATTCTCCAGAGTAAATCACGTTTCGTGGGCCACTTCTTCCAAAAGATCCTTAATACATTACATAATATAATATAATATAATATAATATAATATAATATAATATAATATAATATAATATAATATAATATAATATAATATAATATAATATAATATAATATAATATAATATAATATAAATGCCTTTTCTTAAAACATTTGGGAAATCCAAGCCACGTACACATCATACTCAATAAACAATATACATACAAAGATGTCCCTCCTTATTCCATAGAATGCAACTCTTTCAAATGGAGTCATTTACAAAGTCTAAAAAGAGAGAATACATGCATATTATAATGATTGGACATTATTACAAAGGTCAAAATTTGTTAGCAATATTAGCATTATTTTACAAAGAGAAAGGACTCTTACCCAATCTATTAAGTGTATCCATTCTTACATCAACGGGCCAGAAATTACAATCTTGCCTATACAGTTGCAGACAGTCAAACCTATTTTACATCCAAACAGTCTCTGCTCTTAAAAAAAAATATCCATTCCCGGTATCCAGGCTGATGCCTATGAAACTTACAAACTACAAATTAAACCTACCAGAAGGCTACCCTACAAAGGCTTACAAAAAAATTTACTCACAAGAAAGCCTACTTATAAAAAGCACACAAGATCTAATGATGCATTCAGACCATTTGTATCCAAAGGGTCTTGGTCTTAAAGGGTCTCTGGTCACCGCGACCAGGGCCAGGGCTTTTTCGGTGGCGGCCCCTACCTGGTGAAATGAGCTCCCAGAGGAGATCAGGGCCCTGCGGGACCTTATGCAGTTCCGCAGGGCCTGCAAGACGGAGCTCTTCCGCCGGGCATTCAAGTAGGGGCCGCCATTGCCACCACCATCGATGGGGTGGATAACAATCGGACTAGGAATGGCCCCAGGAAGATCTTCAATGACATCATGGCACTGCTCCCACCGGACTTACTTGGGACCAACTACAGGACAAGACCACCCTAAAGAACTGATCGTCACCACCGTGAGATCTATTCGGGGACCATTTTGTTGCATGGAACACTTTATTGTATTTCTGCTATTTAATGGTTTTATCGCTTTTATTATGCTTTATGTGGGCTATGCCCCTTGTAAGCCGCCCGGAGCCCGCTTGCAGGGAGGGTGGAGTAGAAATGTCAAAAATAAATAAATAAATAAAAGAAACATATCCATGACTGGTATCCAGACGGAGGCCTATGAAACTTACAAGCTACAAATGAAACTTACCAAAAGACTACCCAACAAAGACTTACAAAGTTAGTTTGTCTGCCACAGAATTGCTGCAAGGAAGGATTCTGGGACATGTTCTAAGAAGGATCCTCACAGTTTCCATCAGGGAGGCTCAATTACTCAGTGGTTTGGTCCATGTCTTGCTCACTCACGTCACTAGTCGTGGTTAGAGGATCTATCACTCGCCAAGTTCTTCCAATGGTGTCAAAAGGAACTCAGATGTGTTGTTTACACAGTTACAGACTGCTTTCTCACAACGGACCCCATCATCTGCCTCCACCTCCAACAGTTAAAAGGTGCATAGTTACCGGTGGGGGGGAAGAATCTATTTGATTTTTCGGTTGAGACTTACTACTTAGGTGGCACTGGGCGCTTCCACTGTCAACGGGGGAGCTGGAGCAAGATAATGTCACACAGCGTTCATGCTTTTGGTGTAGTGGTTAGGACTGGAGTGTGGACTCTAAGCTAGAAGAACTGGGTTTGGTCCCCCACTCCTCCACATGCAGCTGCTGGTGTGACCTTGGGTCAGTCGGAAGTTCTTTCAGAGCTGTTTTCTCAAGGGAAGTTCTCAAAAGAGCTCTCTCAGCCCCACCTACCTCACAGGATGTCTGTTGTGGGGACAGGAAGGGAAGGAGACTGTAAGCTGCTCTGAGACGTCTTCAGGTAGTGAAGGGTGGGGTATAAATCAAATCTCTTCTTCTCTCTTCTCTCTTCTTTTGTTGACATTCTCGGCTTCCCTCATCTATACATGGGTGGAGCAGGGAGCAAGGAGTAGCACACGTCTGCTCACCTTCTTGTGGCCCTCCTAGTCAAGAGCCAGTGGCAACAGTCTTCTGAAACTTGCATTTTTGGGTGTACAACATGAGTTAACGTCGGTGGCTTTCTAACAATTTATACCCAACCTGACAAAAACGCCAATACCCCTTTTAAACCCTTTTATTAGGTACCTCGCCAAAGAATGCAACAGATGATTTAATCTGCACCTATTTGTTCTGCTTAACACAATATAACAGTGTGGGGTTGTTGGGTTTTTTTTTTCCAAAGGCAGGTCTCCGCAAACTGTTGAACGCAGTAACAATGATGTATCGATTCCAGGAGCTGGCAGAAAAGCTCGGGAGCGGCCAATGCTTTATTTTTTTCTGCAAGATCTGCCGAACGGGGGAAGAATGAAAGGGAGAGCGTTGGAGAAACAAGATTAAGTTGTAATCGTTGCCCAACTTTCTGTAATGGGAAACCCAGACGCTGTTTTGCATGGTTTCACTCCGCTGGAGTTGTCCAGGTTGGCATTAAACAATATGAGATTAAGGACTTGTCAGGCAAACTAATGAGTTTTGGATTGATTTCTGTCTCCAGCAATGTTACCGATGCTTTTGACAGCTGTGATTTATAGGGCATTCTTTGGGCCTGTTCATGAGCGGAGCTGTTTATTTTTTGGTTTGACGGACAAGGTTTCTAATGCTTCGAGTGGAGCGGTGCAGACAGTGGGAAGGACAATAATCACCGGGGTCATCTCTCATTCCTCGAGGAGGGAAGGGTGTTTCTCATCAATTAGCCATGGAGATCGGCAGGCAACACTTGCCAGTCTCCGGCCTCCAGAATGCGATTTGCAACCTTTGCTCCACCTGGTGCTCTCTGGGACAAAAAGTACCCTCGGCATGTCTGCGGGCTTTTCTGCATCCTCATCTCCCTGTGTCACGGCTCAAGTGGGGTGTCACCTGACGCTGCCACCACTCTGGTTCCTGGCTCCTCTGAGAAGGCCCGGAGCACCCTCCCAGGCCTTTAGACCTCCCTTTTAGCTGAAATGAGCGTGAGCACCAGGCAGAGTGAACAATGAAAACGGTTTATTTTATAGGAGGTCAAACAAACAAGGTGCAGGAATAATAACAGCAAGCAGGTGAAAAGTAAAGAAATCATGTGCCCTAATGTGTCTAAAACGACGGCTGAGGGATGACATGATTGAGGTTTATAAGATTATGAATGGGATTGAGCAGGTTGAGAAAGAAGTCCTTTTCTCCCTTTCTCACAATACAAGAACTCGTGGGCACTCCATGAAATTGCTGAGCAGTCGGGTTAGAACAGATAAAAGGAAGTCCTTCTTCACCCAAAGAGTGATTAACACGTGGAATTCACTGCCACAGGAGGTGGTGGCAGCTACAACCATGGACAGTTTCAAGAGGGAATTGGATAAACATCTGGAGCAGAAGCCCATCAGTGGCTATTAGCCACAGGGTATAGATGGGAACTCTCAGTCTGGGGCAGGCGATGCACTCTATTCTTGGTGCTGGAGGGGGCAGCAGTGGGAGGGCTTCTAGTGTCCTGGCCCCACTGCTGGACCTCCTGATGGCACCTGGTATTTTTGGCCGCTGTGTGACAGAGTGTTGGACTAGATGGGCCACTGGCCTGATTCAACATTGGCTTCTCTTATGTTCTTATGTTAAATATATACTGTCCCTAACTCACTATCTCAAGTGGCCTTAGATTACTCGCCCTTCCCTCAGGATGAGGGTTCCTTCCCCACAGCAGCCTTTCTTCTGGCCCTGTTCCCTGGGAAGAAGAACAGCTTTTTTCTCTTGCACCAGTTCTCTTATTCCCCAGCCCTCTTCTTCCCTGCTGGCCAAAATCAGCACCAAAACTTCCCAAGGCCTTCTGGGGTTTGTAGGTCCAGCCTCCCCTACTGCTAGCCAGGCTCCCTGGGCCTACTAGGCCTCTGGTGGCACAGTCCAGATCATGACACCCTGGCTCTTAAGTTCCTGTTTCTTCTTGTTATTGTTTTCTGTTCCATATATAAGCTTTTCTGTACGTGCAGAAGTGCTGAAGAAGTGTGCATGGACATGGAAGCTTATACCCAGGTTTAAACTTGGTTGGTCTTAACGCTGCCACTGGACTCAAGCGTTGTCCTGTTGCTTCATACCAACACAGCTACCCACGTAAATCTCTGTTCCATGTGTGTTTTGCTCCCTTTAGTTTAAGTACTGTGGTTTTTATGCTGGTCATAGGCCAGTGTAATAAATGCTGGACATAGGCCAGTGTAATAAAGAACTGGCCATTAGAAAGAGCAAAATATGTGTGGAAGTTGATGGTGGGTGCCACGTGCCCATAGGCACAACGTTAGGGACACTTGGGTACAAAAAATCAAAGGCACAGATATAGAATGGGAGGGACTTGGCTTGACAGCAGCACATGTGAAAAGGATCTGGGAGTTCGGGTTGATCACAAGCTAAACATGAGCCTGCAGTGTGATGTGGCTGCGAAGAAAGCTAATGCAATCTTAGGATGCATTAACAGAAGCACTGTGTCCAGGTCACAGGAGGTGGCAGTTCCATTCTATTCTGCTATGGTCAGGCCTCACCTGGAGTCCTGTGTCCGCTTTGGGGCACCACACTTTAGGAAGGATGTTGACAAGCCCGAGTGTGTCCAGAAGAGGGCGACCAGGATGGTGAGAGGGTTGGGGTCCAAGTCTTACGAGGAAAGGCTGAAAGAGTTGTGTATGTTTAGCCTGAGAAAGAGAAGGCTTAGGGGGGACATGATTGCAGTCTTCAGGGCTCTTTTTGTAGCAGGAACTCCTTGCATGTAGCCAATCCTCTGATGTAGCCCTGATGTAGCCAATCCTCCAAGAACTTACAGAGCTCTTCTTAGAGGGACTACTGTAAGCTCTTGGAGGATTGGCTACATCAGGGGTGTGTCGCCTAATATGCAAAGGAGTTCCTGCTACAAAAAGAGCCCTGGCAGTCTTCAAATATCTGAAGGGCTGTCATGTCGAAGATGAAGCAGATCTATTCTCTCTTGTTCCGGATTGCAAGACTAGATCTAATGGGTGGAAATTACAAGGGAGTCGATACCAGCTAAATATCAGGAGAAACTTCCTAACTGTAAGAGTGGTTGAGCAGTGCAACAGTCTGCCTTGGGAGGTGGTGAATGCTCCTTCGCTGGACGTTTTTCAGCAGAGGCTGGACGACCATCTTTCGGGTATGTTGTAGGTATGTAGGGCTATCTTTTGGCTGTGTTCCTGCAGAGTGCAGGAGGTTGGACTAGATGACCTGCAAAGGTCCCTTCCAACTCTAACATTCTATGATTCTATGATTATCTAGATACTAGTTGTACATCCTGCATGCCTGTTACTGCACATGCATTATGTCCCTAGTAATGACTGAACATTTCCCTAGCAAAACCTGTGGAACATCAGCAGCAAATCTTCATTGTGTTTAAATCCCCAGCATATAGCTGCAATAAATAGATCTTTTTCCCTCAGTCGGTCCACTAATACAATTCAAACATTTGTCTGCTTTGATATGCGGATGTGCGTGCACATCCTTTGAGAGCCTCAACGCTGATGTTTAATCTGATTCAAATCAGCGCCTCTCCGCTCCTTCCGTTATGTGTAATTTGCATTAATTTGTTCAATTTGCTGCGTTTTGTTTAATCTCTCTTTTGTGAAAATTGAAACAAAAACAGTGACAAACTAATGTAGCCATTACTTAAAAAGAGATTACATTTGCTCCTAAAGTGAAGTTCGAAACACGCCGAACAGCTGGGGCTGGGAAGGGCGGGGAGAACTGCGATTGGCTGAGGGGCTGGTGATGTCACAAAGACCATACAAGAGGACTTTAGAACAACTTTGGATGTTCTTTTGAGAGCCAGCTTGCTGCAGTGGTTAGGAGCATGGACTCTAACCCGGGACAACCGGGTTTGCTTCCCCACTTCACACGCAGCTGCTGGTGTGACCTTGGGTCAGTCACAAGTTATTTCAGAGCTGTTCTCTCAAGGGCAGTTCTCGAGAGAGTTCTTTGAGCCCCATCTACCTCACAAGGTGTCTTTCATGAGGAGGGCAAGGGAAAGAAGATTGCAGGCCGCTCTGAGACTCCTTCGGGCAGTGAAGTGCAAACTACACTAGTTTGAAGTGATGGACTGTAATCTGGAGAACCGTGCTTGATTCCACACTCCTCCACATGCAGCCAGCTGGGTGACCTGGGGTCAGTCACAAGTTCTCTCAGAGCTGTTCTCTCAGGAGCAGTTCTTGAAAGAGATCTCTCAGCCCCGCCTGCCTCACAGGGTGCCTGTTGTGGGGAGGGGAAGGGAAAGGAGATTGTAAGCTACTCTGAGACTCTGTGTGAAGGGTGGGGTATAAATCTAATCTCCTCCTCCTCCTCCTCCTCCTCCTCCTCCTCTTCTTCTTCTTCTTCTTCTGCACAGATGCCAGAGATGCATTTACATCGATGCACCGATTTCTTTATAACCCGCTCTTATCCCCAGTCAGGACTCAAAACCATTTTAGAATATTCTCCTTCCCTCCTCCGTTTTCTCACAACAACCCTACAAGGCAGGCCGGGTTGAGAGTCTGGGATGGGCCTAAGGTCCCCCAAAGAGCTTCCACGGTACTAGTTGGCCACTCTATCAACTACGCCACACTGCCTTGATGAGATGAGTAGAAAGGAGCAGGATTCTTCGTGCCGGCTCTGCCCGCCAACCGCCACATTCAGCAGAAGATCTAAACAGATCTCCATGCACCCGTCCGGGACACAATCGGGGACATTGTTTTGTGGATACTCTTGATCGCATGGAACGTATAGAGAGGGTGTCATGACCCCAGCAGGTTGCTACCTCCAGTTGCCACCATTCTGGACTGAAGGTCCCTTGGGAAGGTCCAGAGTACCCTCCCAAGCCCAACCAAAATGCCCCTTTTAAGCCGAGAAACTTAGGCATGATGACCAGGCAGAGAACAATTAAACAAGTGGTTTATTAATACAGTACTGGGGCAAGGAAAACAAGCCAAGGTGTTTTAGAATATGTAACAGTGTTTAAAGGCAAAATAAAATCTAACGTGATTACCTATTTCTCCTAACTGATTACTACTTCAAGGCCCACAACCTCTTCTACTTGTACTCTGTCCCAAGTGAGGGATCTTTCTCTCACCAGACCAGCCCGTCCCCTCAGTTTAACTCTGTGTGAGGCAAGACCGCAGAAGAGAAAGAACACAGAGTTTTCACAGTTCACAAGGCTTAAGAGACCTCTCCTCACACAGTCCCTGAACACTGATTGGCTACAATCGTTGCTAAGCATTCTGGGGCTTGTAGGCTGTCTGCTTTCCACTCCCACACAGGTCTCTCCTGGGGCCTAGGCCTCAGGCCCTGTCTCAGTCCGGCACAGATCATGACAGAGGGCTATAATAATTTGAGAGGATTTTTCCAGAGTAGCGTAAGCTGGCAGCTGTGCACGAGGAAACATATGACAGGTAACACCATACAGTCGCTTGGACCCCAGAATACAACGGAGGAATCCCAGATCCAAATTTTATTTTATTTCATTGACTTTATCTATACCCCGCCTTTCACCCCAATGGGAACCCAAGGCAGCTGACATCACTCTCCTCTCCTCCCGTTTATCCTCACAACAAACCTGTGAGGTAGGTCAGGCTGAGAGACTGGTCACTCTGTGAGCTTCCAGGGCACCAGGTGGGATTCAAACCTGGGCCTTCCAGATACTAGGCTGAGACTCTTAACCCCTATACCACACTGGCTCAGACTTGAAACTGACCTTGTGACATTGTTGCTGGTGACAAAGAAAACCTAAGAGGAGGGGGGAGGAGGAGGAGGAGGAGATTGGATTTATACCCCGCCCTTCAAGTGGAGTCTCAGAGCAGCTTACAATCTCCTTTCCCCACAACAGACACTCCTTTCCCCACAACAGATACCCGGTGAGGTAGGCGGGACTGAGAGAGCTCTTTCAAGGACTGCTCCTGAGAGAACAGCTCTGAGAGAACTTGTGAATGACCCAAGGTTACCCAGTTGGCTGCATGTGGAGGAGTGGGGAATCGAGCGCAGTTCTCCAGATTAGAGTCCATCGCTTCAAACTAGTGTAGTGTAGTGGGTTGTCATTAGAGTGGCCATTATGTGAAGCCCATGAAGCTGCATTATACTGAAGCAAGATCTCCGGTCCATTGAATTCACTGGTGTCTGCTCAGACCATCAGCAGCTCCCCAGGGTCTCAGGCTGAGGCCTTCCTCCTCACCTATTTACCTGGTCCTTCCAACCAGAGAGGCCAGGGATTGAACCTGGGACCTTCCGCATGCCAAGCAGATGCTCTACCACGGAGCCACAGCTCCTCCCCTAAGATCTTGGTCTAGGATCTGGGAGACGCAGGTTCAAATCCCCCTCTTTGCCTTGGGAGCTTGCTGGGTGACCTTGAGCCAGCCACACTGTCTCAGCCTAACCTACCTCACTGGGTCGTTGTGAGGGATGAGGTCTCGCCTTCACCGTGCTGTCTTGCCTGCCCTCTGCCATTCTGGTGGGTTTTGGTATGGCCTCACTGCCGGCCTCAGAATGGGAAGGAGAGGGGGCTGCCGGGAGGCAATAGCAGGGGAAGGCCTTTGCCTTCTCGGCCTTGTTCTCGGCCCTCCAGAGGAACTGGTTGGCCACTGTGTGAGACAGGATGTTGGGCTGGATGGACCCTCACTGGTGACTGGTCTGATCCAGCAGGGCTCTTCTTATGTTCTTTGAGCACCCTGGCGTCCATGCCCTGTGGTTAGCTGTCCAGATGAACTGGTTGGCCACTGTGTGCAACAGGATGCTGGAGTAGAAGGATCACTGGTCCGATCCAGCAGGGCTCTTCTTATGTTCTTATGAAGGCCTCAGCCTCTATTCCCTGTTGTTGGCCCTCCAGAGGAACTGCTTGGCCACTTCGTGAGACAGGATGCTGGACTAGATGGACCACTGGTCTGATCCAGCAGGGCTCCTGTTATGTTCTTATGAAGGCCTTGGCCTCTATGCCCTGTTGTTGGCCGTCCAAAGGCACTCGTTGGCCACTGTGTGAGACAAGATACTGGACTAGATGGACCACTGGTCTCATCCAGCAGGGCTCTTCTGATGTTGTTATGAAGGCCTCAGCCTCTATGCCCTGTTGTTGACCAGAGGAACTGGTTGGCCCCTGTGTGAGACAGGATGCTGGACTAGATGGACCACTGGTCTGATCCAGCGGGCTCTTCTTATGTTCTTATAGTTATATTCATGGAAGATAGGTATTTTTGGCCACTGTGGGACAGAGTGTGTGACCGAGTGTTGGACTGGATGGGCCATTGGCCTGATCCAACATTGGCTTCTTTTATGTTCTTAAGTCTATCAATAGCTACTAGCCATAGTGAATGAGGGGAACCTCCACATTCAGAGGCACTAATCCCCCAAATCCCAGAGCCAGGAGGCAACATCAGGTAAGGCCTTGGCCTCCATGTCCTGTTGTTTGCCCTCAAGAGGAACAGGTTGGCCACTGTGTGAGACAGGATGCTAGACTAGATGGACCCTCACTGGTCTGATCCAGCAGGGCTCTTCTGATGTTCTTCTCAGGGGAAAGCCTCGGCCTCTACACCCTGTTGTTGGCCCTCCAGAGGTACTGGCTGGCCACTTTGTGAGACAGGATGCTGGACTAGAAGAATCACTGGGTTTGATCCAGCAGGGTGCTTCTTATATTCTTACAAGAGGCGGGACCCGCGATACTCGCGGGGGGAGGGAGTATTCCGGCCACCAAGCTTCCCCCTCCCTCCCCGTCCAGCAGCGGCGGCAGCAAGGCCAGCCGGCCCACCGAGATTCCCCCTCCCCAGCAGCAGCGGGGGCGGCAAGGCTGGCCGGCCCGCCAAGCTTCCCCTCCCTCCTTCCCAAGCAGCAGTAGCGGGGGTGGCGGTGGCGAGGCCAGCCACCAAGTTTCCCCTTCCCAGCAGCAGCGGGGGTGGCGGAGGCAGCGAGGCCGGCCAGCCCGCCAAGCCTCCCCTCCCTCCCAAGCAGCAGTGCAGCAGCGGCGGCTGGTGGGGAGGCTGGCTGGCTGGCCCGCCAAGCTTCACTCTCCCTCCCCAGCGGCAAGGCTGGCCGGCCTGCCAATCCTCCCCCTCCCTCCTTTCCAAGCAGCAGGGTGGCGGTGGCGGTGGCGGTGGCAGTGGGGAGGCCGGCCGGCTGGCCTGCCAAGCTTCATCCTCCCTCCCCAGCGGCGAGGCTGGCTGGCCCGCCAAGCTTCCCCCTCCCTCCCTTCCAAGCAACAGGGCGGTGGCGGGGAGGCCGGCCGGCTGGCCCGCCAAGCTTCACCCTTCCTCCCCAGCGGTGAGGCCGGCTGCCCGCCAAGCCTCCCCCTTCCTCCCTCCCCAGCAGCAGCGCCAGAGGCGAGGCCGGCTGGCCCGCCAAGCCTTCTCCCGCCCTCCCATCCCTTGTCGTGATGACGGCGCAGCGGCAACGGCGCGGCAGTTTGTAGAGCGTTCCCTGCGCATGCGCAGGGAGGGCTCTTTTACTTTTTTGGGGATTTAAATATTCCCCGTACATTTTAAAAAACTTTTTAGATTTTTCTGCACACGTGGGGACTGCCCCACGTGCGCAGGAAAATCTCCCTGCCCCCCAGGTGCCCCCGATGTGTGGATTTAGATATCCGCACACAGGGGGCCACTTGGGAATTAGATATATAGATGGGTTCAGGCAGTAGGGATGGGATTTAATCTTTCTCTCTTGATGCCCCACTTGTATGAACGTCTAATCAGCCTTCAGAGAGCCAAAGTCCAATATCCTACCACAGATCTTTTCAACGGTGGGCTGTCTGCACGTTTGGTCTCCCCCCAAATTCCTTCTGTACTCTGGAGCCTCAAACTCCCATCAACCAAAGCGAAATGAAAGCGAAGCTGTTTTCTCAGCCCCCAAAGTACAAACTGCCGGGGTCCGTCAATCCCCCCACCCTTAACCCCGTGGGGCTATGAAAACACTACACAGTCCATTTCTCATGATTGCTTTCCTTCCCCGGGTCCTGATCCGTTCCAAATGGGAGCGATTGTGCTTGAGTTTTTGGCCCCTGCAGGTTAAGAAGGCAGGTGGATTTCGGTGAAATAAGGCTCCTGTCAGCAGCCGTCGCAAGTGATGTTTATAGGGATGGATTGCTGAGGTAACAAAGGACTCGAGAGTGGCTAGGGTTTTGCTTCTGTTTCGTTACGCTCCAGAGAATAGCCCAAATTCTGTACGGGAAGACGATTTTGAAAAAAAAATGATAGTTTTAACCAGGGCTCTTTTTGTAGCAGGAACTCCTTTGCCTATTAGGTGACACAGCCCTAATGTGGCCAATCCTCCGAGAGCTTACAGACCTCTTCGTACAGGGGCTACTGTAAGCTCTTGGAGGATTGGCTGCATTAGGGGGCGTGTCGCCTAATATGCAAAGGAATTCCTGCTCCAAAAAGAGCCCTGGTTAACTGTATAATGGCAGCTATCTAGGCTAACTGTTATGTACTGAATGTGAATCGCTCCTATCTATTCACATGTTAAGCTTGAGTATGTAGCTCTTCAGATGTCGCATTGCTATTGGTCGGTTTCTGCGAAGCCTGTGTAATTACCCAATCACTGAGTGATATTGTTGCAAAGAGGGAACGGTCCTGATTGACCTTTATCCCTGTATTCTGATTGGCCTTTATCCCTGTATTCTGATTGGCCTTTGTCCCAGCGTTACTATTGGTTTTTATCTGACTATGGGTGTGGCTTTGACAGCCCGGGAGAGTTTAAAAGAAGGAGCTGTGCTCCCCTTGTTGTCGTGTGTTCAGTCCTGTGTTCCTGACTTACAGTTGCTGTTTAATAAAGCTGAAATCACTTGAAGCTGAATCCTTTGTTGAGTCTCATACTTAACACTAACCCCTTTTCAACAAAGAATGCCAAATGACATCTTATCGCAGAGGAGCCTGGTCCACACACCTCAGAAAGGATATTGTAGCATTGGAAAAGGTGCAGAAAAGGGCAACTAGATTAATAAATGGGTTGGAAAACTTTCCCTATGAAGAAAGGTTGAGGCACTTGGGGCTCTTTAGCTTGAAGAAACGACGGCTGAGGGGTGACATGATCAAGGTTTATAAGATTATGCATGGGATAGAGCAGGTCAAGAAAGAGGTACTTTTCTCCCTTTCTCACAATACAAGAACTCATGGGCACTCCATGAAATTGCTGAGCAGTCGGGTTAGAACAGATAAAAGGAAGTCCTTCTTCACCCAAAGAGTGATTAACACATGGAATTCACTGCCACAGGAGGTGGTGGCAGCTACAAGCATGGACAGTTTCAAGAGGGAATTAGATGAACATATGGAGCAGAAGTCCATCAGTGGCTATTAGACACAAGGTATAGATAGGAACTCTTGGTCTGGGGCAAATGATGCTCTGTATTCTTGGTGCTTGGGGGGCAGCAGTGGGGGGCTTCTAGTGTCCTGGCCCCACTGGTGGACCTCCTTGTGGCACCTGGTATTTTTGGCCACTGTGTAACACAGAGTGTTGGACTGGATGGGCCATTGGCCTGATCCAACATTTGGCTTCTCTTATGTTCTTATGTTCTTACATGGGGCGATTACAGGAAACAGTTTCCCCATGAATCGTTCACTCTTTGTTTGATGTATAGTTTTGTTTACCAGTGAGGTGGCCTCTGTCGTTAGGGTTGCCAGCTTCCAGGTGCTGCCCAGAGAACTCCCACTACTACAACAGATCCCCCTACACATACGAACGTAAGAACATAAGAGAAGCCAATGTTGAATCAGGCCAATGGCCCATCTAGTCCAACACTCTGTCACACAGCGGCCAAAATGTACCAGGTGCCATCAGGAGGTCCAGCAGTGGGGCCAGGGCACCAGAAGCCCTCCCACTGCTGCCCCCTCCAGCCCCAAGAATAGAGTGCATCACCTGCCCCAGACTGAGGGTTCCCATCTATACCCTGTGGCTAATAGCCACTGGTGGACTTCTGCTCCATATACAACAGAGCTCCCTTCCCCAGGAGAAAATGGCTGCTTTGGAGGGTGGCTCCTATGCCCTTATATGCCAATGAGGTCCCTCCTCCCTCCCCTCCCCAACCCCCCACGTTCCCAAGGCTCCACCCCCCAAATCCCCAGCATTCCTAGCATTATGGTCTTCTCCAATGACTGTTGTCTTCATATGATGTGAACAAAGTACAACAGATTCGCCTTAGTCATTTTAGCTTCTAGGGGAAGTCCAGGCTTGATTTCATCTTCAGCCTAGTGGCTCCCAAACTTATTTTTGGTTTTCCAATGTAGATTTTTAATGATTTGATGAACACTTTCTAGATCTGTTCTCTCAAGGGCAGTTCTCGAGAGAGCTCTCTCAGCCCCACCGACTTCACAGGGTGCCTGTTGTGTGGAGGGGAAGGGATTTTAAGCCACTCTGAGACTCCTTCAGGTAGTGAAGGGTGGGGTATAAATCCAATCTCTGCTCTCCTCTAGATCAGAAGGCGGAACTTTCTTAACACAGTTTTGAATATTAACTACATGGCTAGACAGCTAGGTTGGTAGTACGGGGGCAGTGTCTGAAAGTCCCTTGCAACCTTGCAACACAGTGCCCCCAGTGGCTAGGAGGAGAAAGTGAAGAGAGGCCGTTGTGTTCCCCAATAAAGGCAAAATCTTCTCATTCCCTCTAAGGCCCGTAGAGAAATAAATATGCTTCACGCCTGAAAGTTTCCTGGATTCCAAAGCAGAAACTCTTTCTCATGACCTCCACGACAATTATCGGGGTTTGTCAGGTTTTGCCACCGGTGGCTCGGAGACCAACTTTGAAAGTGGCACGAGTTGTCAACGGCAGGAGGGAAGGCAAGTTTTAGCAGAAATTTAATCAACTCTCCCCTGTTAAATATCCAATTACATGAGTGACAAGCGGAAAATGAATGAATCCCTTTTAACGTAATACAGAGGAGCACCCAGCAGAAGGGAATTTTTATCATTAAAGATATAATGAGATCATGAACACCACCAAAGGGGCAAGTTAATCAAATAAGATCATTCTATGACAAGTGGCTTGTCAGGAGGGGGGGGGAATCTATTTTGCTCCAACATCCGAGTTATGTTTCAAGTTAATAACAGAGTGACCAAGCTGCTCTACCCAAACTTGTTAGAAGATGTCAAATTTGAATGAAAAATGTGAAAGAAATGGACGAGGAGGGGAATCCTGGGATGTCGACGAATGCAATTATGGGGTTCCATGGCGACTTAATTTGTTATAAAAATTGAAAATGAATCAGTTTTACAGAAATGAAGAACATTAATGCATTCCAAGTTCACGGTATCCGTATCACAATTCATGCTCATATGGAATTCAGATCCAAGCAGAACCTCTTCCCCGTTCCCATTAAGGGGATTAGGACTCCGAGAAGTCAGAAAGAATCACCACGTAATTCTAATTGTGTCAGTCCTTGTTCGTATCTCTCTCAACTTGGTCGAAGAAGTGAACCCCTCCCCCAATTAATGCTAATTCCCAATGCTCTTCTGTCCAAGATTTCACTTTAACATCCTTGCAAAAGTTTGTTATGCAAATCCTGGCTGCACCCCATAACTTTTGGATCAAGTTATGTTTTCCTTGTCTATCCCAAAAAGCTGGTATATGGATTTTCGTGGAAGTTACATCCCACTCAAGAACCAGTTTGGTGTAGTGGTTAAGTGCGCGGACTCTAATCTGGGAGAACCGGGTTTGATTCCTCACTCCTCCAATTGCACCTGCTGGATGACCTTGGGCAAGCCATAGTTCTGGCACAGCTGTTCTTGAAAAAGAGCAGTTTCTGTCAGAGCTCTCTCAGGCCCACCTACCTCACAGGGTGTTTGTTGTGGGGAGGGGAAGGGAAGGGAGTTTGTAAGCCACTCTGAGACTCCCTTGGGTAGTGAAAAGTGGGGTATAAATCCAATCTCTTCTCTTCTTCTTCTGCTACTGCTTTCCTCTTCTTGTTTTATAAAAAGGTAAGTTGTTTAGCTGCACTGTCCACTCATCTTATAAGGCTGCCAACTTCGAGGTGAGGCCTGGAGATCTCTTGGAGTTACACCTGATCTCCAGTCCAAAGAGATCAGTTCCCCTGGAGAAAATGGCTGCTTGGGAGGGTGGGCTCTATGGCATTATTTCCTGTTGAGGACCCTCCCCTCTCTAAACCCCGCCCTCCCCAGAGTCCTCCCCTAGATCCAGTGGGTCAGAAATCAGAACACGTGGGTGGAGGATCCTCTTCAGCTTGTTGATTCATAGGTGATGCAAATTAGCTTTACATTATCATTCACAAAGGGGATTATCCCGGTCTGGTTTGGGGCGGGAACCCCCTGTTGTTAGCAACGCAGAAGAACAGCATTTATCTTCCGCTCCCTGCGTTGGCTGCAGTCTTCCCTGCCTTAGCATAGCCGTTCCCACTCAAACCGGGCTGCGTGCAAATCCTTAGACTCTTCTCTGCCTTCCAAACAGCCACATTCAACCCTCTGGTCCCCACGGAATTGGCACGGAGCCACGACTCTGCCTTTAAGAAACCTGTGAACTATTGACTTTCTCTTACAAACGCAGCTTGTCCCTTTGACTAATACGGATCAAGCCACCCTGGCCGGCCTGGGCCTCCAGTAATGAGAAGCCTCAGTTATCTCCTAAGTTGATTACAGATCGCTTTTACCTGTGGAATCAATTACTTAAGTGCTTCTGGACTGGCTTAATAGGAGACAAGTCTTTGGTAGCAACAGATTTTAGAGACGCATCCGCAAAACACCCTTTTGGAATTTTTGTTCGCCTAGTTAGAGGGTGTTTTTTAAAAAATAAAATAAAATAGAAATTAACAACTGGCAGTTTTCTCCCGAATCTGTAGTAAATGATGAACCAATGCAGGGTTCTCCAACTATTTTTCAGCAACAGAAGAATTCCTGTGGCCATCCTTGGAAGCGAATTCCATATTTTAGTTCCTCTCTCTGTTAAGTAGTATTTCCTTTTCTCTGTCCTGAACCCACTGCCCACTGCCCTCAAGTTCTAGTATCTGGCGGAGAGGGAGAAAAATTTCTCTTGGTCAGCTGTCTCCACCCCAAGCATAATTTGATAAACCTCTACCGTGCCCCCCCCTGTCGTAATCCTCTCTTTCCTAAACTGAAAAATCCCAAACTCTTCAACTTTTCCTCAAAGGGAAGGTGTCCCAGCCCCCTGTCATCTGAGTTGCCCTCCTCTGCACTATTTCTAGCTCTACACTGTCCTTTTTGAGATACGGTGACCAGATGGTTGTCCAGCCCCTGCTTGAAAATGTCCAGCAAAGGAGGATCCGCCACCTCCCAAGGCAGTCTGTTCCACTGTAGCATCAATCTATATAGGGGCATTACCATATTGGCCATTTTATTCTCAACCCCTTTCCTAATAATCCCTAACATCTACAAATCTATGAATGGCTTGGTAGTTTTCAAGGGAACAGCGCTTTAGCTGTTCCCTATATCAAAGGCACAGATATAGAATGGGAGGGACTCGGCTTGACAGCAGCACATGTGAAAGGGATCTAGGTGTTCTGGTTGATCACAAGCTCAACATGAGCCTGCAGTGTGATGTGGCTGAGAAGAAAGCGAATGCAATCTTAGAATGCATTAACAGAAGCATTGTGTCCAGATCACGGGAGGTGGTAGTTCCTCTCTATTCTGCTATGGTCAGGCCTCACCTGGAGTCCTGTGTCCAGTTTTGGGCACCACATTTTAGGAAAGATGTTGACAAGCTCGAGCGTGTCCAGACGAGGGTGACCAGGATGGTGAGAGGGTTGGAATCCAAGTCTTATGAGGAAAGGCTGAAAAAGTTGGGTACGTTTAGCCTGGGAAAGAGAAGGCTTAGAGGGGACATGATTGCAGTCTTCAAGTATCTGAAGGGCTGTCATGTAAAAGATGGAGCAGATCTCTTCTCTCTTGCTCCGGATTGCAAGACTAGATCTAATGGGTGGAAATTACAAGGGAGTCTATACCGGCTAGATATCAGGAGAAACTTCCTAACTGTAAGAGTGGTTGAGCAGTGGAACAGTCTGCCTCGGAAGGTGGTGGATGCTCCTTCGCTGGACATTTTCAAGAGGAGACTGAACGACCATCTTTTGGGTATGTTATAGGTATGTAGGGCTATCTTTCGACTACACTCCTGCAGAGTGCAGGGGGTTGGCCTAGATGACCTGCAAGGTCCCTTCCAACTCTAACATTCTATGATTCTATGATTCTCATGTTTTGAGACCAACGCTTCTAGTCTCTTTACAAAACCCCGCCAGTACAGAGCTTTAATGGGAAACAACCCTTGAAAAGAGCAGGAAGTTGGAGTGTTCCCTTGGAAATGAGCATACCTTCCACAAGAGCCTGCTAGGAGAAGGTGGAAAAGTTTGTAGGAGACAGCAACTCGGATGTGTTTTGTTTTTTTCTATACTTGGGCTCTGTTTCAGACTTTTTTTCTGACTTTGAAGCCCCCTAAAATAGAGGGAAGGTGCCCCCAAAGCCATCCTGCTTATCACACACTGTCAAAGTGACAGGGAACTGGTTCATGCTAGCCTGTCTGTTTTCTGTGAAGACATTTTTATAGAAACCTTGGATTCTAAGAGCTTGATCCCTCCTGGGGACTGTTTGTTTCTGGGGTGATTTACGGGGATACAATTCTACTTTTAAATGCACTTTGAAGACATAAAGATTCTCAGAATCCAGAAACTCCATTGTGGATTAGTAAGAATTGGAAAGAAATTTTTATTTGGCTCAGAGTTTTCTTGAAACGGACCCATTTAAATTCCCTCAGTTCCATTCTTTTTTTTATTTTCTTATTTTCTTTGCTGCTATATATTTATTTCAAAGATGCACTCAGGGGGTTAGGGGGGTCTTGCTGTGTTCTGGCAGCTCGAGTTTCATTCTTGCATTGCAAAAAAGAGAGAGAAGGAAATCAAGGCAACAAGCTGAAGGAAACAAGCAATAGCAAAAGACCCGTATAATTCACTCAGTGTGAAACGGAGCGTGGCCCTGAAGAAAAATGCCTATTCCTGGCAGCCCTCCCTCTTTGTGAAGGAATGAAGTATGCATAAGAACATAAGAGAAGCCAATGTTGGATCAGGTCAATGGCTCATCTAGTCCAACACTCTGTCACACAGTGGCCACAAATACCAGGGGCCATCAGGAGGGGCCAGACAGGCCCTGTATTCTTGGTGCTTGGGGAAGGGCAAGAATGGGAGGGCTTCTGGTGTCCTGGCCCCACTGCTGGACCTCCTGATGGCCCCTGGTATTTGTGGCCACTGTGTGACAGAGTGTTGGACTGAGGATGTCCACTCCTGCTTCCCCCTCCCATCTAGTTACAGAATTGAACATAGGTTCTCACCATAGATAATTACCACATTCTTGAATCTGGCCTTGAAGGAGATAAAGATAGTGTAGTCCCAGTTATGGATATCTGCATTTTTCTTTAGGGCCGGGCTCCATTTCACACTGAGTCCTGGCCCCACTGACACTAGAAGCCCTCCCACTGTTGCCCCCCCCCAAGCACCAAGAATCACTGGCCCCAGACTGAGAGTTCCTATCTATCCCTTGTGGCTAATAGCCACTGATGGACCTCTGCTACATATGCTTCCCTAATTCCCTTTTAAAGCTGTCCACGCTTGTAGCTGCCACCACCTCCTTTGCAAATGAAGACTTGATGTATTTGTGTAAAAGATTTCTGGGATGCTTTACCACCAGGTGAAGCATTCCAGGCCACTACATAAAAAAAGCATTAAAGACCTATGAGGCAAGGCAACCTGATTCCCCCCCCCCAAGGGTTAACATGAATATTACAGGCATGCTCCAGCTTGCAGATGCCTTCCCACCTATACTATCCTTATCTCCTTCAAGGCCAGATTCAAAAGCGTGATAATTCTCTATGGTGAGAACCTGTGTTCAATACTGGAACTAGATGGGAGGGGGAAAACAGGAGTGGATGTCCTCACTTTCTGGATGGTTCCATCATGCGAGCTTCCTGATTAGGCTGGGGAAACCTCCTGTTGCCAGATGGCCATAGCCTATAAATTAAGCCAAAGGCTAGAGGGAACCCACGTTAACTTCATAATTCAACTGGGCAATGGCTGTCACTGTGCCAAACCCCACTGCAACTTAACCAATGACACTTCTCTACTATGGCTGCAAACGATGAAGAACTCCAAGACTAAACTGCAGAGGTGGTCATGGAAGATTCAGAAGTTTGAAGGCTTGTCAAAGGCTTTCATGGCCGGAGCTCATTAGTTGTAGTTTTTCCAGACTGTATGGCCGTGGTCTTGGCATTGTAGTACCTAACATTTCACCAGCAGCTGTGACTGGCATCCTCAGAGGTATAACACAGAAAGATAGAGTACTCTCTGCATCAAGGTGAGAAGAAAAATGGTAGGTAGGTAATTTATATCTACTCAGGAAGATGGGGTTGGACTGAGTCATTATCTTGTAGGAGTTCCCCGGGCTGTGACATGCTAATGGAGGAGCTTTCCTGAGGAGGTTCTTTTGCATATGGATTGGCTGTTGAAATTCTAATCTTATCTGTAGTGCTGTTGTAAGATGTAGAGCATTTTGTGTTTTTCAGGACAGGAAACCATGCTCTATTTATTTTTAAACACTCTTCTTTCCTGTTGAAATTGTGTTTATGTTTATGAATTTCAATGGCTTCCCTGTGTAATCTGAAATGGTAATTGAATGTGTTGTCCAGCATTTCAGTGTCTTGGAATAAGATACTGTGTCCTGTTTGAGTTCAGCCACTGCTGATTTTTCAGGTTGGCCAAGACTGCAGTGTCTTTCATCTTCTTTTAAAAGCCTAACTCAATTTAACGAGGTTAAGTGCCAAGTTCTACATCTGGCTAGCAAAAATGAGGAACACGCATACTAGGTGGGGGGATACATTTCTGGGTAGCAGTGTGTGTGAACAAGATCTTGGGGTACAGGTGGACTACAAGTTAAATATGAGCAGCCAGTGTGCTGCGGCAACAAAAAAGGCTAATGTGATCTTGGGGTGTATCAACAGAGGCATACCATTCAAATTGCAAGATGTCATAGTCCCTCTGTACACTGCATTGGACAGCCCTGGAGTATTGTATGCAGTTCTGGAGGCCTCACTTCAAAAAAGGATGTGGACAGAATGGAAAGGGTGCAGAGGAGAGTGATCGGGGGGCTGGAGACCAAGCCCTATGAGGAAAGGCTGAGGGACTTGGAAATGTTTAGTCTGGAGAAGAGGAGGTTGAAGGGGACATGATTGCTCTCTTGAAGTATCTGAAGGGCTGTCTCTTAGAGGAGGGCAGGGAGCTGATCCTACTGGCAGCAGAGGCTAGGATTCGTAATAATGGGTTTAAATTAAGGGTGGGAAGGTACCGGCTGGATATTAGGAAAAACATTTTGACAGTCAGAGTTGTTCAACAGTGGAATCAGCTGCCTAGGGACATGGTGAGCTCCCCCCTCACTGGCAATCTTTAAACAGTGGCTGGACAAATACCTGTCAGGGATGCTCTAGGCTGATCCTGCCTTGAGCAGGTGGTTGGACTAGATGGCCTGTCTGGCCCCTTCCAACTCTATGATTCTATGCTCTGTGTACAAAGGCAGGGCTCTTCTTATGTTCTTACGAAGGCCTCGGCCTCACTGCCCAATTGTTGGACCTCCAGAGGAACTGGCTGGCCACTGTGTGAGGCAGGATGCTGGACTAGATGGACCCTCAGTGGTCTGATCCAGCAGGGCTGGATGTTCTTATGAAGGCCTCACCCTCTATGCCCTGTTGTTGGCCATCCAGAAGAACTGGATGGCCACTGCATGAGACAGGATGCTGGACTAGATGGACCCATCTTGTGATCCAGCAGGGCTCTTCCTGTGTTCTCATAGGATCTAAACCATGGGCTCTATATTATGTGAATCAGCCTTCATTCTAAGTAGGCTTTGGTATAGACATGAGTGAACATTCTCTCTTCGATTTATTTATTTTTTTTAAATCTCCATTTATATTTTTAACAGTTCCTATTCTCTGCTTTTCACTGTCTTTCTGGTAGAGTCAGAGGTATCATGGTTGTGTGCTGTGGAACTTTTCCCCACTATCTATTGAATTCAGACTAAACAGGAGATTTCCACCAGTTTCCTCCTTCCCACTCCATCCTTCCTCGTATAGTTCTTCGGGGTCCCCAGTCCCCCCAGGAGCAGCATTTTGCAAAGATCAGTAAGCTGCAGTGGAAGGAGGAAGACAGGAAAGTTCTATTCTGCCTTCAGAAAACTGAGTCTGTATCCAACTATACATCATTTATATGAATAACGTTGTTGTTCAGTCATACAGTTGAGTCAGACTCTTCGCGACCTCATGGACCAGATCACGCCAGGCCCTCCTGCCTTCCGCTGTCCTCCAGAGTTTGCTCAAGTTCATGTTTGTTGCATCAATAACACTGTCTAACCATCTCATCCTCTGTTGTCCCCTTCTTCTTTGACTTCAGTCTTTCCCAGCATCAGGGTCTTCTCCAGGGAGTGCTCCCTTCTCATTGGGTGGCCAAAGTATTTGAGCTTCAGCTTCAGGATCTGGCCTTCCAGGGAACAGTTGGGGTTGATTTCTCTTAGGATTGACTGATTTGATCTTCTTGCAGTCCAGGGGACTCTCAAGAGTCTTCTCCAGCAATGAATAACATCATGTTACATAAAAACTGTTGATCTGTTGATGTACAGATTTTTATGCCGAACATAAACCTGTGTGATATCAAATTGACCACTAGAGGGAGCAAACCATGTACAGAATGGGGGGGGGGGCGATGACTGGAATTTACAAGCAAGGGAAATGAAAATGAGGAAAGCCAATAATTTTGAAAAAACAAATACAGGAAAATTCAGTGCAAGGAAGCAAAATGTCATGAAAATAAGGCATCATGGGTTTGATTCTCACAAGGAAGAAACACGATTGAAACCAGAGTTTTTCAGTCAAGACAGCAGGAATGGGAACCCAGATTCATTGCTACCTTCACAGGACTGAAAAAGTGTAAACCGCAAGGGTAGACCATCAAAAGATACACAACTTTCACAAGTAAACAGTAGACGTCAGTCTATTGCAATACAATAACAAAAAACTGAAGATACAATAGGATTGTTGGTCGCAACTCAAAAACACTATTTGCAAATTCAAAATGCAATTTGATGATCATGGAAAATATCCAACAAGAGACTCCTCTATATCCTTTGAAAATAATAGTGTCCAAAGGACACAAAAAAGGCAGAGGATGTCCCAAAGCACAAATAAACTTCTAACAGCTGAAAACGTCCTTCCCAGGTATGCCAGACGTTTCAAAGCAGTCTTCTTCAGTTGTACAGCTGAGAATGGAACCCATTTTCCACAGTAATGTAGGCACAGCTCATAAATCAAATGGAATCTGTGTCTCTCCTTCATAGGACTAGCAAATGTTCTTAAGAAATCTGTGTTCTTCTACAGGGCTTGGTGCTTTTTAACTCGTTCATTAAATATTTGGGACTGGGAGTAAGCAGTGGAGTGGCTAAGTTTGTGGGTGAAATTACATTGTTCAAGGAGCTGAGAACCAGGGAGGACTGTAAGGAGCTCCAGAGGGATCTCTTGAGGCTGGGCGAGTGGGCAACATGGCAAATGAGGTTCAACATGGGCAAGTGCAAAGTAAGGCACATCAGAGCCAAAAATCCTAACTATAAATATATATCATAGAATCATAGAATGTTAGAGTTGGAAGGGACCTTGCAGGTCATCTAGTCCAACCCCCTGTAGTCTGCAGGAGCATAGCCAAAAGATAGCCCTACAACATACACGAAAGATGGTCGTCCAGCCTCCACTTAAAAATGTCCAGTGAAGGAGCATCCACCACCTCCCGAGGCAGTCCGTTCCACTGCTCAACCACTCTTACCATTAGGAAGTTTCTCCTGATATCTAGCCGGTAATGACTCCCTTGTCCTTTCCACCCATTAGATCTAGTCTTGCAATCCGGAGCAAGAGAGAATAGATCTGCTCCATCCTCTACATGACAGCCCTTCAGATACTTGAAGACTGCAATCATGTCCCCTCTAAGCCTTCTCTTTCCCAGGCTAAACATACCCAACTCTTTCAGCCTTTCCTCCTAAGACTTGGATTCCAACCCTCTCAACCATCCTGGTTGCCCTCTTCTGGACACGATGGGGTCTGAACTGGCAGTAACTGACTAGGAGAGAGATCTTGGAGTTGTAGTAGATAACTCACTGAAAATGTCTACTCAGTGTGCAACTGCAATAAAAAAGAAAGAAGGCAAATGCTATGCTGGAGATTATTAGGAAGGGGGACTGAAAACAAATCAGCCAGTATCTGATCTAACGTACCCTAATCCAACATGGCTTCTCTTATGTTCTCTCAGAGAGTCGGCTGGAAAGTTATATCTCTTGGAGGGTGTTCTCCTCGGCCTCCCTTCCATGTAAACATCCCTCCCCACTGTGTAAATACTGTTTTGTTCCATTGCATCTGTATAATTCTTTGCTCATGATACATATTGTGACAAACAGTTGAAGCTGGAATTAATGAACAATAATCTAGTTGTGTACAAAAGAACATAAGGTTGGGAGTGGAGGGAAAAATAACAATTTAATTATCAGAGTGCCTTGTGGGAGTTTATTTCACAGAACCTCCATAATTATGTTGACAACTAGTTGACAATAGGGTGTTTTTTTTTTTTGTGCTCAGAGTTATTTCTTTGTGGAGACTCAGATTGTTCAAAGAGCGGAAGGAAAGGGGGACGATGCGGGTTTTGTTTCTCAAAATTTGCTCGGCACGGATTGATGAGAAATGATGTTATTCCCCCCCCCCCAATGCACAACATGCGTTCTTTTTAAAGGTTCAAAAGCTGCAGATTGATGAATAATGCAAAAGAGGATTTCATATCCCCTTTCTTGGTCTTTATTAGAATGGTTGCCTGCAAAGGAATCAATGCTAATGGCAGTTAGAATTTCTCAAACAGAGATGTTGAACAGATGCATACACAAACAGGCAAAAAATTAACTCCCTCGCATGCATTAATTCTTCCTCCACTGTTCTTAACATAATCAGTTGCCCCCCTTCCATCCCAGCATCTGGATCAGATCTAGCCTGAACTCTCCCTAGAAGCTAAAATGCCTGATCTGAGGCTATTGTACTTTGAACATCTCACGAGTAGACAAGACTCGCCGGAAATGACAATAATGCTAGGAAATGTTGAAAGCAGCAGGAAAAGTGGAAGACCGAACATGAGACGGATTGACTCCATCAAGGAAGTCATGGCTCTCCGTTTGTAAGACTTGAGTAAGGCTGTTAACGATAGGATGTTTGGGAGGTCATTAATTCATGTTGTTCTGTCCCACGGTCAAGTCCGACTCTTTGCGACCCCATGGACCACATCACGCCAGGCCCTCCTGTCTTCCATCGTCCTCCAGAGTTTGCTCAATTTCATGTTTGTTGCATCAATAACACTGTCTCACCATCTCATCCTTTGCCGTCCCCTTCTTCTTTAACCTTCAGTCTTTCCCAGCATCAGGGTCTTTTCCAGGGAGTGTTCCCTTCTCGTTTGGTGGCCAAAGTCTTTGAGCTTCAACTTCAGTACCTGGCCTTCCAGGGAACAGTAAGGGTTGATTTCCTTTAGGATTGACTGATTCGATCTCCTTGCAGTCCAAGGGACTCTCAGGAGTCTTCTCCAGCCCTTGACGACACTTAACACCCACCCGCACAACATCTGGATCTGAAATATCTGCTCCCCAATGCCATCTGAAATGAAACCAGAGGTGAATTTGGAGTTCCCTGCACAAGACAAATATCTGTTGGTGTTTCTCTGGACCAAGCACACCCAGCCTTTTTGAGCCTGTGAGCAAATTTGGAATTCTGACACAGGGTGGTGGGGCACGATTGCAAAATGGTCGCTGCAGGTCATGGAGCCAATGATAAAATGGCTGCTGAAGGAGGTGGAGCAAACCACAAAATGGTGCACACGGGAGGCGGAGCCGCAAGCGTAACTTAGATGTCCGTAACTCTACTTGGGGTTGCATGAATATAATCTCTCCTGCCAATTTTTCCTCTGTTTTCTTTCTCATATTTTCCCCCCATGTTTTTTCTTCCTCTTCTCCGTACTGGGCTCTTAAATAGCTCATTTGCTATCGCCTTCCCTTCAAATCCCCACTGAAAATAAGGAGCAGCCCGCTGCATCCTGTAAAATGCTCCATACAATCTCGGGAACTGATATTAACCTTTTGGAAATATTTCGGTTCAGCCTTTCCAGATTAGTGATCTCTCATCGCTGCATTAATTTATTTGCATCTTTTCCGGCTTACCATTGGACTGGATGTTTTCGATGTGTGTGTTTGTGTGTGTGTGTTTTAGCGTAAATTTGTCCAAGGTCAAACAGGGGAGGCAGTTTGCCTTTTATGATGCAAATCAAAGGGGGTTTTTTTCCCCCCCTTGCCGACTCCACAATAATAAAAACAGAAGCCTGTTAAATATACAACTCTCATTTCGAAAGGCTGAAGGTCATCCAGGAGTCTTTCTACGGCAGCGAAGGAAGGGAGATTGATCTCTTAATGAATGTTTGCATTCAGCCGGCTCTCATCTCATCTCTGACTTTTCCGTTTTTCTCAGGCCCTACGAGTGGCTGCATGAAATCGCTTTGTGCCGACTGCAGACCCCAAGTGAAAACACAAGACACTGATAGGTGGGGGTCAATGAAACTGCTGTGTCCGCGGAGTACTTTTACAGAAACTTTCTTAACGGCTGATCTGAACTATCGACACTTCATGCTAACTTCTAAGCAGAGGTTGCTCTGAATAGGTGCCACACGAGCTACAGGTTTGGGCCACCCAACTCTACATTTGGTGATGGAACAAGACCCGAACTTGCATCCAATTTGTGAGTCAGAGTTGCCATGTCCTCCCCCATTTTAAAAGCGGAAAAATTATTCTATTAAAGTAGAAAAAATACATAAGCAAATAGAATATTAATCAAATTCGTGAAAATAGACAATATTCAATGAAAGAATCTTCATAGAAAGGAGTCCACAATATTCAATGAGGTGAACGAACCAAAAGTCATCATATAGATAGCAACCTTAATTCACAAGAATGCATAACTTGCAGTGAGGTGAACAGGACATAAATTAGAAGAAGAAGAAGAGATTGGATTTATATCCCGCCCTTCACTTCCCAAAGGTGTCTCAGAGTGGCTTACAAACTCCCTTCCCTTTCCTTCCCCTCCCCACAACAGACACCCCTGTGAGGTAGGTGGGGCTGAGAGAGCTCTGACAGAAACTGCTCTTTTTCAAGAATAGCTCTGACAGAACTATGGCTTGCCCAAAGTCATCCAGCAGGTGCAAGTGGAGGAGTGGGGAATCAAACCCGGTTCTCCCAGATTAGAATCCACGCACCTAACCACTACACCAAACTGGCTCCCATTTACCATATAAAAACCATCAATCAGTGAGACAAGCAGATTATGAATTAAATTCGAATTCTAAGAACTTAACCTAGCTCCTACTCAAATTCTACAGATGGTCATATATAGGTCCCAGTATTCGTAAAGATATGTTCTCTTTTGGTTTAATCCTATTATATATATATCGAAAATTTCAAAAGCATTAATGTGTGTGTATATATATATATGTATATATGTATATATATATATATATATATATATATATATAGTATATGTATATTATATATAAATATTCAATATATATATCAAAAATTTCAAAAGCATTACAAAATTTCAGAGACATTCTCAAGCAAAACCAAACATCCAAAAAAAAAATCAACTAATTAGGAGTTAATAAGCTAAAACTGAAATTACAAGATTAAGAGGTGTACCCTGAATCTAAACCAGTAACAGTAAAAAATCAAATATAACTCTTTAAAGAAGGAGCATGTCCTTATAAACTGAATTATCTGGAAGGATATATTTTTTGCTAAAAACTGAACAATTGGAAACCGTATTGCAACAAAATTATCACATGCTCTTTCAGAATATGGTTGCGTAGGACAGACTGATATTTTGGCCATGACAAAATGTGATACAACCGGTTCTCCGTAGGTGGAAGTGTTGGTTTCTTCCAATGAGCTGCAATCGTCATTCTAGCTGTTGATAATAAAATGGACTTCGGGGGGGGGGTGTTCCCGGAGGGGAGGGGACGTCCCCAATGTGATGACATCACACAGAAGTGACATCACATTGTGGACTGGTGCCCTGCACGTCTGAACTTCAAGTGATGAATTTGCCACTGGAGTTCAGGCGCACCCCTTCCCTTCTTGCAAAGAGCACTTAAAGGGACCCTTTAAATGGTGTTTGCAGGAAGTGGGGGGTCACACTTCTGAACTCCAGCAGCAAATTCGCCACTTGGAGTTCAGGTGGGCAGCCAGCAGCCATTCCCTCCCTCCCTCCTGCAATATTTAAAGGGCCCTCTTTCTTCACCCAGGAGGAGATACTTAGGATTCACAAGAGAGAGGTGGACGGTGGTCAACAGGGAGCCTGTTATGTTCTAACTGTAACTGAGCCTATTCTTTCCCATGTAAAGCTTGATTCTTGACAATGGATCATAAACTGTAGCATTCCCATTGGTCGTTCCTATGGAACTGTTTAAAGGAACCAATCACTGTCGTAAATATGTTTGGGGAGGGAACAGACCTCAGCGGTCTTTATCTCTGTTATTCTATTGGTTGTTAACTTATCTATGGGCGTGGCTTTGACAGCCCGGATCGTTTAAAAAGGGAGCGGTGCTCCACTTACTGTTGTGTGTTGTCGTTGTGGTCTGATCGTCTAAGTGCTGTTACCAATAAAGCTGAATCACTTTGCTGAAATCACTGCCTCTTATTGAGTTGCCTACTTAACAAAGCCAGTGTCTCACCAGGCTGCAGTTCCCCACTCCACATGAAGATTGCTGGGCAGTGTTCCATCTAAGCTGAGTTAGAGTGAGCTAACTCACAGTTTTTTAGCCGCTGGCTCACACATTCTTGTCTTCGCTCAGGAAGGAGGGCTCCAGAGCAATCTAACTTATGCAGCGGTCAAATCGCTCGCTCGCAACTTTAATGCTGGTAGCTCACAAAAGTAGAATTCTTGCTCGCAAGACTCCACAGCTTAGAGGGAGCATTGCTGCTGGGTGGCTTTGGGCCAGTCCCAGTTCTCTGAGAACTGTCTCAGCCCCACCTGCCTCACGAGGTGCCTCTTGCAGGGAAAGAAAGGGAAGGCGATTGTAAGCCGCTTTGCAACTCCTGAAGGTACAGAACAGCAGGGTATAAGAACCAACTATCGGCCCCAGTCATACAGGCCAGAAAATGCGGGGGGGGAAGCGTGGAAGTTTGCCCCAGAGCAAAATAAGGCGTTGTAGCCCGATCACACGGGCCACCGGGTTTCCACGCTCCAGCTCCAAGTGCCGATCACACCGCGCTGCTGCAGCGTGGCAAAAAAGCGGCACAGTAGACCACGCAAGCCGCGCTGTTGCGAAATGCGCATCTGCTGTTGGGGGGGTGGGCCGCTGCCGGTGTCTTGCATATGCACATGCCTCATTCAGCGTTGGTGCGCATCCCATGGAAACTTACAACATCCGGAAACCCCAGGACATGGGCCAGCATCGGAAGCCGCGGGATACTGGCGCTCCCGCAATCAGACGCCGGCCTTTGCCCTGGGGTTTCCGGAAACTAGTACTTCGACCCTAGTAGTTTTTTACTCCGCGTTTTCCATGGGAAGCCGCGGCTTGGCCACGGGAGTGCTACGCTTCCCAGATGTGCTCGTATAATCATGCACGGAAAGTCCACAGGGCTTTACTGATCGCGGGAGCACCAGTATCCCATGGCTTCTGATGCCCGCCCATGTCCCCGGGGTTTCCAGATGTTGTAAGTTTCCATGGGATGCGCACCAACGCTGAACAGTGCATGCGGACACACAAGACACTGACAGCAGCCCGCCCCCCCAATGGCGCATGTGCACTTTGCAACACTTCACACTTGCGTAGCCATTCCTAATGAGTTTCTGCTTTTTGGTGTGGCCTATTATACTAATGAGTTCCTGCTGGGCGTGGCCAGCTCGGGAGCCAGCTAGAACTCTGTTCATGTGCGTTCCTGTCCAAAAATAGCCCTGGATCTTGCTCCTTGCTTGTTTCACATATTTGACTGACCTCCTGTAAAAATAAACCCCTTATTTGTCCTTTACTCTGCCTGGTCCTCGTGCCTGTTATTCGGCCAAACAAGGGAGGTCTGAAGGTCTTGGGAGGGTGCTCTGGACCTTCTCAAGGGATCCTAAAACCAGAGTGGTGGCAGCGTCAGGTGACACCCCACCTGAGCCGTGACAGCCCCTGGAGGGTCCCCATAAGTTGTACGTAAGATCCATGTTTAGCCTCAAAGGCAATTTCCTATGACTCCCTTGAGGTCATGAGAAATAAATTGGTTAGAATCAACATGCTCAAAGGTTGCCAGCACTATGGCTGATTGACAGGCCAGTTGTGAGTTCAGGAGCATCCCAGTCTTCGGCTCTTCAAGCAGTTCTGTCTCTTTTCTGTGATTTCCCTTTGAAATTATACAAATTAGTCAGGAATGCATGGGGGGGGGAATGGCATTGTAAGAGACAGCAAGTGTTAAATATTCCATTAAAAGGCGCATTCTGCTGACATAAAAGAAGGCGAGTTTCTCTTAAGAGTGTGTTTCTTCGGTGGGTTTATTGCTGGGAAGTGCTGAAAACGGACGGATGATTTATGTTATCAGCCGCAATTCTCATACTTTGCAGTTGGATGCACAAGAAACACAAAGCAAGAGAGGTTGATGTCTTTGGCTGGAATCGATTGGGCGGTGGAGTGCTCGGGAAGCGCGGGAGAGTTCTTTGTCTGGTGCACGCTTTCAGTTGTCAAATGCAGAAGAAGAGAGGAAAGCACCCCGTTCAGTTCACATACTTTAGCGCAATGATTCCTACAACAACCCTGGAAGGTTGATCAGTATTATTAGCACGGCTTTTTTTCGGGGGGGACGTGCCAGAACAGAGTTCCGGAACCTCTTTGACCAAATGCTTTTTAAAATGTTTAAAAGTTCACAAGTTCTCAGTATACAGATTGAAAACTGCATTTCCCTCTTTAGAGTTCCGGCACCTCTTTTTCAAAGAAGAAGAAGAAGAAGAAGAAGAAGAAGAAGAAGAAGAAGAAGAAGAAGAAGAAGAAGAAGAAGAAGAAGAAGAAGAAGAAGAAGAAGAAGAAGAAGAAGAAGAAGAAGAAGAAGAAGAAGAAGAAGAAGAAGAGCCTTGATTATTACCATCCTCTGTTTGCAGATGCTGTCAATTGCTTTACACCACGGAAGGCCAAATTAATGGTTAAGTTGGAAACAGCGATTGGGATCTCCAAATTTTATTTTATTTTTTGAAGAAAGAAACACCTGTGGGACAATGCTCCCTCTAAGCTGTGGAGTCATGTGAGCAAAAAATCTACTTTGTGAGTTACTGGCATTAGAGTTGTGAGCGAGCGATTTGGCTCCTGCATAAATTAGTTTGCTCTGGAGCCTTCCTTCCTGAGTTAAAGGGGGAAAAATGTGTGAGCCCGAGGCTAAAAAAAACTGTGAGCTAGCTCACATTAACTCAGCTTAGAGGGAACACTGCTGTGGAGTTAGGTATGCCATTGCAGATGGCTGCTGCGGCCTGCCGCTGCTCTGCATGGTGGTGGGAGAAAAATTAAAATGCTACAGACCTCTGTGTTGGTTGGTTACTTCTGGACACAATCCAGAAGTGGCAATGGGTAGCTCTAGGAAACGCTGGAAACTCCATGGTAGAACCACAGAGTATCTGCCCAGTAGTTGACCGCACTTCCAGTTGCACAGGTGGAAATGATGTCAGAACATCCTGGGATATTGTCAGGCAGGGCTATTCTTGGGCAGGAATGCACAGGAACGGAGTTCCAACTGGCCCCCGAGTTGGCCATGCCCAGCAGGAACTCATTAGCATAATCGGCCACACCCCACAGCAGAAACTCATGAGGATTGGCTACATGAGGGCTGTGTGGCCTAACATGCAAAGGAGTTCTTGCTTCAAAAAAAAAGCCCTGGGTTTTGATAACAACAAGGTAAACAGAATAGGAAGCAAAAGGTGGATGTGGCTAGATGACCACACTTCTGGTAACATGGGGGTGTGGTCTAATAGGCTAATGAGCTGTGCTGTCAGGGGTGTGGCCTAATATGCTAATGAGTTTCTGTTGTTGGTGTGGCCTATTATGCTAATGAGTTCCTGCTGGGCTTCTTCTACCAAAAAAGCCCTGTTGTTAGAGCAGGGGTTCCCCCTTATCAAAACCTTTTCTGAATGGGTAGAAAGGGGGCAGGTCTTTTACCCAGTAGGGCTTTAGATTGGCTGTGCAGATGAAAAGGCATCCTAATAAATAGGTCTTCTGCAAGAAATGTTGAGGAGTTACTATTAAAGCATATCTGTGGAGGTGCCCAGGAGAGCCTTGCATTCCACAGATCAACTCCTCCTGGTAATCACCAGCCTAAGAGACATCTACTTAGCCTCAACCAGAGCCAGGGCTTTTTCAGCCCTGGCCCCGGCCTGGTGGAACACTCCCTCTTGAGATCAGGGCCCTGCGAGATCTGTTACAGTCCTGCAGGGCCTGGAAGATGGAGCTGTTCCACCAGGCCTTTGGGTAAGCTCACAGATGTTAAACCATCTTGGCCTCCCCCGCCTTTGGTACTTGCCCAGGCCTCCTACACACTGTTTATCAACTATAGGGCGCTATACAGGACCGGCTCGCCCACTAGGTGAGCTAGGCGCTCGCCTAGGGCGCTGGCCCTGCAGGGGCGCCAAAATGCCCCCCACCCCCCCCCGTAAAAGGCCCCCGAGCCGCCCAATGCCGGCAGCCCCGGCTTTCCTGGGTGCCTCGCGGCTGCAAGACACCCAGGAGAGCCGCGCGTGCCACCACTGGGAGGGAAGGGGGGGCTTCTAAGCCCGCCCCTTCCTCAGCTCTCCTAGGTGCTGGGCCATCTCCAGGCCCCACCGGGAGGTTGGCATCCCCGGTGGGGTGGGCGCCCCAGGCAGTCCTGCCTAGGGCGCCCAGACACCTGGGGCCAGTGCTGGCGCTATATTTTAGGTACCTCCCAACATCTGATTAAAAACTATTATAAATCAGGCCATCTACCATTGCCTATTAAAATGTCACAGGAGACGTTGGATTACTTGTGTTTCTCGCCACCATGTTTTAATTGCTTAATTGTTTAACTGTTTTTATATCTTGGTTTTTATTGTTTTTTTATTATCACAGAATCACAGAGCTGGAAGGGGCCATATGGGCCATCTAGTCCAACCCTCTGCTCAGTGCAGGATCAGCCTAGAATATCCCTGACAAGGGTTTCTCCAGCCACTCTTTAAAGACTGCCAGGGAGGGGGAGCTCACCACCTCCCCAGGCAGCTGATTCCACTGTGGCACAACTCTGAGTGCCAAAAAGGTTTTCCTAAGATCCAGCTGGTACCTTCCCACCCGTAATTTAAACCCATTCTTGCGAGTCCTCTTTGCTGCCAGCGGGAGCAGCTCCCTGCCCTCCTCTGAGTGACAGCCCTTCAAAGCCTTCAAGAGAGCAATCCTGCCCCCCCACCTCCTCTTTTCCAGACTGAACATTCCCAAGGCCCTCAGCCTTTCCTTATAGGCCTTGGTCACCGGGCCCCCAATCATCCTGGTTGCTGTCCTCTGTACCTGCTCCATTCTGTCCACATCCTTTGTGAAGTGAGGCCTCCAGAACTGCATACAAGACTCCATGCATGGCCTGACCAATGCCATGTACAGCGGACCGTGAGCCACCCTGAGCCCATTTGTGGGATAAGGCGGGATACAAGTTAAATAAATAAATAAATAAATTTATATGTAGCTTCACCCACTGACATTCTGTCATTGACTCTGCCTCGGATGGCAGACATTTTATGGCTGGCTCCATGTGCCATAGCAGCCATTTTTGTGGATGCGCCCACCATTCTTTCTCAGGATCCCAAAGGTGCCCATAAGCTTTAAAAAGCTAGGGACCCCTGCTTTAGGATCTGTCCCTCCCCACCAGTCTCCTGGACTGGCTACCTTACTTCTGACCATCCTTGTGTCATAGCCCAGCTGGTCTCACAGGCTCCAAGTCCAAGTCCAGGTCACGCAGGCAGGAGCAGGTCAAAGGAATGTTCACAGCATAGTCCATACAGTCTGAGGTCAGTTGTCACAGTCAGAAAGAGTCCAAAAGCAGAGTCAAGCCATTCCAAGAATCACAAGATTAGAGCAGAGCCAGGAGATGTGGTCGCAGGATTCACTGTGAGGTGACATGTTGCTTCCACAAGTTGGCCACAGCTCACCCCCAGCTTTATGTAGCTTTTCCCTAATTAGGTGCAACTGGCAAGTTAGCAGGGCTCCTGTAACGATTCATCTTGTAGCTGTCGAGAGGCCATTAATTTTTTACCCTTTCTGTGTTCTTGCAATTGCCTTCTGATCTTAGCCCTTCTTCTTTCTATGAGTGGGGGGGGGAGAGAATCTGGGGGAGTCATGGGTGCCCCCGGAGGTACCCGCTCCCTGACTTCAGCCGGCTCAGTATTAACCAGCTGGAATTCCTGAGTGTCCTCTACTCCGAAGTCATCTTTCACCATGCTGGACCCAGGCTGGACTTCCGAGGAGTCCTTGCTCACACCGGGTTCCAGTTGCCAATCAGACCGGTCAGGCGGCAAGTCAGACCGGTCCTCACCCAGGCTGGGCTCCAGCTGCAAGTCAGAGCCTGGCTGCACCTCAGGCTGAGGCTGGCCCTCGACACCTCGCTGTGTGGGAGGTTCACCCAGCTCCAGTCCGGGCATGCCATTTTCACGGCTGTACCCACACTCTGAAACAGCCTGCCGGATAACAGTCCAGAAAACTCCTACGCTCCCATTCTTCCAAAAAAGATGTGAAACAACATTAGCTTCCATTGGTACTTGAAAAGGTGCGCAAGTGGGAAGGGAATCGCTTGGTGGCACCGCAGCATGGGCACGATCAGGCCCTTGTGGCATCCCCTCCCCCTTTTTGTATTTTTTTTAATGTGTGTGTGTGCACCTAGAAGTCATGGTGACCTCTGCTGACCGACTGAATCATAGAATCACAGAGTTGGGGGTCATCTAGTCCAACCACCTGTATGATGAAGGAAATTCACAAATACCTCCCCCTCCGGTTTGGTGTAGTGGTTAAGTGCGCGGACTCTAATCTGGGAGAACCGGGTTTGATTCCCCGCTCCTCCACTTGCACCTGCTGATGTGACCTTGGGTCAGTCACAAGCTCTGGCACAGCTTTTCTCTCAAGGACAGTTTCTGTCAGAAGTTCTCTCAGCCCCACCCACCTCACAGGGTGTCTGTTGTGGGGAGGGGAAGGGAAAGGAGTTTGTAAGTGCTCTGAGACTCCAAGTGAAGGGCAGGGGATAAATCCCAATCTCCTCCGCCTCCTCCTCTCCTTCTCCTTCTCCTTCTTTTCTACTGCACCAAACTCTCTTGACTTGATTGAAGGATTTCCTCTGCAGAGAACTTACTCGATGGGGTCACCAGTAAAGGAGAGCCAGTTTGTGTAGTGGTTAAGTGCGCAGACTCTAATCTGGGAGAACCTGGTTTGATTCCCCGCTCCTCCATTTGCACCTGCTGATGTGACTTTGGGTCAGTCACAAGCTCTGGCACAGCTGTTCCTGAAAGAGCAGCTTGTGTCAAGAGTTCTCTCAGCCCCACCTACCTCGCCGGGTGTCTGTTGTGGGGAAGGGAAGGGAAAGGAGTTTGCAAGCCGCTCTGAGACTCCAAGTGTCGGGTGGGGTATAAATCCAATCTCTTCTCCTTCTTCTTCCTCCATAACCGCAGTGCATGCACCTGGAAGTCATGGTGACCTCTGGTGACTGACCCCTGCTGGGGGCCTGGAGGACAGGCCCGTAGCCAGGGTTTTTAAAGTCAGGGGGCATTTAAATTTCTTAGGGGGCACTGGTGTTAAGTATGAGACTCAACAACATAATAAGCTCAACAAGTGATTTCAGCTTTATTTAACGGCAACACCAACTCAGGAACACACGACACAAACAGTGGAGCACAGCTCCTTTTTTAAACTCTCCCGGGCTGTCAAAGCCACACCCATAACAAGTTAAAGACCAATGGCATTGCAGGGATAAAGACCAATCAGGACTGTCCCCTCCTTGCAACTTTATCACACAGTGATTGGCTATTTACACTGGTTTCGCAGAAACCGACCAATAGGAATGCGACAGCTTAGAATCCACATTCAGAATCAAGCTTAACATGGAGAAGAATAGGCTTGATTCATAGTTCAATACATAACGACTGGCTAATCGAATTAAAGGAATACCTGGCTCCTTCCCTGCACCTGCTGCTACTTGAGAATCCTGGGCTGGATGGGAAGTCAGGGGGCCTTGCTAGTAAGTCAGGGGGCCTAGACCCAAGATGCCCCACTTTAGCTACAGGTCTGCTGGAGGATGTTCAGAGAGGTGGCTAAATAAAGCCCGTTCCCATCCAAGTACTTGCCAGAATTGACCCTGCTTAGCTTCCAAGTCCCTTGGACTGCAAGGAGATCAAATCATTCCATCCTAAAAGGAATCAACCCTGACTGTTCCCTGGAAGGCCAGATCCTGAAGCTGAAGCTCAAATACTTTGGCCACCAAATGAGAAGGGAGCATTCACTGGAGAAGACCCTGATGCTGGGAAAGATGGAAGGTCAAAGAAGAAGGGGATGGCAAAGGGTGAGATGGTTAGGCAGTGTCATCGATGCAACGAACATGAAATTGAGCAAACTTCAGCGGACAGCGGAAGACAGGAGGGCCTGGCGTGATCTGGTCCATGGGGTCGCGAAGAGTCGGACTCGACTGTGCGAATGAACAACAAGCTTCCAAGATCAGTCAGGGCCCTCGAAGCAATTTTTAATGGCAAGATTCCCTTCTAAAATGGCACAGAATGCCACAGCTTGGACCCGTGTCCACCAGCACATGTAGTTTGGTTCAGAGGCTGCAAGTCTCTGCAACAGTTGCTACTCAGTGGCGCCTTCCATTCGCATGCTGATCTTTGTCACGACCGAAGGATTTATGCCACCCTACTTTCTGCGCCCATTACTATGTTTGTCAAGGTAATAAATGGTATAAGGCATTTGCATATCCAGGATGAATAGCCAATTGTATCAGGAAGCCATTATGGGGTCCCACAATCTCGGCGATTCTCACCCTCCCTTTCCTGAGTTCCGAAATCAGCAATCACTCTCTTCCCACCATCCATTCAACCAGTGAGTCATTCCGCATAGGTCAACGGGGGTCAACCAATCCAACGAGAGCATACTGGAAGATGTCAGCTCCTCGCCGCTCAATAATTCACTCCCCTTAATTCCCAGACCCTCGTTCTCTTGACAAATGAGCCCAGAAAATGGCACGAAATTAATCGGCAACACTTTATTATAAGTGACAAATGGTTATTAATTTCTACGAGGCTCATTACAATAACATTAATCACGGCAAAGCCTTCTTGGGCCTTTTGTGAAGCCACGGAGATGCCCCATTCTGCATGAATCCTGATCTGATTTTGCATTAATAAATGTCCACTCGCTTTAACACCTACCTCTGTTAATCAGTTTTCTCTGACAGAAGTCGGAACAAAGGGGACCACATTAACTATGTGCAAGTCTATTGATTTCAGTAGGGTTACCTGCAGTGAATTCTTGTTGTAGTGTAACCCATGGTTCCACAAACAGATGTATGCCTGCAAATATTTTAGATACAATCTCTCCCCACCTGATTCAGTGAGCTGGATCAGAACCTTCTTGTGGGGCAATAAGATGCCCTCTGGTGGAATATCATTTCAGAACAGCTGGATTTGAGTCCAGTCGCCTCTCGGTGCCCAACAAGATTTCCAGGGTATACACTTTCAACTGTTAAAGCTTCCTTCATCAGATACAAGTTGGAATGGAGACACCTGAGTCCTTGTATCCCAAGAGATCTATATTCTGACCTAGATCTGATGAAGAAGGAGGAGGAGGAGATTAGATTTATACCCTGCCCTTCACTCGGCGTGTCAGAGTGGCTTACAAACCCCTTCCTCTCCCCACAACAGACACCCTTAGCGGTTAGGTGGGACTGAGAGAACCCTTTCCAGAACTGTCCTTGAGAGAACAGCTCTGAGAGAACTGTGGCTTGCCCAAGGTCACCCAGCAGCTCCATATGGAGGAGTGGGAAATCAAACCTGGTTCTCCCAGATTAGAGTCCACACTCCTAAACCCTGCACCCAACTGGCTCTCAAAGAGAGCTCTGAATCTCAGCGTTTATAACCTAAAAATTTTCTCAGTCTCTAAGGTGTGACTGGATTCAGATCTGTTGGAACAGGTGCTTTCCACTGGTGCAAGGTTGCTTAGTCCACAGAACTATACCTTTGGATTCAACTCAATTTCTTTAGTACTTTTGTTGTTGTTTAAGTTCAGACAACTCTGAAGTTTGGGATTTTGTCTGAGTAATTGCCTTCAGGCCATGCTTAGAAGTCTCCCAGAAGCATCTGTTGAGCTGCTGTTTGGAACTAGTTTAGGTGGAGAGGGCATGGCTCAGGGGTGTAGCGTCTGCTTGGCATGCAGAAAGTCCCAGGTTCAATCCCCGGCATCTCCAGTTAAAAGGATCAGGTAATAGATAATGTGAGTGACCCCTCCCTGAGACCCTGGAGAGCCCCTGCCAGTCAGAGTAGACAATACCGGGCTCAATGGACCAACGGTCTGATCCAGGATAGAGCAGATTCAGGTGTTTGCATGGTCTCATCCAATAGGATAGCCTTATTGTCTTGTGTTCGGATCAGTTTTCCTGATCAGCTGCTGAGAAATATCCAGTATACTCCAGGGTACACTCTTCATTCAAGCTGGGAATGCATATTCATTTCAAACTGAATGAAAACATGGACAGAAGAAAATTCTAGTTGTTTTCGCTCTTTTTGAGACGAAAACAAGTGGGAATAGAAATGAACGAATGAACTGACTCCATTTTTAAAAATCCTTTGGTTTCGGTGGGGATCATGTTTATGGTTGTGTTGTCTCTGTTTTCTGTCTACTTGGAGGATAATACTCTCAGCAAATCTATCTCTCACATAGGCCAATCTCCCTGCAGAATTTCTGACATTTTGGAGAAAGGGGCCCAGTTCTATAAGCATTTTAATAAAGGCTTTGAATTTTCAAAGCATAGCATCTAGAAAGCTATGTACCCGGCTACCATGCACAGGAGGAGGAGAAGGAGGAGAAAAGAGGAGGAGGAGGAGGAGGAGGAGGAGGAGGAGGAGGAGGAGGAGGAGGAGGAGAAGAAGAAGAAGAAGAAGAAGAAGAAGAAGAAGAAGAAGAAGAAGAAGAAGAAGAAGAAGAAGAAGAAGAAGAAGAAGAAGAAGAAGAAGACACACTGTGAGATAGGTGGGGCTGAGGGAGCTCTGACAGAAACGCCTCTTTTTCAAGAACGGTTCTTATCAGAACTATGGCTTGCCCAAGGTCATCCAGCCAGGTGCAAGTGGAGGAGTGGGGAATCAAACCCGGCTCTCCCAGATTAGAGTCTTCAAGGACTTCTTCTTCTTCCTTGGTGGTCAGTCTCCCATCCAAGTACCAACCAGGTCTGACCCTACTTAGCTTCTGAGATCTGATGAGTTCAAGCCAGTCTGGGTCATCCAGGTCAGAGCAACAGAAGGCGTCGGCATCAGCCAATGCTTAAGGGAGGAGCAAGAAGATATAATGAGACGGTTTGTTTCCAAAGAAGCCAGACGCGACGCAGCCAGTTCACCACACTGAAGTACATAACTGCTGTGTGAAATATTTGCTAGCAAGTTTGAATTAGGCATTCGTGCTCTGAAATAATTCAAACCAGTGATCAGTTGTTCTGAAGAACAGAGGTGCCATAAATGAAGATTAAAAACTAGGGAAGCTGTGAACTTCACATGAAACTTGTTTTGCGTGGGGCGCATACTGTTTTCGAGAGTCATCGTCAGACCCGAACCTTAGATCTCCTCGCTTGTTCACTGTGCAGCTAATTAATACAGCTGCTGAACACCTTTGTGGCCACGCAGTAGCTGCATTTGCCAGCTTTCAGATGGTTTATGAGGTAATTGTGCAACAGATTTTGTCCCTGATCTGGGAGTTTGCTCTTAAAACATTTTTTTTAAACTTCTTTGCATGGTTCTCACTGCAATCTGGCTTTAATTTTTAAATAGCTCATAATTCAAGAAAAAATAAAGACGTGTGTGTCCTGTCAGGCTTTGGAAAAACACGTGCATCAGCATATACATGACCCAGGAAGGAGGAGGAGGAGGAGGAAGAAGAAGATCCAACTTGTGGATCTCCTGACAAAAATATGTAATCTTTCTTTAAAATCTGCCTCCATTCCTGAGGACTGGAAGGTAGCTAATGTCACTCCCATCTTTAAAAAGGGCTCCAGGGGAGATCCGGGAAATTACAGGCCAGTCAGTCTGACATCAATACCAGGTAAGTTGGTGGAAACTGTTATTAAGGAGAGAATTAGTAGGCACATTGATGAACAAAAACTATTGAGGCAGACTCAGCATGGGTTCTGTAAGGGAAGATCTTGTCTCACTAACCTGTTAGTGTTTTTTGAGGGAGTGAACAAACACGTGGACAAGGGGGACCCAATAGATATTATTTACCTTGACTTCCGGAAAGCTTTGGATACAGTTCCTCATCAAAGGCTCCTAAGTAAGCTCAATAGTCATGGGATAAAAGGACAAGTCCTCTTGTGGATCAAAAACTGGCTTATAAATAGGAAACAGAGAGTGAGTATAAATGGGAAACTTTCTCAGTGGAGGGTGGTAAGCAGTGGGGTACCACAGGGATCAGTACTCGGTCCGATGCTTTTTAACTTGTTTATTAATGATTTGGAATTGGGAGTAAGCAGTGAAGTGGCTAAATTTGCAGATGACACGAAGTTGTTCCGGGTGGTGAAAACCAGGGAGGATTTTGAGGCACTCCAAAGGGATCTGTTGAGGATGGGTGAGTGGGCGTCAACGTGGCAAATGGGGTTCAATGTGGCCAAGTGCAAAGTGATGCACATTGGAGCTAAAAATCCTAAATATAAATACACGTTGATGGGGTCTGAACTGGCAGAAACGGACCAAGAGAGAGATCTTGGAGTCGTAGTAGATAACTCAGTGAACAAGATAGACTTGATGTACCAGACATATCCAGATTTTATAAAGAAAAATAAGCTTCCTGGAGAAATCTGCCTGAGATTCACTAAACGTTGACCAGGGAGTTGGAGTTAAAATCTTTGGGAGGAAAATCCTTGAAAATCAAAAATGAAGATGTCAAAATTTTGAAAGACATACCACTTGAAGTTAGGGAGCGAAGAAAACTTTATAAGGAGCTTATGCTTTTCCTACAACAGAAGGGAATAACCTACAGATGGATGTATCCAGAAGGTCTAAATTTCAACTATGAAGACAAAAAAATAAAATTGACTCTGTTCGAAAAGCAAACAAATTTATGGAGTAATATGCAAAACCAACAAAGAAGAAAAATCCAAAAATCAACGAGGAGGAAGAAGAAGATGATGAAGAGGAATCCTACTCACAGGATTCAGTGAGCACCAGTTCCAATTCCTTGGAAACGTTGGAATCAGAGAAAGGAGCGGCCACCCCTAAGCAACACAAACCGAAGAAGCGCAAGAAGAAAGGATTCTGAACTTAAGATAATTGATGATACTGCAGTTGTAGTTAAAATGCTACTTAAGTTACTTAAGCTAAATCTATATCTCTCCATGCTTTAGTTTTGGTGTTAAATGAAGATTAGTAGGTATGGCAGTATATACCTATGTATCCAAAACTGTTGTCACTTGGGTAGATTTACCCAACCCTTTAGGTTTGTAGTTTTAGATTCACATTTAAAAAAAACAATAAACATTATTATTTAAAAAAACCTGCTTAAGGAATTGATCATGATAACAAGTCAGGGGACTGGGGGACTGAGGGGAGGAGCTCGAACATGGAGAAGAGCATTGGGTTGCCAGCCTCCAGGTGGGGCATGGAGATCTCCCAGAATCTCTACTGATCTCCATGCAAAAGGATCAGTTCCTCTGTAGGAAATGGCTGCTTCTGAGAGTGGACTCTATGGTATACCATGGAAGTCTTAGAATGATATCACATCCCTGCTGAGCCGTCTCCCTCCGCCAGTATCTGCCTCCGGGGCACCACCTCCAAATCTCCAGGACTTTCCCAAGCTGGGTTTGGTGGTTCTACGTCTACATAGGGTTTCCAGCCCTGGGTTGGGAAATTCTCAGAGATTTTGGGGGTCAGAGCCCAGCAACAGTGTGGTTGGGGGAGGAGATGGACCTCAGCAGGGCATAGCACTAAGTAGTCCACCCTCCAAAGCAGCTGTTTTCTCCAGAGGCACTGACCTTTGTCACCTGGAGACCTGTCGTAATAGTGGGAGACCTGGAGGTTGGCAAACCTTCTTCCAGACCATCCTCTCGAGAAGGCAGCCGATGAACAATAGCCCACTATCTTTCTCAGCGCTCCGAAGCAACCATCTCTCCTTATTATAAAAGAGTTTTGGTGTCCCTCCTGCACCCGCTCTTTCAGCCTTTCGCTCCCACGCCTGCCACTCTGAAGGATCCCCTTGCCTGCATTGGCTAGCTCCCTTACCTCCGTCCCGCCCACACAGGCAGCGAGCTGGCTGGCAGCGTCTCTGCCTCACTGTGCTCTGAGCCAGCCAAGGGGATGGGCACTCCGGCAGATGGAGGGTGAGCGGGCCCACTGGGAGAGGCAGAGAACAGCCACAAGAGCCCACACACTCCCAAAATGCACCATGTGGGGGCAGGGTGGCAACTGCTGCTGCGGCAAGAGGCCGCCCCTCTGCCAGCAACACTGTCGTCATTGTCCGGGGCAGCTGAGGCAGCTCTGACACCGCTCCGCGCTATGCCCCACCACCACCATGCCGAGAGGCCTCCCTGAGGTGTGCCCACCGACACGCCAAGACCTTGCTGCCAGGCGATGGCCCAACTAGGGCCAGTCGCATTTGTCTCCACAACAGGCCTTCTCCCTAGTCCTGAGATAAAGCACAGTGTCAAATATCCTTCACCTGTGCAGGAATCAGCAGGAGGCGGGGGGGGGATTCTCTATGAATGTTAGATGAAACTGCATGAAAAGGCCCAGCTGCTGAGTGCACCGGCCCGGATCCGGACAGTCAGGCAGCATAAGCAGGGCCATTAATAACAGCGTTTGGTTCCGACACGGAAAGCGTTCCCTTCTCCCCTGCTGAAGGAAAAGAGGCACTGATCTCCCGTTTCCTTTCTGAAGGAGACCCGGCGTCCTTTCCAAAGGTGACTTCTGCAAAATGAGGCATTTGTGTTAACCAGGGCTCTTTTTGCAGCAGGAACTCCTTTGCCTATTAGGCGACACACCCCTAATGTAGCCAATCCTCCAAGAGCTTACAGTAGCCCCTGTAAGAAGAGCTCTGTAAGCTCTTGGAGGATTGGCTACGTTAGGGGTGTGTCACCTAATATGCAAAGGAATTCCTGCTACAAAAAGAGCCCTGGTGTTAACAGTTCCAACACCTGCAGCCTAAAGCAACCGCGGCTACTCAGCTGGGAGACTCCGGGGTGCCCCTTTCTGCCTCAAACTCCTTGTCTCTGAATCCGGCCATGTGCAAATATTTATAAACCACGTTACAACAGCTTACAAGAGGTCCTCCCCCCCTTTTAATATATCAAAACAATAGAACCAGGGCTCTTTTTGTAGCAGGAACTCCTTTGCATATTAGGTGACACCCCCCCTAATGCAGCCAATCCTCCAAGAGCTTACAGAACTCTTCTTGCAGGGGCTACTGTAAGCTCTTGGAGGATTGGCTAAAGTTTAGGGGGGTGTCGCCTAATAGGCAAAGGAGTCCCTGCTACAAAAAGAGCCCTAATTGAACTATAGTCACAGTAAAAGACTGTCAGCACTTCTTGAAAGTACACAACTAAGTGGTGGACAGCAGTGAAAAAAGGATTCGAAACAAATCAGGCCATTGGCCTGTCAAAGTCAGTGCTGTCCACTCAGACTAGCAGCAACCCTCCAGGGTCTCCGGTAGAGTCTTTGACATCACCTACTGCCGGATCCCCACCCCAGTTTTAAAGCGGAGGCGCCAGGGATCGAACCTGGGACATACTGCATGCAAAGCACTCCGGGATCTCAGGCAGAGGTCTTTCCCATCACCTACCACCTGGTTCTTTTTAAACTGGAGATGCTGGGGATTGAACCTGGGACCTTCTGCTTGCCAGACAGATGCTCTGCTACTGAGCCATGGCCCCTGTGTCTTGGATTAGTTGCACGGAGGATCCTAGCCAAACAGGGATCACGTGCTGAATGAGACAACGAGCGATTCTGCCAAGTTGTCCACATAACTGCGCCCTCCCTGATATCACTAGGTAGCCAAATTTGATTTCCCTCCCCCAATATGATCATCTAAATTATGTGATCCCTGACTGGCTGGGATCGGAATTATGTGTGTGTGTGTGTGTGTGTGTGTGTGTGTATATATTTTAATTTATATATTTTTTTCAAAGTTAAATATCAACAACAAACAAACCATATAAGCAACACCCCGCATCAGGAATAGTCAGAAAGGCAATCATTTACAATACTTCAACAACATAAAGTGAACAGTAAAGTGCAGTACAGAACCAAACATTAAGGACCCTAACTTAAAAATACAACAGACTTTGATAATAAGGGTTTTTAGGAACAACTCCCTCAGAACTCAAATATTCCGTAACCGGGAGCCAGACCACTTGAAATGTTTTGTGATATCTCCCGACGCCCTCGTCCCCTTGTGGGGTTGATTTGCCATGAACAAAATGCTCCCATAATTTGTTCTGCCATTGTTGAATAGTTGGACTTGATTTGTCTCTCCATTTCTGGGCTATGCGTAGTCTGGCAATCGCAATTAGTGTTGAGACTAATATATGATTTGTTTTGTTTCCAGAGTCATCTGTCCAGGCATCCAGGAGAGCCACCTCGGGTAGGAAAGGTAAGTCAATTCCAGAAATAATTTGTATTTGAGTGTACACCGTATGCCAAAAGTCATTAATTATGGGACAATACCACCAACAATGTATGTAATCAGCTATGAGGCCACATTTTTTCCAACAGAATTTTTGAATACTTGGTTTGATCTTGTGCAGTCGAGAAGGATATAGGTACCATCGGTTTAGGACTTTGAATGAATTCAATTTTATGGTAAAAATCCTAGACACAGAATTTGGAGATTTATTGTTATAGACCCAGTCCTGATCCGTCAAGTCGGAATTATATTGACTGGCTGGGATCAGAATTATATCAGAAAATAGACAGGAGGAGCATAAAGAACATACAGATCGAAGGAACATAAAGTTAGCAAATAGCACAGACGATTGGAAGCACAATGGCTCCAAAGAGATGGGGGGAAGGTATCATGGGAAGAGGGAAAACGGGGGTTAGGAAAGCTTTTTTTGGCATCCCTCAAAACTCGGCTCCCCAGCTGCCGGCCCTTGCAGCCTTTGCCCCCCCTGCATGGAGGAGGAGGCAGGATGATGCGGCAAAAAGCCGCATCCGGGCAAATGGGGGCGGAGCTGGTGGTTTCTTTAGTCAGCCCCTGCACCCCACCTTCAGTCTTTACCCGTGCACTTGGCCCACCCTCCCACCCTTCTGGCAGTTCAGGCTTTGGCTGGTCGTCTTTATGAAGGCCAGGTAGGAATTTTTCACCCCTCCCGGGGCGGGGTGGGGGTGTTTTCTCCTACCTTGTACTGTCGCTGAGGTTGGGAAATTGGCTTCTGAGTGGCCGGGTATAAATAGGTTGGTCACTTTGGCTGGCAGGAGTTAATTCGATACAGATTGCGGTGTGGTGAGCACCGGCTGATAGCCCCTTTGGGGACACAGGGGTCTTGTCGGTACAGTCCTTGGGCCCTGCGGTCGGTGGGGGGGTAAGCAGACTGCCTGCGGGATTGCACGGGATTTCCTCCCTTTGAGCCTTGCAGCCCAGGGGTTAGGTTTTTTGGCAATTGTCCAATTGCCGTGCTGGCTGGATGTGAGCCATATTCTTTGGCTATCATCCAGGGCTGGGTGGCTCAGTGTTGCGTACTGGGTTTGACACGTATAGAAGACAGACGTTAGTGATTAACAGTTCATAGTGTACTAGTACACAACACACAAACCAACTGGCCAAAACGGCCAACTATAGACAAGACCCAGCTGAACTCTGAGAAGGAGCAAGGTGTTTGAGCTGCCAGAGGGGTGAGTGTTTTTTTTATTATTTATTTACTTTCAGCTGAGGTGCTTTAGCTGAGAAGGTACTGTGTGGGGGACTGTATTTGGGAGTGTGTGGGTGAGTTGTAACAGATTCCTGGCTGCTGGAGTTAGGTTGTGAAAGGATCATTGTTTGCCTGTCATTAAGTGCCTTGGGTGAATTGGAGTAGCTGCTGGCCACACCCTCTCCTGGGGGACACTTCTAGTTAAGACAGGAAGCTTGCAAGAGGCACGAGCCTCTGGCATGAGCTGAAGGGTGAGAGCAAAAAGGTGAGGCTCTTTGCCTGTGGCTCTTAGCCTAGGGACTCTCAGCCTAGGGGCTCTGTAAGAAGCCCAGGAAGAGCCAGAAAGCCAGGGACCTCCTGACAGCACCTGGTATATTTTGGCTGCTGTGTGACAGAGTGTTGGACTAGATGGGCCATTGGCCTGATTCAACATTGGCTTCTCTTATGTTCTTAAGTCCCCGGGACACACCCACAGGTCCCAATGGAGGGTTTAAACTTCCCGCCATAGTTCCTGTAGGTGCTAACTGGGAGGCTCAGGATCCTAGTCACTATTATTCTTTGGAGCCAAGCTCTGGTTGCATATCGCTGGTGCCTAGTGGCGGTCAGCGGACATAACACTCGCCCTAGTTGTCGTGGCGAGGGAGGGGTCGAAGAGTCCCCTGGCCTCGACCAGGTCGCAACCTGTTTTGCCCCTGCCGTTTGGGTTCTTAAGTTAATAAAGTGGCCCATTAGTACCCCAACATGTTGTCTGTCTTTTTATACCAGCTTGGGGGGGGGGGGGCAAACACATTTTTCATCTCGAATGTGTCCGAGTGTTAATGATAATTCCGCGCAGCTCCACTTCCAAGCCACGCGGTAGGAAACTTTTTCCTTTGTCTTCAGCGGCGTGTACCCGCCCCCCCCTTTTCTGGGCTGATAGCTTCTTTGTGCGAGCAGTTTAATAAATAAATCATGGGTAATAAGTAAACAAAATAAGACACATTATGCACAGGGAAGAAAAGAAGAAAAAAAAACCGAGAGAGTTAGAGCAACGTGGATTTATGGCGCAGTCACCGTTACAAGATGCTTTACCTTGGTCCAAACAACAAGGAAATCCGCTTGCAGTAATTCACAGAATACGGCGTGGCATTTTATAGAAGTGCAGTTTATTATATCCTATATTTTATTGCAAGGAGGGGGAAAACATCTCTCTGCATCGCAGCTCACATTTGTTTCCGGCCACAGTTACACAAAGGATCTGTGGCCGTGCTTGGTTCGGTCTAGCAATTTGTCTCAAGGGATGCTTCAACAGAGGAAGAAGTAGAAGTAGTAGAAGTAGGAAAGTAGCAGTAGGAAAGTAGTAGTAGAAGAAGAAGAAGAAATTTGATTCATGCCCTGCCCTTCACTCGGAGTCTCAGAGCAGCTTACAACAGACACTTTGCGAGGTAGGTGGGGCTGAGAGAGCTCTTTCGAGGACTGCTCTTGAGAGAACAGCTCTGAGAGAACTTGTGACTGACTCAAGGTCATGCTAGCAGCTACATATGGAGGAGTGGGGAATCAAACCTGGTTCTCCCAGATTAGAGTCCAGGCTCCGAACCATGGTGGCAGCTGCTGCTTTAACTGTCTCAATACCACCAAACAATCATAAAAAAAAACCCAAACACCTGTCTAGCAAAGCAGGAGACCAAGTGGGGCTGGTGATCTACCTCTGACCCCTCCACGATCTACTGGTAGATCGCGATCTACCTGTTGGACATACCTGATTTATATACATTACTCCTGTGTTAAAGAGACAAGGCTCTGATCCAGATGGCCCAGGCTAGCATTCCCTCTTAGTGTTCCTTTATAAAATTATGCCCAGGGTGGAGAGTGTGGACAAAGTGGACTTTTTCTCCCTCCCCCACCTACTAGAACTCGAGGGCATCCGATGAAGCTCATGGGCAGTAGGTTCAGGACAGACAAAAGGAAATATTCCTTTACACGGTGAGTGATTGAAATGTGGAAGCCTCTGCCGGAGGACGTGGGGATGGCCCCAGGAATCACCAGCTCTAAATGGGGATTAGATAGATTCGTGGAGGATAAGTCTGTCAATGGCTTTCTGCTCCCTGCCACTTTTCATGGGGAGCAGAAAGCAGGGGTTTAAATGGCTCTGAGGCATTTAAACCCCTGCTTTCTGCTCATCACGAACTGCATCAAAATTCATGGTGGCTCTTTGGCCCACGAATGTCACTTTGTGCACCATGAACTGGCCAAAATTTGTGATGAACTTTAGTTCGTGAGCTGATTCATGCCTATCCCTAGTTGGCAACTGTATCTGAAACTTGGACAGGAGTGAGGGCAAAACTAGACTTCACGGTGTCCGCAGGTCTAACCCATGGACACTGACACCATTTTAGAGCTGAACTGGGTCATTGAAAAATGCCACAAGAGCACAGTTCTGATCTGGCCTACTGCACAGCAAAAGCAGACTGTTTTGCTCCTTTCTCCCATGCCTTTTCAAGTGCCCAAACAGGCTGTTTCAGGGGTTGAAAAGGGCCAAGTCGAGAGGACATGATCGCCTGGTCCGACTATGCTGCAGGCCTGAACGAGATCAATCCCTCGGGGCATTTTTTTAAATGGCCAAGTTCAGCTCTGGAATGGCATTGGTGTACATGGATCAGACGTGTAGATGTCGTAACATCTAGTGTGGCCCTGACTCATGCATATACAACTACTGAGATCACGCATGGCAAACATATTGAACCTGAGAATTTTAAATGGCTCCCATATAAATGACCACCCCGGGGAATATATTTGCTGGTCAGGGTCGAGGTTGAGTGTGATTGACTACATGTTAATTTCAGGGAATTTGGTGCAATTTTATTGACTTTTTTGAGGTTGTCGCATTTTGTGGAGGTGGCCACATCCCCTTTACCCTGATTATGCCAATCCCTACCACCTGCCCAAGAATTGTGATGACCCCCCGCCCCCATGCCTGCCAAGGTCTGGGAGATTGCACCAGACAGACCACCATTTTAGCCACACTGCCGTTGACACCTCCCAAGGGTGTCGGCTCCCTCAGGACTGTGTTACGGAGTGGGGATAATTTCTCTAAATGCAAGTTTTGTTGGAATACATTACTCATGCGTTGGAAGGAGGGAATGTTGATATTCTCAGGCAGTTAAGTAGCATTCGGCTGCCCGGAGCTTTACTTATTACCTACTGGGAAGAGCTGGGATGCCACAAAACATATACACCGAATATAATTTGTTGTGATTAAGTGTTGAGAGAGGAGTAAACAGATCTACCACCATGATTTTTAGTTCTTTTTCTTATAGCACAGCAAAACTGTGTATTCACTGGGGGATTCTCCTTTCAATGTCTGGTTAATTACTGGGGGGTTTTCCCCTCCCCTGCCGTGATTACTCTATGCATTTTCCTCACTCAGCCTTTAGTTGTGTCTTTTAAGCACTCGGTGAGTCAGATGAGTGGTAAAAGTTGTTAAATACTGGGTTCAAGACGCATTGCAGTGAACAGCTCTACTTTATTCAGTAATTCCAGGAACAAGACTGAAACCTCAGGGCAACAGTCCTGTTTAAATAGCATGCAAAACCCACATCCAAACACACCCAACTCCCAACAATAGGCTATTTACATAACATTAGTTCCTCAATGGTCACCTCCAGAGTCCTGGTGGGCTATTGTTCTAGAGCTCCAAGCTCAGCCGGTCTCTGATAGGTAGTCCTGGAATGTTCCATCCCTAATACATAACAAAAATAGAAAACTAAAAAAAAGGGGAAGCAATATTCCCCAAATCCTTCCCAAAATCCCCACGTGAGCATTCATCATAGAGGTCAGGGCAGGAATGCACAGGACTGGAGTTCCAGCTGCCTCTCAAGTTGGCCACGCCCAGCAGGAGCTCATTAGCATAATAGGCCACACCCAACAGCAGAAACTCATGAGGACTGGCTACATTAGGGGTGGGTGGCCTAACATGAAAAGAAGTTCCTGCTACAAAAAAAGCCCTGGGTTTTGACAACAAACAAGGTAAACAGAATAGGAAGCAAAAGGTGGAGGTGGCTGGATGACCACACTTCTGGTAACATGGGGGTGCGGCCTAATATACTAATGAGCTGTGCTGTCAGGGGCGTGGCCTAACATGCTAATGAGTTCCAGCTGGGCTTTTTCTACAAAAAAAGCCCTGATAGAGGTACATTATCAGTTGCAAAGATATCCCCAAAATCAATGTGAGGAAGAAGAAGAAGAAGAGGAAGAGGAGGAGGAGGAGATTGGATTTATACCCTTCCCTTCACTACCCAAAGGAGTCTCAGAGTGGCTTACAAACTCCTTCCCCTTCCCCTTCCCACAACAGACACCCTGTGAGGTAGGTGGGGCTGAGAGAGCTCTGACTGAGAACTGCTATTGAGAGAACAGCTCTGAGAGAACTGTGGCTTGCCCAAGGTCACCCAGCAGCTGCATGTGGAGGAATGGGGAATCAAACCCAGTTCTCCCAGATTAGAGTCCACGCTCCTAACCACCACACCAAACAGGCTCTGAAGGGGTTTCCACGGGGGTAGTTTGCCCTGTGTTTGATGTTGCTGGGAAATGTCCCCCCCAGCTCTGCCACATCATTGTGTTGCATTCAGGCACATCCTGGGGGCTCTCCAGGTTTTCTCCTGTCTTTCCCAAACCTGCTTTGCTCCAAAATTTTGGGTAAGATCACAGCAAAACCTGGATGGCTTCATTTCCCAGTCCTACCGACTGTGGAGTGGCTGAATTTCTACTGCCTCCCAGGTTCTCCCACGTCTCTGGCTTGTGGCCTAGCTGGAGTCTATATTGATGCTGCCCTGTCCCTTGGGACGGTCCCTCTTTTCCCACACTTTTTGGCCTTGGAGCACCTGGGAACTGTAGGCCAGCAGATGAAGAAGCCCCATTCAACCCAGTGAGTGATACCCCTGCAGGCCCCTCTCTGGAACTACAGCTCAATTAAGACTTATGGGAGAACATTGTAAACACAGAGATGGCAACCATCTTACGGAAACAGGTAACTGCCATTTCTGCTACTGAGGGAAAAATTAGTCCCACGCAGGAAGCAAGTGTCTTCATCAAGAGAGAAAGCCGTTTGCCAGAAATTCTGACAGGACACAGTGGCTGAAGGAGTGGGTGGGAAAGAGGAGCAAACCCAGCACCCAGCCAATGGCACATAAGCACTCTTGAGTGACTGCTGGGTGGGACTCAGACAGCGCAGCCAGTGGCTAGGGACACTGTCTGAGTGACAGATCAGAGAGCCAATTGATTTGGGAGCATGTGGAATATTCAGGAGAGTCCATGACCAAAACACAGTTATATATAAGGAGAAATAAATAACTACCAGGAAAACCCACTGTGCAGAAGCCTTTTTCCACATAACAGCACCCTGGAAACTGCATGTGCCGGTCCTTGTATGGAAAGCACCCTGGTCACACTGTACCTCCAAAAGATCAGATTTGCAAGCCAGAGGTTCTCCCGGACCCTGAATTTCTGATGCATCCCCAGGAAACAACAATAGCTAGTTTTGGGATACCTTTCCCAAGTCAGCCACATGCTAGGGCTTCTCTTGTTGGAATGTGCAAGGTCTATAGTGCAGCCTTATAGAATCATGGAATGTTAGAGTTGGAAGGGATCTTGCAGGTCATCTAGTCCAACGCCCTGCACTCTGCAGGAGCATAGCCGAAAGATAGCCCTACATACCTACAACATACCCAAAAGATGGTCGTCCAGCCTCTGCTTGAAAACGTCCAGTGAAGGAGCATCCACCACCTCCCGAGGCAGACTATTCCACTGCTCAACTGACAGTTAGCAAGTTTCTCCTGATATCTAGCCGGTAATGACTCCCTTGTAATTTCCACCCATTAGGTCTAGTCTTGCAGTCTGGAGCAAGAGAGAATAGATCTGCTCTATCTTCTACATGACAGCCCTTCAAATACTTGAAGACTGCAATCATGTCCCCTCTAAGTCTCCTCTTTCCCAGGCAAAACAGACCCAACTCTTTCAGCCTTTCCTCATAAAACTCGGATTCCAAGCCTCTCACCATCCTGGTTGCCCTCTTCTGGACATGCTCAAGCTCGTCAACATCCTTCCTAAAGTGTGGGGCCCAAAACTGGACACAGGACTCCAGGTGAGGTCTGACCATAGCAGAATAGAGTGGAACTACCACCTCCTGTGATCTGGACACAATGCTTCTGTTAATGCATCCTAAGACTGCAGTAGCTTTCTTTGCAGCCACGTCGCACTGCAGGCTCATGTTTAGCTTGTGATCAACCAGAACACCCAGATCCCTTTCACATGTGTTGCTGTCAAGCCAAGTCCCTCCCGGGTCCATCTTTTTTCCCCTTCTTGAAGATCAGGACAACATTCGCTCTTCTCCAGTCTTCCAGCATGAAGATCACCCTACGGGGGGCGGGGCGGGGGCGGGGGGGCAGCTGAAGGACTTGTATTTAGCATAGTGAGACTAGGGACTGCCCATTTTTTCAGATTGTGTTCTTGCTATCACCTGATTGGCTCTTCTGGAGACTTCCTGCTCCTGTAGCGCTTCCTGTTGCTCTTTGTTCCTGTTACAGTAGTGTAGTTTAGGCTTCCTGTTAGTTTAGACTTCCTCTCTGTATGTTCTCCAATAAACTGTTCTTTAATAAACCTACTTATTTTTTCTCTAAACAGTCAGTGCTCCATTTCTTTGCATATTTAAACTCTACCAACATTTCTCAGGCCTTCAGGCCTTCCGACTCTCACTGCCTCCAATACAAGAGACAGAAATAACCAACACAAAACCATGACGAATTACTAGGACCAAATCACTATCGAAGTTACTTCATTAATTCATAATACTCACTCACGAAACCCTTTGCAGATACACCACGCAAATCCTTCAAGCTCCGTTCGTCAAAGTGTAAAGCATAAGCACCTAATTGTTTACGTACACAACAAAAGGGAATTCAGAGCTGCTCCCTATACTTATTAATTTTAACAGCATCTACCTTGTTTCCGAGGGTGCTTGAGGAGACTTCTTCAACTAATCGGTCAATGTACTGGCTTGGATAGCCCGATGTAGACCGGCCGTGCCAGATCTCAGAAGCTAAGCAGGGTCAGCCTTGTTTAGTGTTTGGATGGGAGACCACTGAGGAAGTCCAGGTTGCTACACTCAGGCAAGCAATAGCAAACCACCTGTGGGACAACTCTTGCCTTGAACACCCTATGGGGTCACCATGAGATAGTTGAGGACAGCAAGAGTTCTTCATTGTGGCTGTTATGTCTGGACATGAGCAATATTCCACTCAGGCTTAACTGCTGCTGGAGGCATGCCTGGACTTGTCTGGCAGGCTACCTAGAGAGAGCGGAGAGGTGTGTCTGGGCAGGCCACCTAGTTGGAGCTTGAAGCCCCAGAACAAAGGCAGGCAGGATCCTGGGTCAGTCATAAATTCTTTGAGAGCTGTTCTCTCATGAGCAGTTCTCGAAAGAGCTCTCCCAGCCCCACCTACTGTCAGGTAACCCTGCCACGGCTGCGGGGGGGGGGACACACACATCATTCACTGTTCTGGAATGCGGGAGGAACCCTCAGTCTCCAGACTCGGTAATTTACTGTCTCTGTAGTGTGTCTTATCAATTCACCTGACCTTGAGTCCCATGCTGCTTTGGTGGGTGAGATATACTGGTCTAGGTGTTTTTCTTTGCTAGTTAGTGCGCGCACAAAATGTATTCATTGGCTTGTAGCTGGGGGGGCTTAGTTCGAATGAGCTATAATTGACCATGTTGTGTATTGTCTGGCATCACTGACAAAGAACTGGTTCATGCAGCTCTAAGACTTGTTGTTGTTGTTCAGTCGCACAGTCGAGTCCGACTCTTCATGACCCCATGGACCAGATTACGCCAGGCCCTCCTGTCTTCCACTGTCCTCTGAAGTTTGTTCAATTTCATGTTTGTTACATCGATGACACTGTCTAACCATCTCATCCTTTGCCGTCCCCTTCTTCTTTGACCTTCAATCTTTCTCAGCATCAGGGTCTTCTCCAGTGAATCCTCCCTTCTCATTTGGCGGCCAAAGTATTTGAGCTTCAGCTTCAGGATCTGGCCTTCCAGGGAACAGTCAGGGCTGATTTCTTTTAGGATTGACTGATTTGATCTCCTTGCAGTCCAAGGGACTCCCAAGAGTCTTCTCCAGCACCATAGTTCAAAAGAATCTATTCTTCGGCGCTCGGCCTTCCTTATAGTCCAACTCTCGCAGCCATACATTACTACGGGGAATACCATTGCTTTGACCATGCGGACTTTTGTTGGCAAGGTGATGTCTCTGCTTTTTATAATGCTGTTTAGGTTTGCCATCGCTCTAAGACTGGTCTTTAATAAATGCTATCTTCTTATGAAGCCTGGTGTTTGACTGACTATCTGGAGAACTTGACACCTACGTCACAGGGTTATGGGGAGGGGAAGGGAAGGGAAAGGAGGCGGTAAAACACTTTGAGACTCCTTCGGGTAGTGAAGGGCAAGGTATAAACCCAATCTTCTTCTTCTTCTAGACAAATCAACCTGTAACCTTCTCAGACAAGATGCTTTAATTTCGCTGCTTGTACGGAGGTTTTTTTTTAAAAAAAGTCTCTCCGATCGAATCTTTATAGATCCTTGAATGCTAAATCCAGTAAAGTTATCTTATTTCTGTAATAAGAAGGTCGGTGGTTACCTGAGGCTTTTCTCATCCATCCTGGCATTTAGTAAATCAAGCATCGGTTACAAATTAGAGCTGGAAATTAAACGAGCGCAGCAGCCGGGATCTCAGCTTGCAGGTTGAAAGTTTAAATACCGTTTGAGGTAAAAAAAACCTGGCAGGAATCCATACGTCAATGCCTTAACTTGGTAGACTGTTTAACATCTATGGTGGGGGAAGAGTGACCATCGTTTTTGTCTCTAAGAAGAAAACCTGCTTGAAGGAAAAAAAAAAAAGAATAGAGACAGAATCAGGGAACAAACCCATCTGTCTGTCTATCTGTCTGTCTGTCCATCTTGAGAGCCAGCGTGGTGTTGTGGTTAAGAGCGGTGGACTCTATTCTAGAGAACCAGGTTTAATTCCCCACTCCTCCACATGAAACCTGCTGGGTGACCTTGGGCCAGTCACAGTTCTCTCGGAGCTGTTCTCTCAAGATAAAGTCCATCCATGGCTATTAGCCACAAGGTATAGATATTCACAAGCATGGAGTTGAGCAGGCTCCAGAGGGCGGTGGAGGACAGGAGGGCCTGGAGTGATATGGTCCATGGGGTCACAAAGAGTTGGATTCAACGATGCAACTGAACAAAAACAAAAATAGATATTAGCCACGAGGTATAGATAGGAACTCTTGGACTGGGGCAAATCATATGCTGCATTCTTGGTGCTTGTGGTGGGAGGGGCAACAGTGAGTGGGTTTCTAGTTTCCTGGCCCCCATGGTGGACCTCCTGGTATTATTGGCCACTGTGTGACAGAGCGTTGGACTGGATGGGCCATTGGCCTGATCCACCATTGGCTTCTCTTATGTTCTTAAGAGCAGTTCTTTCAGAACTCCCTCGGCACTGCACTTACAGGTTGTCTGTTGTGGGAAGGGAAAGACAATTGTAAGCCACTTTGAGACCCCTTCGGGTTGAGAAAAGCAGGGTATAAGAGCCAACTCTTCTTCTTCTTCTTCTTCTGCTTCTGCTTCTGCTTCTTCTTTCTGTCTTTACCCCACCTTTCTCCCAAGGTGGCTTACATCGTTCTCTTTCTCCTCCATTTTATCCTCACAACAACCCCGTGAGGTAAGTTAGGCTGAGAGTATGTGACTGGCTCAAGGTCACCCAGCGAGCTTCCCGAGGCAGAGTAGGGATTCGAACCTGGTTCTCCCAGATCCCAGTCTGTCACTCTGACCACTATACCACACTGGCTCTCCATTGGGTAATTTTGCCCCACTTTCCCCTGCAATGGGAACCCGAAGCAGCTTATTAAATCATTCCCTCTTCTCTATGTTTATCTTCCGAACAACCACCTTTTGAGACTCAGATGGGTACACGGTGTCCAGGTGCCCTCTAATGGTGGGCAGACTTCTAGTAATTGTTGCCAGTGCCCGCCGATACTCATCTGGTTGGCGGGCAGAAGGAGGCTGACAAAATAGGGAGTGGTGACCTTCATCTCCATGCGATGATGTCATTTGACAGCCAGTTTGGTATTGAGAGCCAGTTTGGTGTAGTGGTTAAGTGTGCGGACTCTAATCTGGGAGAGCTGGGTTTGATTCCCCACTCCTCCACTTGCACCTGGCTGGATGACCTTGGGCAAGCCATAGTTCTGATAAGAGCTGTTCTTGAAAAAGAGCAGTTTCTGTCAGAGCTCTCTCAGCCCCACCTACTTCACAGGGTGTCTGTTGTGGGGAGGGGAAGGGAAGGGAAGGGAGTTTGTCAGCCGCTCTGAGACTCCTTTGGGTAGTGAAGGGCGGGGTATAAATCCAATCTCTTCTTCTTCTTCTACCTCACAGGGTGTCTGTTGTGGGGAGGGGAAAGGAGTTTGTAAACTGCTCTGAGACACCTTTGGGTAGTGAAGGGCGGGATATAAATCCAATCCCTCCTCCTCCTCCTTCTTCTTCCACCATGACCCGGAAGTGCCACCATCACACCAGGGCGACGCCCTAGGCACTTGTTGAAAACATCCATAGAGTTTGGGTATCAGTGCTGGAGTATTGCCCTGGTGACATCACTGAGCCGCGATGAAGATCACCATCCCTGACAGTAAATACCCACCTCTCCCTGTCTCCTGCTGGTTTCCAGGCAACCCAAGATGGGGAGCAGAAGGAAACAGTTTAAATAACCCCTCCTCAGAGGACTCTTTAAGAGCCACTCGTCTGCCTTGTAAGAGTATCTCCAGTCAAAAGATGCCCATGGATGAAGCAAGTTTGGTGCAGTGGTTAGGAACATAGACTCTAAACTGGGAGAACTGGGTTTGATTCCCCACTCCTCCACATGCAGCTGCTGGTGTGACCTTGGGTCAGTCACAAGTTCTCTCAGAGCTGTTCTCTCAAGAGCTAGTTTGGTGTAGTGGTTAAGTGTGCAAACTCTAATCTGGGAGAACCAGGTTTGATCCCCCCACTCCTCCACTTGCACCTGCTGATGTGACCTTGGGTCAGTCACAAGCTCTGGCACAGCTGTTCTTGAAAAAAGAGCAGTTTGTGTCAGAAGTTCTCTCAGCCCCACCTACCTCACAGGGTGTCTGTTGTGGAGAGGGGAAGGGAAAGGAGTTTGTAAGCCACTCTGAGATGCCTTTGGGCAGTGAAGGGTGGGGTATAAATCCAATCTCTTCTTCTTCTTCTTCTTCTCAAGAGCTCTCTCAGCCCCAGCTACCTCACAGGGTGTCTGTTGTGGGGAGGGGAAGGGAAAGGAGATTGTAAGATTGTAAGCCACGCTGAAACTCCTTCAGGTAGTGAATGGCAGGGTATGAATCCAATCTCCTCCTCCTCCTCCTCCTCCTTCTCGAAGCCCCAGAAAGATCATCTGCTAACTCTATGCTTTACAAGTACTTCTGTTCCCAGGGGCGACCACTTGAGCATGGGAAAAAAAGGAAAATTGTCATATGCATGATGCAATTAGAAGGGATTTTGCTGAGAGCAACAGAGTGGTGAAAGATTTCAGCTCTCAGAATTAATTGTCGGCAGCGTGCACAAGCGAGGAGGGTCTCTGCTAATAAGTAAAGAGGTTTCTTTCACGTCGTTCTTTCAAGGGTCTAAATCTTTCATCAGCATTGCGTGGCGATATGACCCCACCTCAAACTCCCAGAGAGGACCATTAGCATGGCCAACTGCAAAAGTAATAATGCCCTCCATACATAGGGCTCACACGGGCTGTCTGTCCATCTATTCAAAGCCAGTTGAAGGCTTGTGAAGCCTCAATTTGCCTCGGGGTTGGGCAGGGAAGGGAGAGGGGTTTCACCTGTCAATATCTGAAAACTGGCCCTACTGCTCTGCTCTTAGCATTCAAATGGAAAAGACATGTCTTTTAGAAACACAACTCCCCTCCCTTTCAAATGTTAACGGCAGAGAAGGAAGCAACTGAGATCAATGGAGCAGACAGAGCTGATACTTCAGCCGATGCTGGCATAATTTGAATACAGCTCTCAGCTGCCAAGTTTGCTGTGACTATAGATTGATGTGGGACCCAGCAGCAAGGTACCATGGGATGGCTGCTACAATTTCTGGCTTCATACATATATATACACACACACACACTCTACCTAATGCTAGGTCTGGGTTGGAAAATATCTGGAGACTTTGGGAGTGGATCCAGGAGGAGGGGTTTTGGGGAGGGGAGAGAGTGGGAATTTCATCCCTAAAATGGTGGAGGTGTCCCCATGGTGGACTTGGGGACGCGATCACATCTAGTTGAGCCCTGAGTGAAACCATAAGAACAGAAGAGAAGCCATGTTGGATCAGGCCAATGGCCCATCTAGTCCAACACTCTGTGTCACACAGTGGCCAAAACCCAGGCTGAGTTCAGACTGGCAGTTTGCCCCGAAATAGGTGCACTTCAGCCACGTTTCACAACCGGATTAAAGGGGGCGTTCACACAGGCACATCCGTCCGGCATTCCCCAGCCGTACTCAACCCATCTTGTAATGCTTCATTCCCGAATTAAAAAGATACCTGTTGAAAGTGGTATCTGTAAAGTACTGGGTTCCGTGCCTCATGACTCGGACGACGACATAAGAGAAGACGCGTTTATTCGTACTTCACACAAAGACAAACAGTAACGGCCGGAGGCCAACTATATACAGTAAGGGGGGGGACGCCCCACATTCTCATTGGCGGGTTTGAATCTCTCACTAATGCTGCCATTGGTTCCCTTTTGGCGAGCTCAGGAGCCTAGTCCCTATTGTTCTCAGAGAACGGAGCTCGGCTGCATTTCGCCTGCTCGGGCTCCTGGTCCTAGGACATAACAGTATCAAACCCTGGAAAGCATGTCTATCCCACGTATATCCCACACCCACATAGTGTGAATGCTAAAATCCGCAATTTTGATTGTGTGCTCATATGCATAAGCGCATATCTCCAGATTAGTGAAACAGAAAGCTGCGCCTTCGGGCCAACAGTGTGAACTCCTCCCGGTATGCTCCCGCATCAGTCGGCGCAGTGTGACCGGGAAAACCCAGAACAGTTTGTTCCAGGGCTTTTTATTGCCACGACTCGCTCCCGCTTCAAACTGCCAGTCTGAATGCAGGCCCAGGGGCCATCAGGAGGTCCACCAGCAGGGCCAGAACTTCAGAAGCCCTCCCACTGTTGCCCTCCAAGCACCAAGAATACAGAGCATCACTGCCCCAGACTGACCAGCACTCACACAGAGAGAGACACCTGAAGCCGCCATATCCTCCGTCAGTCCCTCGGTCCATCAAGGTCAGTATTGTCTACTCAGACAGGCAGTAGCTCTCCAGGGTCGCAGGCTCCTACCTGGTCTTTTTAACTGGAGACGCTGGAGACTGAACCTGGGACTTACTATATAGTTGCAATCAGGGCTCTTTTTGTAGCAGAAACTCCTTTGCCTATTAGGAGACACCCCCTAATGTAGCCAATCCTCTGAGAGCTTACAGAGCTCTTCTTACAGGGGCTACTGTAAGCTCTTGGAGGATTGGCTGCATTAGGGGTGTGTCACCTAATATGCAAAGGAGTTCCTGCTGCAAAAAGAGCCCTGGTTGCAATAAGCTGAGAGTTGTCAGATTTTCTCAAAAGGGACACCTGTGGCATCTACCCCCCAGCTGGTTTGTTGTGTGCTAGGACTTTAAGCCTAAAAGGAATTAATCCTAAAAGAAATGAACCCTGACTGTTCCCTGGAAGGCCAGAGACTGAAGCTGAAGCTCAGATACTCTGACCACCCAATGAGAAGGGAGCACTCCCTGGAGAAGACCCTGATGCTGGGAAGGATTGAAGGTCAAAGAAGAAGGGGACTGTTATGTACTGAAGCTTGAATCATTCTTATACTTTCCTGTGTTACGCTTCAGACTGAATGTGGATTGTAAGCCGTCGCACTCTATTGGCTGGTTTCTGCGAAACCGTTGTAAATAACCAATCTCCGTGTAAATATGTATCAAAGAGGGAACAGACCTGATTGGTCCTTATCCACAGTATTTGATTGGATGTTAACTTATTATGGGTGTGGCTTTGACAGCCCGGGATGGTTTAAAAAGGGAGCTGTGCTCCACTTAAGAACATAAGAGAAGCCAATGTTGAATCAGACCAATGGCCCATCTAGTCCAACACTCTGTCACACAGCGGCCAAAATATACCAGGTGCCATCAGGAGGTCCAGCAGTGGGGCCAGGACACTAGAAGCCCTCCCACTGCTGCCCCCTCCAGCACCAAGAATAGAATGCATCACCTGCCCCAGACTGAGAGTTCCCATCTATACCCTGTGGCTAATAGCCACTGATGGACTTCTGCTCCATATGTTTATCTAATTCCCTCTTGAAACTGTCCATGCTTGTAGCTGCCACCAACTCCTGTGGCAGTGAATTCCATATGTTAATATGTTTGTTGTGTGTTCCGAGTTGAAGTTTGCTGTTACAATAAAACTGAAATCACTTTTGCCCTAGAAAGCACTTTTGCTGAAATCCTTCCATGTTGAGTTGCATACTTAACAGGGACGGCAAAGGATGAGTTGGTTAGACAGTGTTATCGATGCAATGAACATGAAACTGACCAAACTCCGGAGCACGACAGAAGACAGGAGGCAACGGACATGAAATTGAACAAACTCTGGAGCATGACGGAAGACAGGAGGGCCTGGCATGATGTGGGCCATGGGGGTCACAAAGAGTCAGACTCAACTGTGCGACTGAACAACAACAAAAGGACCTTAAATTTTAAAGGGGTGGTATCTCGATGGGTGATTTAGATTAGACAAGTCACAAGTGTAGTCGTGGGAAGGGATGAAAGAGGCACAAGGAATTCAAATCCTCCTGCGGATCTCCCGGACTACAGAGATCAGTTCCCCTAGAAGAAATGGCTGCTTTAGAAGCTGGACTCTATGGCACTGTACCCTGCTGAGGCCCCTCCCCTCCCTAGACTCCGCCCTCAAATCTCCAGGAGTTTTCCAATCCAGAGTTTGCAACTGTCAGGTAGCCCTGCCATGATGGATGGAGACGGGAGGGAGGATGGGCTTTGTTTTGTGAAGGGAGGGTGGATGGGATTGTGGGGTGTTGATTTATGCACCTGGAGTGTTCGAATGGAATGCGGGGAGCTGCCTCGACTGCCTGGCCGTGCAGGCCGTATCTTCTTTAGACTTAACACACTGACCTTGGAGGAGACAGGCTGTTAGCTTCCTATCGCTTTCAAAAGCAACAGCTAAGCTGGGAAAATGGGGGCGGTGGGAACTACATTAATTATTATTGTCTCCAGTTCCCGTTCTCGCGCTATGCTCCTATTGGTGGAGGGGGAGGTCCCCATTCTCCCCCCTTCTGGTATAACTGCTTGCTTCTTGTAACCAAAGTATTCTTAACAATGTTCCTGTTACAGTAACCTACTATTGCAGCTTTAAAATAAATACTATTCTTGCTTCACTGAACAAGGCCTGGTATTTTGCTGACTAAGTTAAGGACTCTGACAGCAACCCTTTATCCAGGGCTCTTTTTGTAGCAGAAACTCCTTTGAATATTAGGTGACACACCCCTAATGTAGCCAATCCCCCAAGAGCTTACAGGGCTCTTCTTACAGGGGCTACTGTAAGCTCTTGGAGGATTGGCTACATTAGAGGTGTGTCGCCTAATATGCAAAGGAGTTCCTGCTACAAAAAGAGAGCCCGGTCTTTATCAACAGGGAAGGGATACGTGGAAATAGACACAACTCCTTATATGCATAACTGAATAAAGGAGGGAAATAAAACCGCCAGGGTAAAATTACAGCATTGTGCGTATTCCGTTAAGTTGTTCGATATCTCTCTTTTTTTCGGCGCGGCTCGTTTTTTCCCTCTCTCTTTTGAGCTCCGAGCTATTTCGGTCTCACAGTCGGCAAAACGTACATTCCCTAATTAATTTCCTCATTGGGCTGCAAGACGCATTTCTCATGTCAGCCTCACCAGGTTTCCCGTGTTTGTTCTACAAGTTGCGTTTGGAATTAAGGTTTTGTTCTCCCAGATTAAGTCCCCCTGTTTACTCCAAACCAGTTGGCTTGTCATCGGGTTTTTTTATAGCCCTGCGTGAGGATTATGTATAATTCAATCAATACCTTGGGGCAAAACCGGTTGATGATTACAGTGGAGGGGGAAAAAAATCTCATCTTGCCGTAGTTTGTCGAGGTAGTTTCATTACGGCGTGTCACTCCGTTACAAGACTTTATGGAATCGCGAGCCCCATAGGACGTTTTAAAACATACCCTATTTTTTTTTTTTTACGTCGGTTAAACTCCAAGATAAACGAAAACATTAAAATAAGGCATTGGGCTCATTTCCTTTTGTCTTTGATGGATACGAATGGGGGATATAAAATGGGAGGGGGGATAACCCCGGCCCGCTGTCTGCAAAAATAGAAGGGGGGGGAGTCCATGTATTACGGAGAAAAGGAACTACACTTCCCCAGGTGGATTATGATTGATTAGCGGCAAAGGGCCAATATCGGAACCAAAACAACCCGGAAGATAAAAATGTTGTCAGCGAAATGGAATATGGCAGAGCTTGCAAAAAAAAAAGAGATGTGTCTCATCCCCTCCACACATACATCCTTACTCCAACCAATTCATGACTCCAGTAGGCAATATGACCTGAAGATCTCCCACTGTTATAATTGCTCTTCAGACCAACAAGACAAGTTCCCCAGGAGAAAACGCCTGCTTTGGAGGTTGGATGCTGTGGCATTGTACCCTGCTGAAGCCCCTCCCTTCCCCAAACCCAGCCCTCCCCAGGCTCCACCCCTAAAATATCCAAGCGCTCTTGTCCCAAATCCGGAAGCTGCAGTCGGTGCAGAATGCAGCGGCGAGGCTGTTGTTGTGTCTCCCTATGCAGGAGCACATCCAGACTGTGCTAAGAGCACTGCACTGGCTGCCTATAGCATACCGAATTCAGTTCAAGTTGCTGGTTCTTACCTTTAAAGTCCTATATGGTCAGGGACCTATCTACCTAAGGGACCACCTTTCCCCACATGTCCCCCAGAGGGCACTAAGATCAGGGTCTGAAAATCATCTGGCCCTCCCAGGCCCAAAAGAAGTCAGGCTAACTTTGACAAGGGCCAGGGCCTTCTCAGTGGTGGCCCCGTACTGGTGGAATGAGCTCCCGAAAGACGGGTCCTGTGGGACCTTTTACAGTGCCGCAGGGCCTGCAAAACGGAGCTCTTCCGCCAGGCCTTCGATTAGGGTGCTGCCCTTTTAACAACGAGGCCCTGGCCCCAATACTAACACCAACTTAAAATATGACCAATGGCCGGACAAAACCCAGACTACAGTGGTAGCCGACCACACGGATGCCGAGAATGCCACCATCGGCTTTGAATTATACTGGCACGTTATGAAATGTCTTATTCTGTACTGTTGTGATGTTGTTTAAATATGGTGTTTTAACTGTTTTATATATGGCCTGTAAGCCGCGCTGAGCCTACCTTGGCGGGGAGGGTGGGGTGCAGATTTAATAAATAAATAAATAAATAAATAAATAAATAAATAAATAAATGTTTCCCAATCTAGAGCTGACTGAATATATATAGTTTGTAGTTCCACAGAAACCACAGAGATCAGTAGAATTCCTAGAGTGCAGTGGTAGCCTGTGACATCACTTCTGGGATTCCATCTGGGCATGACATCATGGAATTGGCAACACGCCCCTTCCCCCCCCGCTTTTCCTTCTGCTGTTACATTAATCTTTCACTGGCAATTGGGTATGGCAGTGGGGGATTGCCCACTTCCACCTGGCAGCTGGCAACCTCGAGTGTGTAGAGTTCCGTCAAGTTGCAGCCGAATTATGGCAACCCCAGCAAGGGGTATTCAAAGTTAGTGAGAAGCAGAGGTGGTTTGCCATGGCCTTCTTCTGTGGTCTTCCTGGGAGGTCTCCCTTCTAAGCTTAGCTTCTGAGATAAAGGCCCCGGTCACACAAGAGGATTTGCCCCATGAAACGGACGGTTGAGGGCGCATCAAACGGGCGCGATCAGACGGCAACATCTGGGAAGATGGGCCATTGGCTTGATCCAACATGGCTTCTCTTATGTTCTGATGAGATCCGACATGATTGGGCTAGAGTATGCCACCTTCCCTTACCTGGCAACCCTAGGGTCAGTAAAATCTAACCCTTCTCCCCCTGTGTTTTCTTTTCCTGACCTGAAACGGACCCCTGGAACTCTTATTTACCCACATTGTGACAAATATAACTCCTAATGTACTGTTCTCCTCTGAGCTTGACAGTGGAAGAAGAAGAGAAGAGAAGAGAAGAGAAGAGAGAGAGAAGAGAAGAGAAGAAGAAGAAGAAGAGAAGAGAAGAGAAGAGAGAGAGAAGAGAAGAGAAGAGAAGAGAAGAGATTGGATTTATACCCCGCCCTTCACTGCCCAAAGGCATCTCAGAGCGGTTTACAAACTCCTTTCCCTTCCCCTCTCCACAACAGACACCCTGTGAGGTAGATGAAGAAGAAGAGATTGGATTTATACCCCACCCTTCACTACCCAAAGGTGTCTCAGAGCGACTTACAAACTCCTTTCCCTTCCCCTATCCACAACAGACACCCTGTGAGGTAGATGAAGAAGAAGAGATTGGATTTATACCCCACCCTTCACTGCCCAAAGGCGTCTCAGAGCGGTTTACAAACTCCTTTCCCTTCCCCTCCCCACAACAGGCACCCTGTGAGGTAGGTGGGGCTGAGAGAACTTCTGACAGAAACCGCTCTTTTTCAAGAACAGCTGTGCCAGAGCTTGTGACTGACCCAAGGTCACATCAGCAGGTGCAAGTGGAGGAGTGGGGAATCAAACCTGGTTCTCCCCGATTAGAATCCGTGCACTTAATCACTACACCAAACTGGTGTTAGATCTGTTAGGCCCCAAAGCTTAACAGAGGTAAGATTCAGGGCAATCCGTCAATACCAAGTTATTTACAGCCTTCCAACAGACACCTGATATAAGTTTCTCCCCCAATATAAGTTTTGCATTGCGTCCTGCCATGAGGTGCCACAAAGCTCCATTGCGCTGTTCTCAGGAGGAACCTGACCCAGTGAGAGCCGTCCCTCCAACATCTGAAAAACAGTGCTTGTCTCCGCATGGTAAAGCGGATTTTTCTTCCAAAGGCCGGGCAAGAGGGGAATGAATGGGTCGAGATTTGTAGCCCCAAAAATAGTCCATTGAAAAAGCAATCTGATGCAATTCCACTTCAAAACAACCTGGGTTCATTCAGCTTTTCATATCTTTCCCCCCTCCAGTCAAGAGTGACTAAGAGGAATGCGAACAAAGAAATCAGAGAAGTTGCGAAAAGGCAGACTCCAAGATGGCATCGGTCTGAAGAGAAGAGTCCTTGACGCTCAGGCAGAGAAGAGAAAGGGCTTTTGTTACAAATTTGGAGCAAGCAAGTGCTGAAAGAGGGGAAGGGGTTCTTTTGGGGCACTGAAAGGTGGACTGGAGCAAAAGGAACGAATGTTTTACCATCAAAAGCAAAGCCTGGAGGATTGTATGTGTTATGTCTGGACATGAGAAATCTTCCACTCCAGCTTAGCTGCTGCTGGAGGCATGTCTGGGATTGTCGGGCAGGTCACCTAGAGGACGCAGCAGTCCATCTAGTTGGAGCTTGAAGCCCCAGAACAAAGGCAGGCGGGATCCTGGAACCTGCCTGCGGATTGGCCCCTGAGAGCAGCCAGCCAATCTGGAGCCTGGAGGCCATTTGAACTCACCAATCGCATGGGAGCTGGGAGTGGCTTAGGTGTATATAAGAGTCAGTTTGGTGTAGTGGTTAAGTGCACGGACTCTAATCTGGGAGAACCGGGTTTGATGCCCCACTTCCTCCACTTGCACCTACTGGATGACCTTGGGCAAGCCATTAGTTCTGTCAGAGCTGTTCTTGAAAAAGAGAAGTTTCTGTCAGAACTCTCTCAGGTCCACCTACCTCACAGGGTGTCTGTTGTGGGGAGGGGAAGGGAAAGGAATTTGTAAGCTGCACTGAGACTCCTTCAGGTAGTGAAGGGCAGGGTATAAATCCAATCTCCTCCTCCTCCTCCTCTCCTCCTCCTCCTCCTTCTCTTCCTCCTCCTCCTCCTCCTCTTCTTCTTCTCCTTCTCCTTCTCCTTCTCCTTCTCCTTCTCCTTCTCCTCCTCCTCCTCCTCCTCCTCCTCTATATAGTTAGGGCAGTTGCCGCCATGTAAAGCATTCCTGTTGAGAGGCAATAAACTGCTGCTGGCTGAAATCACCATGCCTTCGCCTCTCCCATGTTAAACCCACTGTTTAACAGTATGCTTTGAATGCTTTCCCAGAACGATCATCGTAAACAAAGAGGAGAGTCTCTAAAGAGCAGAATGCACTGACTTTGGGCAGCAGATAGGGTTGCCAGTCGCATGACACCTGAAAGCACGTGTTCTATAACTCATAACCAACCGACTCATTGCAACCTCGAGACCATGGTGTTTTCAAGGCAAGAGACGTTCGGAGGGTGGTTTGCTATTGCCTGCCCCTGTGTAGAGACCTTCAGCTTCCTTGGTGGTCTCCTATCCAGGTACTAACCAGGGCTGATCTCGCTTCACTTCCAAGATCTGAGAAGACTGGGCCGACTTGGGCCATCTAGGCCAGGACAAAAGACAGACAGAGGTGGTTGGCCATTGCCTGCCTCTACATAGCGACCCCCCTCTTCCTCGGTGGTCTCCCATCCAATGCTCCCTCTAAGCGGTGGACTCTTGTGAGCAAAAGTTCTACTTTGTGAGCACTTTGCCATAGCTGCATCGCCATCGACATGTTAATGTTTTAATGATTTTATCCTATATTTTACATTGATATTTATATTACTGTTTTCCGGGGCTATTTTTGGGCAGGAACGCACAGGAACAGAGTTCCGGCTGGCTCCTGAGTTGGCCACGCCCAGCAGGAACTCATTAGCATAATAGGCCACACCCAGCAGCAGAAACTCATGAGGACTGGCTACATGAGGGGGGGTGTGGCCTAACATGCAAAGGAGTTCCTTGCTACAAAAAAAAGCCCTGGGTTTTGACAACAAACGAGGTAAACAGAATAAGAAGCAAAAGGTGGGTGTGGCTGGATGACCACACTTCTGGTAACATGGGGGTGCGGCCTAATATGCCAATGAGCTGTGCTATCATGGGTGTGGCCTAATATGCTAATGAGTTTCTGCTGTTGGGTGTGGCCTGTTATGCTAATAAGTTCCTGCTGGGCTTTTTCTACCAAAAAAAACCCTGCTGTTTTCTATTGGTTCCTTATGTAAGCCACCCTGAGCCTGTCTTGGTGGGGAGGGCGGAGTAAAAGTCAAAGTAATAAAATAAATAAATAAATCCTGGCATTAAAGGTACGAGCGAGCGATTGGGCTATTGCATAAATTAGTTTGCTCTGGAGCCCTCCTTCCTGAGCTAAGACAAAAAAACAACAACTGTGAGCTGGAGGCTAAAAAAAACCTGTGAGCTTGCTCACACTAACTCAGCTTAGAAGGAACGCTGCCCTTCCAAGTACCAATCATGGTCAACCCTGTTTAGCTACCAAGCTCTGGCAACATCAGCCTCGTCTAGGCTATCGGAACTGCTACAGAGAATGTATTTATAGAACCATCATTGTAGTGGCATTGAATATCTGACTTGTATCTCCTCTGTGTATGAGGTTTCCTGTGTTCTTCCCCATTCACGTGAGTCCTATGATCCCACAGAACTCCGGCTTACTCATATTATTACAAACACAACTACCTTACACACATGCTATGCCTAGCCATGTTCAACACTTAATAATATGAATTGTAATATTTTTAGTTGTTGTAGATTTTTCCGGGCTGTATGGCCATGGTCTTGGCATTGTAGGACCTGACTGTTATGTATTAAACTGTAAATCAAGCCTATACATTGCCGTGTTAAGCTTGACTCTGAATGTGGTTCCTCAGCTGTCGCATTACCATTGGCTGGTTTCTGCGAAACCTGTGTAAATATCCAATCACTGTGTGAAAATGTATCTAAGAGGGAACGGTCCTGATTGGCCTTTATCCCTGTGTTTTGATTGGTCTTTAACATGTTCTGGGAGTGGCTTTGACAGCCCGGGAGAGTTTAAAAGAAGGAGCTGTGTTCCCCTTGTTGTTGTGTGTTCCTGAGTTGGTGTTGCCGTTCAATAAAGCTGAAATCACTTGTTGAGCTTATTCCGTTGTTGAGTCTCATACTTAACGCTGACGTTTCGCCAGCAGCTGTGACTGTGAGGTAGGGCTGAGTCATTATCTTGTAGGAGTTCCCCAGGCTGTGACATGCTAACTTCTACAAGATAATGACTCAGCCCTACCCCACCTTCCGGAGTAGATATAAATTACCTGCCTACCATCTTTTCTGCTCACCTTGACACAAAGAGTATTCTCTCTGTCTGTGTTATACCTCTGAGGATGCCAGTCACAGCTGCTGGCGAAACGTCATGTCCTACAGTGCCAAGACCACGGCCACACAACCCGGAAAATCCACCACAGCTAATGAACTCCGGGTATGAAAGCCTTTGACAACATGTAATATTTTTAACACCTCAAATCTAGAAAAACATCAGGGAGCTTGGCTGAAACGGCTTGCTGTTCAAGGTGGGAAGTGAATAACTTTGGAAACAATCCCCTGACGAAGTGAGCTGGGAAGCGCATAGCAATCTAAAAGAGCTAAATTATTATTTTTTTTCCACCTTGCACCTGTTCTTCTGCATTTTTTCTGCATGCTGGTGCGGCCATTCTTCTTTTCTTCTTTCTAACATGCCGTCCTGCCGAGGGCCGTGCCATCTCGGAGTCTGAGTCAGGGGAGTCGGCAATCGAGAATGCCTTTTGCCAGGGCTTTCTTCGCTGATGACAAAGGCCTCAAAGGAAGACGTGAGTCATGGGAAATGGATGCAAAGTGGCCCTCGTTGCTGTCAGGGAAGATCGGGGGATGCTCTGTTAACCTGCAAAGACTTCCTCCCTGTAGCTTGTTGCTATCCAACAGCATCGGCGTTTCCAGTCCCGGATTATCACAGCATCCTTATTCTCCTCTCAGCTGGAAGTAACCGATTGCCAGTCGCACCTTTCGCACCTGAGTCTGGAGGAATCAGCATGGACTTGCTGCCCAGTCTCTCTCTCTCTCTCTCTCTCTCTCTCTTAAATTCAACAAACTTGTCTCTGGCAGAAGTCTTTTTATTTTTCTTGGGAAACACTTAGCTGCTTACAAAGTCACGGCTGAATGTGTGGATTTTGCTACAGAACATATAGAGCAGGCTCAATGGGAAATCACATGCTTTGTGCACAGAAAGTCAGAGACTTGGGCACTGGCATGGTAAATCAAAGGGTCACAGATGTCACAGTGCCTGGCAGCTGGTGGACGGGGGTGGGGGTTGTGGGTGCAACACCAAAGGGTGGATGGATGCAATAGGGGCTGCAGGACTATGTCACTTCTGGTAAAAAAAAAAAAACTTGGAAGGTGACCTAGGGTAGTTCTAGGAACTGCCAGGAACTTTATGGTAACCATAGACTTTCCAGTGATTCCTAGAGCTACTCTATGTCACTTCCAGGTTTTTACCATAAATGATGTGATGTAGCACCACATGTGACGCTGCCTGGGGGATACTGTTTTTGACTTCAGAGGCTCACTTTCCAGTGACAAAACGTAGCACTTAATAGCATCGGAGTCACTGCTCCCAACTGGTACAACGGCATTTGCATCTCTCACTGCTCATGTTTTGATTGGTAAACATCGCTCCTCCATGCAGTTTCCATTTCTGTACGAACTGCACCACACCCAGCATCAGGATTCACTTCCCTCACCATGCTGTGCCTTTCTCCATGGGCCTGAAAAGTAACCCTTTACTTAGAAGGTAGTAGTTAAAGAGATGCGCTTTACCCTTTGGGCTGAGAGTTGCCCCTGCTACCTGCCAATAGTGCCAGCCAAGCTACTATGAATCAAGCTTCCTCTACTTAACTTGCTCTGTCTTGGGCTGTTTCTTGGTCACACCACAGTGTGACAGAATGCTGAGAGCTGGTTTCAGAGGCTGGGCCATCCTCTGAGGTTCCAAACAGCTGCTGTGGCTAGAACAGTTCCTTCTCTCTCTCTCTCTCTCTCTCTCTCTCTCTCTCTCTCTCTCTCTCTCTCTCTCTCTCTCTCTCTCTCTCAGCTGCTTAAGCAATACTTCAGGGAAGGGACAGCCAAAAATGCAATCCCCAGCTGTTCTTCCTGTTGCCACAGTAACCTTTTGGATGCTGCTTCCAGCATGCGATATCAGAAGTCCATGGCAGAGATAATTCATCATATTAGGTTAGGGTGGAACGGCCCCGGAATACCGAATGACTGATAGAGTGTAATGCTGTTGAAAGGGGCTTGTTATTAGGGAAGGCAAGCCAGAGGTGGAGAAGCATATGATCACGCACTTAGTGAACAGTTTTGCTTCTGGCTGAATGGGGAAGTGAGTGGAAGAACAGGAAGCAATTATGGAGGCTGCAGTTCAGTGGGAGAGAAAATGTATAGCATGGATGGGCCTCCACATTCCAAGCCCCATCTCCGGTAAAGGACTGCCAACAGAAGGTAATGGGGTGGCAGAATACCTTAAGAACATAAGAACATAAGAGAAGCCAATGTTGAATCAGGCCAATGGCCCATCTAGTCCAACACTCTGTCACACAGCGGCCAAAATATACCACGTGCCATCAGGAGGTCTTCATAGGGAAGGTGTTCCAGCCCTTTTATCATTCTAGTTGCCCTTCTCTGCACTTTTTCCAATGCTATAATATCCTTTTTGAGATGTGGCGACCAGAAATGTACACAGTATTCCAAATGAGGTCGCACCAATGATTTATACAGGGGCATTATGATACTGGCTGATCTGTTTTCAATTCCCTTCCTAATAATCCCCAGCATAGCGTTGGCCTTCTTTATTCCAGCTACACACTGTCTAGACATTTTCATTGAGTTATCCACTATGACTCCAAGATCTCTCTCTTGGTCCGTCTCTGCCAGTTCAGACCCCATCAACGTGTATTTATATTTAGGATTTTGGCTCCAATGTGCATCACTTTGCACTTGGCCACATTGAACCCCATTTGCCACGTTACATAAGAACATAAGAACATAAGAGAAGCCAATGTTGAATCAGGACAATGGCCCATCTAGTCCAACACTCTGTCACACAGCGGCCAAAATATACCAGGTGCCATCAGGAGGTCCAGCAGTGGGGCCAGGACACTAGAAGCCCTCCCACTGCTGCCCCCTCCAGCACCAAGAATAGAGTGCATCACCTGCTCCAGACTGAGAATTCCCATCTATACCCTGTGGCATCTGCTCGGCATGCAGAAGGTCCCACCAGATCTGTGGCATCTCCAGTGTAAAAATATGGTGTGTGTACGAGCTCTTCCAGAAACTCTGAAGAGCCACTATCCTTCAGATTAGACAATACTCACCTTGATAGACTCACAAAGCCATCCTAAGCAAAGTTCATGGAAGCTGGCATATAACGCCGTTTAAGATTACTATCTGTATGTCATCTATCTATCCATCTATCCATCATCCATCCATCCATCCAGTTGTTGTTGTTTTCTTTTTAATGGAAAAAGAGGTGCTGGAACTCTTAAGAGGGGAATGAAGTTTTCGGTCTGTCTACTGAAAACTCATGAACATTTTTTAAAAGAATTTTGTCGAAGAGGTTCTGGAACTCCATTCCAGTGCATTCCCCCAGAAAAAGCCATCTATCTATCACCTATCTATCTATCTTTCAATCATCTACCTATCGATCATCTATCTATCTATCTATCTATCTATCTATCTATCTATCTATCTATCTATCTATCTAATCATCTATCATCTATCATCTATCTATCATCTACCTATCTTTCAATCATCTACCTATCAATCTATCAATCTATCCATCCATCCATCCATCTATCCATCCATCCATCCATCCATCCATCCATCCATCCATCCATCCATCCATCCATCCATCTATCATCTATCTACCTATCTAGGACTTACCCCATTATATCTTATTTTGCCTGTTTTATACTAACCCCAGGGTTAAATTTTTGGCAGGAATTCTATCTGCCATAAACTCACATTCTGTAGACCAGAAGATTGTACACCTGCTGTTCGATAATGATGCGTATGAGTCTCTCTTGCCTTTGCAGCAAGGAAGTTAAGGTCTGAGAGGGTATTGTTGAGGGCAGTTTCTTGAATATGTAGGTTTTTTCGGTTTCAATCGGTTTTAGCCACAGATTTTAATTGGTTTTAGCCACAGAGCAGTCGGGTTAGAACAGATAAAAGGAAGTCCTTCTTCGCCCAAAGAGTGATTAACACACAGAATTCACTGCCACAGGAGGTGGTGGCAGCTACAAGCATGGACGGCTTCAAGAGAGAATTAGATAAACATATGGAGCAGAAGTCCATCAGTGGCTATTAGCCACAAGGTATAGATAGGAACTCTCAGTCTGGGGCAGGTGATGCACTCTATTCTTGGTGCTGGAGAGGGCAGCAGTGGGAGGGCTTCTGGTGCCCTGGCCCCACTGGTGGTCCTCCTGATGGCACCTGGTATATTTTGGCCACTGTGTGACAGAATGTTGGACTAGATGGGCCACTGGCCTGATTCAACATTGGCTTCTCTTATGTTCTTATGTTCTTAGTTTCAATCCACCCAGACATTGCCTGGGTCCTCATCTGACACCCAAACTGCTACACCACACTGGCAGATTCATGGATGCTTCTTGGGAGAAAAGGGGGGTAAAAGTGGAATGGATAGAACCGGGATTTGGCTGGGCTGCTACCCCAGAGGGGGTTGGTGCATCCCCAGATTAACTGAATGTGTTCATTCCCCCAATATCTTCCTTGATGATCCTTCTGAATTGCAGCCAGTGGCAAGAAGATTGGTGGCCATCCAGCCACCCAAGTGACTGTGAACTTGGAATCACATTCACGGGAAAAGCATGAGAACTTTGCAGGAGAGAAACATCTGCAGGAGGCCATGATGGTTTACGGCCGATGCTGAATTAACACCGCAGACCGGGGCTTTTTCTTTTGCCTGGCCAGTATGCAGGGAGAGCCGTTAAATGCATATCCGTTTTGTAGTAAAAATTGTCAGACGGTCTTTTGTGCTTTCAATCAATCCTCGGGATGCTTGTTTTATGGGTTAAAGAAAGAGAGAGAGAGAGAAAGAGACATCTATTCCCTCCTTGACCTTATTAAAAAAAAAAGCAGAGAAAGTGATTGCGGGGAAAGTTTTAATTAATTCCCCCCTTTTTTTGCAGCTTAAAAACGACTCGGGGAACGAGAGGAGGAAAGCTCGATTCCGCACACAGCATCGTCATAAATTTTGAGGTTTAATACGGCTCCCTTATCAGGCCTCCCCACCGCCGTCGCCACACGCACCGAGCATTTCAACATGCGGCGCAATAATGAGGATTTCACAATCAATAAGTCCCTAATGAGAGAAGCCACTGGAAGGACCGCAGTAATAATAATCTTTTGGCAAATCAATTGAGAAAGCAAATGCGGGAGGGGGAAAAAATATTTGATGAGTTTTGACTCCCTCAGTTTTCATCTCTAGTAATATTTCCCTCCTCCTCCTCCTCCTCTCTGGGGGCTGGGGAAGATGTTTGCATTGGGTAAGATAATTGCGTAATTAAGATGCATGCGACGCGTCCCTGTGGGACACGTGAAACACAAACAGGCTGAAAGAAACTGACGTGATCTAGGAGTCACGAGTTCCTGGATGGAATGTAAGGGTGCAGAAGAGAGCGAGGGGCAAGGGCGTGGACTTTGCAATTTCCCAGGGGGGCTGGGGCTGGGCTAGAGGCATTGCTAAGTCATTAAATGACCCAATGACATCATAGGGAGGAGCCAGTGACATCACAGGCCATTGCCACTATCTATGGAGGTGGAACTATGTGGCATTTAGGGAGGGGCTCCCCAGAAAAATTAGGGTGGCCTGGGAACCCCCCCAGCAATGCTCCTGGGCTGGACTAACCCCAGGAACAGGTGTGTTCTTAGCACACTGCTTAGAATCTCCACCTTAAAATGCAGCACAGATTCTATTGCTAGGGACTGGTTTTCCACTCTGGGAACTGTCATTACAGTCCTAGAGTAGCCTATCTGGGCCCATAAACCTTATTGGAAAAACCATTCTGCATTTTCTTTGCAACTTTTTTTGGGCTGCAGTGTATTTCAGCAGAGCCCATGCAAGTCAATTGGCATTCCTGGCTCCCATTATCTCCAATGGGCCTTCAGACCTCTCCCATTATTTCCAGTGGGCAATCCTGTCATTCCTTTTAGTACGTTCCAGTTGGTTGCCCCTTTGAAACTGCCACACCATTTTAAGTAACAGCAAAATGAAGAGCATGAACACAGAGTGCACATCCCTTACCAATGTTCTCTCTAGGCTGCATACAGATCAAAAGGAAATTTTAAAAGGCCTCTGATCTGCATGCCCCCCATCTTGTTCATGCAGATGGGCTTACAATTTAAAAATGAAACAGAGATTGAAAGAAGAGCTTAGGAGTGGCTGAAGCAGCCCACCCCCCATTACCATGAAAAAAACAACTGTTCTCAATCAAGGATATATGGACCTAAGTAAAATACACCCCTCCCCTCCTCCACCTGGCTGTTGTACATCTTACATGAAGCGGGGTGATTCAGCAGATGCAAGCCAATGTCAGTGGTCTGCATCCACCGTCTCACACAGAAGAACCAGAGCTTCCAGTTTCAGCACTGGAGCTAGGGGTGCCAGCCTCCAGGTGGGACCTGGGGAGCCCCTGGAATTACAACTCATTTTCAGACTACAAAAATTAGTTTCTCTGAAGAAAATGGATGTTCTGGAGGGTGGACTCTATGGCATTGTACCCCACTGAGGTCCCAGACCTCCCCAGGCTCCATCCCCAAATCTCCAGGAGTTACCCAACCTGTATTGGGCCACCCCTCCCCCCCATCCCCCAGAGGTGGACAGGGTGAACCTGGCAACCCTAACTAGGAATGTTTTAACAAGGGAGGGAGGCAAGAGGTGGAAAGAAAGCAAATAGATGGGAAAGAAGGAAGGAGGGAGGGAGGAGAGAAATGAAAAGAAAGAAAATAGAAATCCCTCTCCATAATTTATCCAGGAGTTCTGGGGAGAGTTGGTCTTGAATGTATGCATTTAAACTCTTCGTGGTTTCACCTGCCCTCCTCCCACCTGCCCTCCTCCCCACTCCCCTGCACGGGCTGTGTGTGCGATTTCAGTGATTGTAAACTGCTGATTCCTGGCTTTCCTAATATCCTCTCTCTGTCAAGGGAAGGGGTGGAGGTCAACAAAGAACTCAGAAGAGTCTCCTCTCGGAGGAAATAAAGGGCTCTGGTTAAGTAGCGAACTTGGGAGCGGAAAAACAACAGCAGTGGCATGAGGCCACAGGAAAGGTGCTCAGGCACCCAGCCATCCCGAGGCTGGCCTCAGCCAGCCAGCCTGGGCACTCTCTGCCTAGTGCCCACCCACCCCCGAAAACATCCCCCCACCCTCACTGGAGCCCCAGGACAGCTCCTTACCTTTCTACGCAGGAAAGCTGAATGCACTGAAAACATGTGCAGCCCCCAGTTCCACCAGGCCCAACTGAGGGTTTCTGGGAGCTGGGGGTGGGGCTTAGCTTTCAGGAAGCAAGCCCTGAGTTTCCTGCCACCCCACCCAAAGTCTCAGAAAGTGGAGGAAAAAACCCTCCGCTTTCAAAATGGGTTGGGGGTGGCGTGGGGTTATGTTGGCAAGTCTTGTGAGCCTGGTTGCCCGGGGGGGCTCAGTCACCCCTGGAAAATTTCGGGGGTAGCCTCAGCCCTCAAGCCCCCTGAAGTTGACACCTATGGCGAGGGGGAAAGGCTAAGGGCCCTGGGAATGTCTAGTTTGGAGAAGAGGAGACTGAAGAGAGGACATGATTGCTCTCTTTAAATATCTGAAAGGCTGCCATTTGGAGGAGGGCAAGGAGCCCTTCCAGTTGGCAGCAGAGGACAGGACCCAAAGCAATGGGTTTAAATGGCTTTTTTCTATACCTATTTGTGCCTTTCCTAAACTGCCATATATATTTTTTTCTGAGCTTCTAGGATTGCAGTTTTAAATAGTCTCCAAGCTTCCCCAGTGGTTTTGACCCTTTCTACTTTTCCTTTCAGTTTCCTCCTCACATGTCCCCTCATATCAGTGAAGTTACCGCTTTTAAAGTTAAAAGTGGTTGTGTCAGTCTTTTTGGCCAATTCCCTATTTATACAAATGTTGAACTCAATAGCATTATGGTCACTGTTCCCAAGTGGTGCAATCACTTTTACATCTCTCACCAGGTCTTGGGCATTACTTAGAACCAAATCCAGGTTCGCCTCTCCCCTAGTAGGATCTGTGACCATCTGTTCCGTAGCACAGTCATTGAGAGTGTCTAAAAACTCAATCTCTTTTTCCCGATTAGAACACATATTGACCCAATCAATGTGTGGGTAGTTAAAATCACCTATTATGACACAGGTTTTTTTTGTCTAGCTGCTATCTTTAATTCATTCATTTTATAATCCTCCTCTATCTTTTGATCTGGTAGGCGATAACAAACTCCCACTGTTAAGTTTCCTTTTGGGCCCACTATTTCAACCCTGGTGACCACATCGATCTGAAGAGGGACTTGTACTTTCAGGGTCTATTAGGTCCCTATCCAACTGGTGAAGCGGTCATTTAGGCATGGTGGCAAAACTGTTTGTTATGTGTATTAATTTTTGGCTGTCAGTAGAACTGTATAAGAAGACAGTAGTCTCTAGTGTGATTTGTACAGTGCGACAGATAGTTCTGTTTATTTGTATAACTGTATTTGCTGTATTTCCATTTTTGTGTGTTTATTTTCTCCCGGGGAGCTGATCTCTGTCAGCTGGAGATCAGCTGTAAAGGTGGGAGGTCTCCAGGCCCCACCTGGAGGCTGGGAACCCTATCAGCAGGGTCAACCCTGGTTAGTACTTGGATGGGAAACCACCAAGGAAGCCCAAGGTTTCTACACAGAGGTACTGGCAATGGCCATGGCAGACCACCTCTTTTTTGCCTCTTTTATTTTATTTTTCAAATTTATATCCTGCCCTCTCCGTGACCGGGACCGGGGTGGATCACAACAACATATGGTCCACTCAGCCACATGATACATTAAAAAAAGCCAGGGAACTGCTATATCCATGCTAGAATGCCATGCTAGAATGGAGAGGCAGCTGCTACTTTTGACTAGTGCCCGATGAGATCATTTTGATGAATGTTTAGAAATTGTATAAGGTTTTTGATTGTAAAACTGATATTTCTACACTGTGGAAATGAAACAAGGACAACAGATTTGTGTCAAGAATACTCACTTCTGAGGAAGCGATGTTCACGAAACGAAGAGAAGCGGCCGGAGCCTTCGTTATTTGGCTACTTGTTGTATTGTTTGCACTTATTAAAGTCATTTTTGCTTGTTCTAATATATATATATATTTATTTGTTTTTTATTTATTTATTTATTATTTTCCATTTATATCCCGCCTTGCCGAAAATTGGCTCAAGGCGGCTAACAACATTCAATCAATAAAACTAATGCATTAAAATACACTAACATGTACCTTCCACCTAGCATCCTAAAACTAACAATGCTAGATGAGGTTTATAAGATTATGAATGGGATTGAGCAGGTTGAGAAAGAAGTACTTTTCTCCCTTTCTCACAATACAAGAACTCGTGGGCACTCCATGAAATTGCTGAGCAGTCGGGTTAGAACAGGTAAAAGGAAGTCCTTCTTCACCCAAAGAGTGATTAACATATGGAATTCACTGCCACAGGAGGTGGTGGCAGCTACAAGCATGGACAGTTCCAAGAGGGAATTGGATAAACATATGGAGCAGAAGTCCATCAGTGGCTATTAGCCACAGGGTATAGATGGGAACTCTCAGTCTGGGGCAGGTGACGCACTCTATTCTTGGTGCTGGGGGGCAGCAGTGGGAGGGCTTCTAGTGTCCTGGCCCCACTGCTGGACCTCCTGATGGCACCTGGTATATTTTGGCCGCTGTGTGACAGAGTGTTGGACTAGATGGGCCATTGGCCTGATTCAACACTGGCTTCTCTTATGTTCTTATGTTCTTAGATAACTGAACAAACTGATAGCAGCCTCAGTTTACCTTCCCCTCACCAGCGGCAATATCCATGTGATATTCATCAGACCATAGCATGTTTTGATGGTAAATTTGATCAGTGGCAGCTCTTAATCAAAGGCCTGGTGGAAGAGCTCCGTCTTATAGGCCCTGCGGAACTGCAGAAGGTCCTGCAGGGCCCTGATGTTTTCCAGGAGCTCATTCCACCAGTATGGAGCTGCCACTGAAAAGGCCCTGGCTCTGGTAGCAGCCAACCTGGCTTCTCTCGGGCCGGGAAGAGCCAGGTGACTCTGGGTCCCTGACCTCAGTGCTTTCATGTTAATATTTGCACATTTTTTGAGATATAGCTGTTCCCTGGCTTTCTTTTATGTATCGTATTGTCTTATAAGCTAGGAGGTTTCTTTTTTGCCTTGTACCATTCAGCCACACAACACAGTAATAAATAATCAGTCGAAACATTAAAACGAGCCTTTAAAAACAAACTGCGCCAAAACTGGACTCTAGGATTCGCTTAATCTGGGCCACCCACAGATGGTGTCTTCAGTGGGTGGAGGGGGATCTTTTTCCTTTTTCCTAGACACCCGCCGCCTCAACCAAAGGCCTAGCAAAACAGCTCCATTTTACAGGCCCTCTGGGACGATAAAAGATCCCGCGGGGCCTTGATCTGTGATCCACTCTGAGCCTGCTTGCGGGAAGGGTGGAGTATACATTTAAATAAATTACTAAATATCACGCCATCTCTCTGAAACTTCCAAAACTCTGCTAGGGTTCGCCAGAAGTCACCACGCTTTCCAGGCATGTGAGTACACACACACACACAAACACACACACACAACTCACAGAAGGAAGGAAAACAAAAATGCTACTTCACGTGGATCTTTTCCTGATCCAGCAAGACGATGCCGATGTTCATATTTTAATAAATAAACGCAGTTCATGGAACGGCATGGTTTTCGTCCTGCTAGACCTTTATTTAAAAGATGGAAAAGAGTCAATTAGGACTCGTCTATTACCGGGATGGGACCGACGAGAGTCGACGATATCCATTCTGTCAAAATGAGAGTGTCCATTTTTTATTTTATTTTTTATTTTTTTGCACCTTATCCACTCCTTTAGCATCAAGATGTCTTGGTGGTGAAATGAAGTGTCAAATATCATTTGGCTCCGGATGCACAAGATATACGGCTGCCCTTGGCGGGAGTTGATAACTCAGCGCTCTCTCCGGTGTCAAATGTGTAGCTACCTGATAGGGCCTTCCATAAAAAAAATAAAATCTTACCTTGCTCTTTCGTTCGACTTCATAAAAAGAGTCTGGCTGCAAACCTTGCCCGGCGCAATTTTCGCCGGCTGCAATTTCCCCTTTTGGAAAGGGGAGGGGGGCTCGGGAAAGCATTCATATACACACACACCCCTCCCTTCCCTGGAAGGCAAAATTGCTCACTAGGAATTGGCTCCGGGCGAAGGTCTCTGTCACTGTAACGTCTTTCATTCTTAGAGTAACATGCAAAAGGGATAGTAACCGCACGGGGCTGCCAGCCCTCTCTTGGGAAAGCTCTGGAAATTTGGGGGTGGTGCCAGGGTCAACTTATCTATTAGGCACAGTGCCTATGGCCCATGATACTTTTAGGGCCCATGAAAATGTTTTGATTTCTTTTAAAATCAGAAGGAGGGGGGAAACGTTTAGAAGAAGAGGAGAGAGGCTGGATTTATACCCATCCCTTCACTACCTGAAGGAGTCTCAGAATGACTTACAATCTCCTTCCCTTCCCCACAACAGACACCCTGTGAGGTAGGTGGGGCTGAGAGAGCTCTTTCAAGGACTGCTCTTTCAAGAACATCTCTGACAGAACTATGGCTTGCCCAAGGTCATCCAGCAGCTGCAAGTGGAGGAGTGGGGAATCAAACCCGACTCTCCCAGATAAGAGTCCACGCATTTAACTACTACACCAAACTGGCTCTCCAGGGAGGGCAGGAAGGGTTGCATCAGTGTTTAGTTCTCGTGACCCTTTCTTACACTCTCATGGAAATGCCAGTCTCCACTTTGGGGTCCAGGCCAGTTTGGTTGGAGATCCTGGAAGGTTTTTTTTTAATCATCTTCTGGGCCTGACACAGCAGTCACTGGGCATGAGGGGGAGGTATTTGTGAATTTTTTGCATTGTTCAGGGGGTTGGACTAGATGAACCTGGAGGTCCCTTCCAACTCTATGATTCTATGATTCTACATATGAAAATACTAGGAATAAGGCCCGTTGTGGAAATACATACAACAAGCTCTAGAAAGAGGTTCTGGGCAGGTGCCCTGGTCTTGGGCACTCAGCACCAATTTTCTGTGGTGATCTCAGCAGGGTATAATGACACAGAGCTCACACTTTTCTTCAGGGGAACTGATCTCTGCCATCTGAACAGCAGTTGTAATTCTGAGTGATCTCCAACCCTCCTCTGGAGGTTGGCAACAATGGTTCCCCAGGAGGAAATGGCTGGTTTGGAGGGTGGCATCTATGGCATTGTACCTGTCTCAGGCCCAACCCCTCCTCAAACCCCACCCTCTCCAGGTTCCACCCCTCAAATCTTCAGGAATTTCCCAGCCTGGAGTTGGAAAGCCTATCTCCTACCTTTATCTCTCCTTCTGACTTCAGCTTTCCATCTCCTCCCCCCTCCCTCCTGGATAGCAGTTGTATTTCTAAGTGATATCCAGCCCTCCCTGGAGATTGGCAACAATGGTTCCCCAGGAGAAAAGGGCTCATTTGGAGGGTGGAGTCTATGGAACTGTACTTGTCTGAAGTCCCACCCCTCCTCAAACCTCACCCTCTCCAGGCTCCACCCCTCAAATCTCCAGGAATTTCCATACCTACAGTTGGCAGCTTTATCTCCTCCCCTCTCAGCAGCCTCTTCCTAGGCAAAGTTCTGTCTTTCTCGTTAGTGGGGAGAAAAGCAGCTTACTTCATTCTTCTCTTCCACTTTGTGATCTGTACAGCAACCCTGCAAGGTAGGTTAGGCAGAAAGACTGTGGCTGGTCCAAAATTACCCAGGCAGCTTCCATAGGGAGGCTCCTGCTGAACAGGAGCAAGCAGCCAGGGCTAGTGAAGTCATGCCAGTCAGGAGGCATGAAGTCACCCTGAGAGTGCTGGCAGGCCTAGGGTTGCCAACAAAGACAGATTGATGCAAAGGAGGATGGAAAAGTCTCCATATCTCTATTTTGCCTTAAACTGGTTTTGATGCCAGCAGAGTGAGAAGATGCTGGAGGCTCTGGATGGGTGCCCCATGGTAAATGGACTAAACAATTCCTAAAGATTTTCCAAAACAGTACTCTGTCAATAATTCATTTTCTACACTCATGGCGTCCCCCGCCGGAATGCAACACATCCCCAGCACTTTGAATTAGCACCAGGTCTTTATGAGGTCTCCAGCTGTCACCTGGAGATTGGCAACAGCTTGTTTTGAGGGTGGGGTCTATGACACTGTATCTGACTGAGATCCCCCCTTCCTCCTCCTCAGACCCCACCCTCAGCAGGCTTCATCCCTAAAATATCCTGGAAGTTTCCAACCCGGAGCTTGCAACCCTATGTTCTTTCCAGGCAACCATCAGCCTACCTTTATCTGCCTGTCTGTCTTCAGGTTGACATCTCCCCCCCCAGCCTCTGCCTAAGGAAAGGGCAGTCTTTCCCTGAAATGGGAAACAAAGCAGCTGACATCATTCTCCTCTCCCCCGTATGATCCGCACAACAACCCTGTGAGGTAAGTTAAGGTAGAAAGTCTGTGGAAAATTTCAACTTGTGTTAATGTTAAAGAGAATTGTTATAAAATGATGTATAGATGGTATATGACTCCAAAGAAAATTGCTAATATAAATGAGAGTATGTCTAGCAAATGTTGGAAATGTAGAAAGAAAGAGGGCTCATTTTACCATATGAGGTGGACTTGTGATAAAGCCATGAGTTATTGGTCAGAGATTCATAATGAAATACAGAAGATTCTGAAATGTACTTTTAAGAAAGATCCACAAATCTTGTTGTTAGGTCTTAAACTGGAAGAATTAAATGTAACCAAGAGAACATTGTTATGGTACTTGGTCACAACAGCTAGAATGACTTATGCACAATTCTGGAAACAAGAAAAGATTCCTGAAACATGGGAATGGATTAATAAGATGCTTTTTATGGCTGAAATGAACAAAATGACAAGAAAGCTTAATAACGAAGAAGATGAAGCATTTTTTGAAGAATGGAAAGATTTTAAAGACTATCTTGAGAAAAATTGGGATGTTAAAAATAGATTGATTTGCTTTGACAGTTATTAAGGAGAAAATAAGAAAAAGAACGATGAGATTGCTAAAATGTTACCTAATTTGATAATGGAAATGACATATTTTGTGAATGGTAATTAGATAATAGAGTTTATAAGGGGGTAAGAGCATTGCGGGAAGCCTTGTACTGGGGGGAGTGGGGAGAAAAGAAAAAAGGTATGTGATATCTATAAGATGGAATTTTAACTATGTGAAACATATCCTATAATAAAATGTTGTTGTTTTTTTTTAAAAAAGGTAGAAAGTCTGTGAATGGTCCATAATCCCCCAGGCAGCTTTTATAACATGAACCTGGGACGTGCACACCATCCTCTGAAGCTCTCTCAGGTACATATCTGTGGCAGTGATGGGGGGACTGCTGGCACCTTTTCCTATCATTTTTTGCCTTGTGGTATTCTGCTTGTGGTGTGATCTGTCTTTTTTGTGGTGTGGCATGGTTGTGTTATTGGATTTGTTTCTTTTGAAGGGGAAGTGATGTCTTATGGGTGATGTGTTGTGGGTGAGGACTTATTTTTACCTCAGAATACACCAGGTTGCATATGCAACTGACAGTTCCATATGCAAATGACCTTGAAACACTGGCCCAGAGAAAAGTGGCCTAGGCTACAGTGGGTGGGAGAGAACTCAGGCAAGGCAGCCAGTGGATAGAGACACCTTGTGATTGACACATCATGGAGCCAACTCATTTTGGCAGGCATAGAATGTTGCCAGACTAAAATGCAATTATAATATAGGAGAGATATATGAAAATATACCTGAACAGGTATTTATTCGGATGTGTACTTGGTTTTGTTATATCCAAATACACATCCCCTTTTCCCATCTCCCAGCACATGTCATCCGTTATTGGTAGGAGACCAATCCATTCCGGATTTGAATCCAGACCTATGTTTCAAACATTTGGATTCCCATCCAGGAAATTAATCTCATTCCTCCGCGTTAACCTGGAGGGAACTTGAGTGGCTCATTCATCAGCTGCTCTCCCCAATCTGTGATAGTGGTTCTTTCCACACTTAGATCTCATCTCTAGTTTTATCAGAGTTCAACTTACGATACAATACCTTACATTCATCCCTGGTTATATCAGCATTTGTTTATCCCGGGACAAGTGTGGGACGAAACCAGGGTGTCCTCAATGTAATGTGGAAAGAAAAAATACTCCGAGATAATTACAGGGGTGAACTGGAATGTAGTGTAGAATGCAAAAATACCCCGAGATAATTAAAAGGATGAACTCGCGTGTAGTGTAGAATGTAACTTCAGGGACAGGACAGAACCAGGATTTAAGGTCTAGTGCAGAAAGGACCAGTGACTTTCATTGGCCAATTAAGATGCAACGTAGGAAACAGCTCTTCTTTCTTTACAGTTTTGGAAAGGCCCTGTGTTAATTTAAAGCCCCAGCATTTTTCTCTTTGCTGGGGAGTGACTGATATTACCGATGGGCTAACCCAGTGGATAACAACCTGTCTCAACACGGGAACAAAAGTTATTACTTGCTTCCCTTGAAATACGCCGAAACATCAGGTGACTCCCTCGTCTCTTGAAAAGGTACACCAACCTCCAATCTTTTATGCGGGCATCTGCCATATTTTTCATCTTGGGTGACTGATGGGTACGTAGAGGGCTTATTTATGGGATCCTCCGCGGCATCTGGAGCTGCCTTGATACCGTAACTGTCGCAAGCGTTCTTGATGCCAGCAAGGTCTGGAGAATAAAACTATAATGTGCAATAGATATGAGCGAACCTTCCGTCTGCTGATGACGGAATGCGTATTAACTCACTGGGATGCCTCTCATTGTCTTGCAGAATATAAGACTGCGATAGAAAAGCTGTGCTTCAACACGGCAGATCCTTGGGAAAGGGGATCGCTGTTGACCAGCTATCAGCTACCAGCCCCAGGATGGGAAATACCTGGAGATTTTGGGGGGGTAGAGTCTGATGAGGGAAGGGTTTGGGAAGGGGGGCACTTCAGTGGGGTATAATGCCACAGAGTCCACTTTCTGAAATGGTCATTTTCTCTAGGGGAACTGATCTCTGTCGCCTGGATATCAATTGTAAGAGCAGGATATCTCCTGCTACCACCTGGAAGTTGGAAATCCCAGCTAGAAGGTTGGTGCCAGAAATGCACATGGCCTCACTTTTCTTAGGGGTTCATTCCTCTGTGCATATATGTGGAGATACATGAAGCTGCCTTATTGTCAGAATCCTGATTCAATCGGTTCCCAACTCCATTCACTTTGAAGAAAGTTAAGTTTATTGAGACATTGATAGATACCATACCGGACACTAGCTTTGTTAGAACTGAAGGTGAAAGCGTGAAGATTGCAGATATATTGTGTTCAAGCAAAGGCACTAAAGATCAGGACCCAATCACCCCACGGCATTTGCCCACCAGAAATAACAGTCAACTACCCCCCATCACTAAGCACGCACCCCTCTACGGAAATAAAGCAGAACAACAGGTCTCTGCCACATAGTGTCTGGCACATCAAAGCAGTTAGGAAAGCGAAAGCATTTCAGTTTTCACACCCCTCTCCCCCTCCTCTTTCCTCTATGGCAGGCGAACTATAAAATGCATTGTGAGCCTGACACTTATACTGAATCAAACCATTGGTCTATCAAGGTCAGTACTGTCAAACTCTGACTAGCAACAACTCTCCAGGGTCTCAGGCAGAGGTCTCTCATATCACCTACTGTCTGGTTCTTTTTAAACTGGAGATGTCGGGGATTGAACCTGGGACCTCCTGCATGCAAAGCAGAGGCTCTTTCATTGAACCACGGCCCCTCCCCTTTTATATTTAACAATGATTTAATGACACATCAAAACATTGTCTTTCATATCTGACTTCGGGCTCAGCTGATTGCGAATACAACATTTTGGGGTTTCATGGAGCTGGGGGTAGATGCAACATGTTCTCTACAGTGTGGCCCCAAATCTTGCCTGTTTGCATGTGTGGTGTAGTGGTGGAATTGTTGGGCTAGACTCTGGGAAACACAGCCACTCCAGATTTTCTCAGTGCTCAAGTCGAGGCAATTTAAGTCCAGGTAACCCCAGGGCACCCAAGTAACCCACTGGTCCCTTAAATACTGCCCGTGCCAATCACCTAAGACAGCCGAAGAAGACCGAGGAGCCGACTGTCAACTGAGGATATTGCTAGCACTTTTTTTTTTTTTTATCATGTTTGAGTTTTTAACATTGCATGTGTATTGATTGATGTGATTTTTATGTACTGTGCCGTTTGAATTTTACTCTGCTGAAAGAGAGGTAGAAATCTAATAAATAAATAAACAAATAAACAAACAGCAGGCTGAAACCGGGCTGATCACTGAAGGGAGGGAATGTAATGCAGAATGGGGGGCGGGGGGAACCCGGAATAGAAAGAAGGTTGAACTTGATTTTTGTGCAGAATGGGGGGGGGGGGGACTGGATTAAAGAGACGGTTGGATTCGATTTTAGTGCAGGCTTGCTCGGAGGATACCGCGGCGAACGTGGATTAAAAGGAGAGTGCAGAAAGGGCCGAAGGCTGCGATCACGCACACGGAAGAATCCAATTTTCAGTGCACTTTCTGTAAGGTACCGGGTTCGCCGCACGGAAGACGCAGACAAAGACATGCGGTGTGATGCGTTTATCAGTACTTCACAAGAAGACTGCAAAATGGCCCTGCAAGGCCAACTATATACATCCCCACCCTGCACACAAACAGTCCCAATGGGTGGGGGGGTTGAATTTCCCACCAAAGTCAGTATTGGTGAATGCCGGAGGAACTAGGATCCTAGGTTTCTATTGTTCTGAGGAGCGAAGCTCCACCCTGTAACCGCAGACCCCTAGTGGCGGCCCGCGTACATAACACTTTCCAACTGGAGTTTACTGTGTGAAGTGGTAAAAGCCAATTTGAAGTGGATTGAAAGTGGATTCTCTTAGTGTGCAGTGAGTGTGCAGCCTAGCTAACAAATAAATTAATGTTTGGCTCACACAGTGTCGTCTTCACTGAGGAAGGATGCCTCCAGAGCAAACTAATTTATGCAGAAGCCAAATCGCTCGCTCACAGCTTTAATGCCGGTAGCTTACAAACAGTGTTCCCTCTAAGCTGAGTTAGTGTGAGCTAGCTCACAGTTTTTTGGCTTCCAGCTCACACATTTTTGTCTTCGCTCAGGAAGGAGGGCTCCAGAGCAAACTAATTTATGCAGTAGCCAAATTGCTTGTTCACAACTTCAATGCCAGCAGCTCACAAAGTAGAATTTTTGCTCACAAGACTCCACAGCTTAGAGGGAACATTGACTGGAAGTGGATGGAAAGTGGATTCTTTAGTGTGCGTGATTGCAGCCTAACTAACAAATAAATGAATGTTTGCACAAGGCGCCATTTTGCCCCGGCAGGTGCTTTCATGCCATTTCCCCCCCAAAAAAAGAGCATTCTTCTTCAGGCTGCCTATGGAGCCAATCAATTAGGAATCACATAGAGGCACGCTAATACCGCAGCAATGCATAACCAATCCCGTTGGGCTATGTGACGACTTCCCAAAGCCAATCAGAAGGGAATGCCTCTTGCCTTGGATGAGAAACCAATTGCATCCTATTTTACGCAACCCTGATATCCACTAAAACAAGGTGAGAGATTGAACTGTTTTCGCTTTGTTTTGCAAAATGGGCCCCCCTTCTAGATTGGATCAATCTGACTCAGAACGTGTGTGCCAATGAGCCATTGCAGGGCAAAACGCCAGAGACGAAGACGATGTATCATTTCATATTGCTTTGTTTACTTAAAAAGGCTTTTTAAAACAACAACAACAACAACAACCAGCCATTGTATTTTCCAATGTGGCAAATTAAACAGCTGTTGCATCATTGTGACGATTGAAGATTTTGCAGATAGATTAAAAAATATAGCCCTGACTTGGATAGCCCAGGCAAAGCCCGATCTCATCAGATCTCAGAAGCTAAGCAGGGCCGACCCTGGCAAGTACTTGGATGGGAGACCTCCAAGGAATACCAGGGCCGGGAGCAATGCTCCCTCTAAGCTGTGCAGTCCTGTGAGCAAAAATTCTACTTTGTGAGTTACCGGCATTAAAGTTGTGAGGAGGCCAGTGGTTTGACGACTGCATAAATGAGTTTGCTCTGGACTGGATCCATCCTTCCTGAGTTAAGACAAAAATGTGTGAGCCGGAGGGTAAAAAAACTGTGAGCTAGCTCATACCAGCTCAGCTTAGAGGGAACACTGGCCAGCAGGCAGGGGCAGGCTATATCAAGCCACTTCTCGGAACATCCTTCCTGCACCAGTAGGGGGCCACCAGAAGTCGCCATGACTTCTAGGCACACTCACAAAATGCAACATTATTTTAAAATATTAAATTGCCTTTGCAATGTACAGTGAAAGACAGCTCAAAATATTCATAGCACGGCATAAGAACACAAGAGAAGCCAATGTCGGATCAGGCCAATGGCCCATCCAGTCCAACACTCTGTCACACAGTGGCCAAAAATACCAGGGGCCATCAGGAGGTCCACCAGTGGGGCCAGGACACTAGAAGCCCTCCCAATGTTGACCCTCACCCCAGCACCAAGAATACAGAGCATCACTTAAGAACATAAGAGAACATAAGAACATAAGAGAAGCCAATGTCAGATTAGGCCAATGGCCCATCCAATCCAACACTCTGTCACACAGTGGCCAAAAACACCAGGTGCCATCAGGAGGTCCAGCAGTGGGGCCAGGACACTGAAGCTCTCCAATGTTGACCCTCACCCCAGCACCAAGAATACAGAGCATCACTTAAGAACATAAGAGAACATAAGAACATAAGAGAAGCCAATGTCAGATCAGGCCAATGGCCCATCTAGACCAACACTCTGTCACACAGTGGCCAAAAATACCAGGTGCCATCAGGAGGTCCAGCAGTGGGGCCAGGACACTACAAGCCCTCCCAATGTTGACCCTCACCCCAGCACCAAGAATACAGAGCATCACTTAAGAACATAAGAGAACATAAGAACATAAGATAAGCCAATGTCAGATCAGACCAATGGCCCATCTAGACCAACACTCTGTCACACAGTGGCCAAAAATACCAGGTGCCATCAGGAGGTCCAGCAGTGGGGCCAGGGCACTAGAAGCCCTCCCACTGTTGACCCCCCCCCCAAGTTGGAATGCCCTCTAAAGGGAATGGAATTCCACCTTGGAAAAGTTGGTGTATGTGTGTGTGGGGAAATTGCATCAACAAGCATCTTTCTGTGGGTGTAAACATAAATTTGAAATCCGAGCGCGTGAGGCTCGCTGGCATTAGTATGGTTTATTATTATGGTCTTAAGACCAGCATACGATATAAACATAATATGCAAAAGAAGAGAAAAAACAGAGAGAATCTACAGAATAAAAATCTAAATTTAAAAACTTTTAAAATGCGACTCCTGCAATCTAAGAATCAATGCACCGAACTCAGCAAACTGAATGTATAATCTCTGCATTCTTATCTGATAGAACCCAATGAAGCCTTGGGGCTCGCTGGCATCTCTTGATTGCTTTGATTTTTGGCCGGTGTCGTACACAAAACCTCCTAAGCTCTCCGCTAATGAAATGCCACAGAGCCCCATCCAATAGAATCCCTGCCACTACATGCCCACTGTGTGAGATTTTTTTTTGAAAAAAGTTCTATGTCGGCTGTCAAATATCCAATATTGAATTCAAATATGAAAGGCAGATAGCAAATATACCACAATCAAACATCACCGGTTGTCAAATATGGATCCAACTACCTCAGTGAAAGGAATTGCGGTGGCTTAAGTGGTTAAGACACTGAACTGCAGGCTGTGGAAGGTCAGTAGTTCAGCAGTTCGAGACCCGGGTGCCCCATGACAGAGTGAGCTCCCGTCTCTAGTTCCAGCTCCTGCCAACCTAGCAGCTCGAAAGCAAGAAATTGCAAGTAGATAAACAGGTACGACTTCGGTGGGAAGGTAACAGCGTTCCGTGCGACTTGGTGTTTAGTCATGCCAGCCACATGACCACGGAAATGTCTTTGGACAGCGCTGGCTCTTTGGCTTTGAAACGGAGATGAGCACTGCAACCCTAGAGTCGGATTCGACTGGCTTTCAAGCAAGGGAACCTTTACCTATCTCAGTGAAAAATTGGGAGGGACACATTCATTTCAGCTCTGGCAAACAGCTCCTAGGATGTTTCTCAGCAGTCAACACAAAATTTTATGCAGGAGAACCCAAGCAGTTTTGCAGGTGGCAAAAGTCTTAAAAATGTGCCAGAATATACAGCTTGGCCCAATGTCCCCCCGCCCTTCTGCTTTTTATAACTTTCGGAGGAAGAGAAGTCTTAAAACAGGACAGACAACTTTTAAAGCTAGACAACTGTAAACCCCTCGAAGTCTGCAATCCACCGAAAGGCATCCAGGTAATCATTTCCTCGGACACACAAAAAGGAGAAAGTTCAGCTACAATTCTTCCTCCCTGCGTGGTCTGGGTTTTTTTTCCCGCTGAGTGGAATTACTTCTCGCTACGTTGGGGGAAAAAGCGAGATTAGACGTTCAGAGAGACTAAAGGGAACACCGGTTGATTAAAAGTAGTAAATAAACTGCAAGGCCAATTTTCCCTCCTTCCTTAGAAACTTCTCCCTTCATTGTATTCTGTTTTGTTGTTGTTCAGATGGGAGATTCAGAAACCCCACTACTTAATTGCACGGGAGAAACTCGAGCCCATAAAACCCTTTTACTGTAATGAGGGGCTGCCAATAAAAAATAAAATAAGAAATCTGCACTCCTTCATTGATACCTTCTGCTCCCTGCACGGCAGAGGGACCTTTCTATCGGGTGGGATTAGTTATTTATGAAAAGGACAAACATAAAGGAATGGGAAGGGGTGGGGTGGGCTTAGATCTCCGACAAGCAGTTGCCAATCTTTCCCCCTTTCATCTATTGCTTTTATAGATACCCCTTTTTTGCTACTTGGGGAAATTGAATTCACATTTTCCCATTTTCATAGGAAAAAAAAATGTGCGCTTAGCTATCGTTTCCGAGATCGGACGCTTAGCTATCGTTTCCGAGATCGGAAGAGGAAAGTTAGGAGACAAAAGATGGAGCAGAGCCTTAGAGGCTAAAGGGATTGCTGCGGCGGAATCTTTTGTAAGTGTCTCCACGGGTGAGGTACACCTGGGGACAGGCCGTGTCTTAAATAGTGTGTTCCATGGATAAGCAGGCTCGTGTCTTGCAATCAGCTCTTAGAACATAATAACATAAGAACATAAGAGAAGCCAGTGTTGGATCAGGCCAATGGCCCATCCAGTCCAACACTCTGTCACACAGTGGCCAAAAATACCAGGTGCCACCAGGAGTCCAGCACCTCTTGTCATTTCAACAAGAGCAAAGACAAGACCCCAGAGACTCAGCTCGGTTAAACAGCAAGTAATGGCCACACCAAAACACACCCCACGCCCCGTGATAGGCTATTTACATAACGTTACTAGTCGATTGGTTACTTCCAGAATCCTGGTAGGCTATTGTTCTCGTGCTCCAAGCTCAGCCAGTCTCCAGAGTGATTCAATCCGGAATGATTCATTCTCAATACATAACACCACGGTAAGAAGAAGAAGAAGAGATTGGATTTATACTCCGCCCTTCACTGCCCAAAGGCATCTCAGAGCGGCTTACAAACTCCTTTCCCTTCCCCTCCCCACAACAGACACCCTGTGAGGTAGGTGGGGCTGAGAGAACTTCTGGCAGAAAATGTCCTTGAGAGAACAGCTGTGCCAGAGCTTGTGACTTGCACGAATTCATGTATTGTGAGAAAGGGAGAAAGTACCTCTTTCTCAACCTGCTCTCCCAGATAAGAGTGCGTGGACTCTTATCTGGGAGAACCGGGTTTGATTCCCCCACTCCTCAACTTGCAGCTGCTGATGTGACCTTGGGTCAGTCACAAGCTCTGGCACAGCTGTTCTCCCAAGGACATTTTCTGCCAGAAGTTCTCTCAGCCCCACCTACCTCACAGGGTGTCTGTTGTGGGGAGGGGAAGGGAAAGGAGTTTGTAAGCCGCTCTGAGACGCCTTTGGGCAGTGGAGGGCGGGGTATAAATCCAATCTCTTCTTCTTCTTCTCTTCTCTATCCCATGCATAATCTCATAAACCTCGATCATGTCACCCCTCAGCCGTCGTTTCTCCAAACTAAAGAGCCCCAAGCGCTTTAACCTTTCTTCATAGGGAAAGTGTTCCAACCCTTTTATCATTCTAGTTGCCCTTTTCCACACTTTTCCCAATGTTGTAAAGTCCTTTTTGAGGGGTGGTGACCAGAACTGTACACAGTATTCCAAATGAGGTCGCACCATCAATTTATACAGGGGCATTAGCTTTCAAGTTCCGATATGCCCAGGCTAACCTGGTCTATCCGGTTCAGGACTGCCCCAGTATTTTGCCTAGGGCTGTCAGCCCCCTGCCAGGGTCAGGGCATCCTCACCCCCAGGCTCTGCTCCCAACACAAGTGAACTGGACACTGGGGGAACTTACCAGCAAGGGAGACAGGCCTAGGCCACTGTTGCTGGTTGCTCAGCGATGTCACTTTCAGTATGTACCAGAAGTGATATCATTGCATTGCTGGCATCATAGCAACACCCTAGTAGTTGGGCAAAAAACTCTATGGTAGAAGCCATTTTTACCATAGAGTTTTTGCCAAAATACCAGAGCCGTGTTGCAATGTCAGTGATGTGACGATGTAGTTTCATGTAGTGGTTAAGTGCGTGGACTCTAATCTGGGAGAACTGGGTGTGATTCCCCACTCTTCCACTTGCACCTGCTGGATGATCTTGGGCAAGCCATAGTTCTGGCATGGCTGCTCTTGAAAAAGAGCAGTTTCTGTCAGAGCTCTCTCAGCCCCGCCTACCTCACAGGGTGTCTGTTGTGGGGAGGGGAAGGGAAAGGAGTTTGTAAACCACTCTGAGACTCCTTTGGGTAGTGAAGGGTAGGGTATAAATCCAATCTCTTCTTCTCCTCTTCTTCTACTGCATGCAGGAAGGGACATCACTGCATCACCAACGATGAGGCCTAGGCCTCCCACCAGTTGCCAGGAGGGACATAGCAACCCTGATTTTGCCTTTTGCAAAATCTTGCATCTCCAATCTCGCAAATGACATAGTATATGCAGACCATCTAGTTCCTTCTGGTTCTGCAGGCAGTAGCACGGAGATAAATCCAGAAGGAATGAGAGCCACGCCCCATCCGTTTGTCTCCTCTTAATAATTTTGATGCAAATGCCAATTTGGGGCGATTCGAAGAGGCTTTTTTATTATCACGGGCACCTCTTTGATGGCTTATTTACACACAATAAAGAAATCACGAAAGGGGCTGGGCTGTAATTAAGTCCCGTCTCTCCTGTCCGTTCTCAAAACGTGAAGATAATTGCCTCCGGCCCTTTATAAATCGGCCGCCGCGTTCCACCAAGCAATAAACACAGTACTGTATCTTGGTAATTGTCTATTGACTGCAGTTTCCAGTATGAATTAATTTTCAATTACAAAACTTATTTCCCCTCCCCAGATCGGGCCGGGAACTTTCTAATTGAACTGACAAACACTAGGCAGAACGGTATGGCCCTTCCCAACCGCAGGGCTATGAAGATCAGTCATTGTCTTAAATCGAGCCTGCTAGAATAGAATCACAGAGTTGGAGGGGGCCATCCAGGCCATCTAGTCCAACCCCCCTGCTCAGGGCAGGACCAGCCTATAAATGTCGCTTTGTCGGGCCAGGCCATGTGTACCATAAAATGTAATGCCTGGTACTAGAGATCTAAACCATATATAAAGGACAGCAGCTTGTAAACTGTCCAGTAAGCTGTCCAGCTGGAGAGCCAGTTTGATGTAGTGGTTAAGTGAGCAGACTCTAATCTGGGAGAACCGGGTTTGATTCCCCACTCCTCCACATGCAGCTGCTGATGTGACCTTGGGTCAGTCACAAGCTCTGGCACAGCTGTTCTTTCAAGGACAGTTTCTGTCAGAAGTTCTCTCAGCCCCGCCTACCTCACAGGGTGTCTGTTGTGGGGAGGAGAAAGGAGAGGAGTTTGTAAGCCGCTCTGAGACTCCAAGTGACGGGCGGGATATAAATCCAATCTCTTCTCTTCTTCTTCTTCTAAGCGCCGAGTTGGTGTATCCTTACTGCAAAGCCCCATGGGCTGGGAGGGGGAGGCAATGGAAAACCCACATGGACGGACTGGATAGCCAGTGTTACAGCACTGGGCAGATGCTCCCACGCTGCTTGACTGCTGCAGACGAGGTTGCACCTGCCTGGATGACCTTGGACAAGCCGTAGTTCTGATAAGAGCTGTTCTTGAAAAAGAGGCGTTTCTGTCAAGAGCTCTCTCAGCCCCACCTACCTCACAGGGCGTCTGTTGTGGGGAGGAGAACGGAAGGGAGTTTGTAAGCCGCTCTGAGACACCTTTGGGTAGTGAAGGGCGGGGTATAAATCCAATCTCCTCCTCCTCCTCCTCCTCCTCCTCCTCGTCTTCTTCTTCTTCTTCTTCTTCTTCTTCTTCTTCTTCTTCTTCTTCTTCTTAACGTTTAGCCAAAACCTCTTCTGCTTTAATTTCATCCCCTTGGTTCTGGTCCGACCTTCTGGGGCAACAGAAAACAACTCCATAGCATCCTCTATATGACAGCCCTTCAAGTACTTGAAGATAGCTATCATAGCATTGAAGGCATGGGAATTGTCCTAGTTTTTGTGGGTTTTTTCCCCTAATCACTCAGCAACTCTAAGATCTGCATTATCTGAATTGGATCTGGGCTACGTTTTCCATCCACAGAATGGAACTTTCCTACCTCCTCCATCCCACCCCCTGATTTCCACAAAATGCTGTCATTTCCCCTTCCCTTCCAGCAATGGAAATAAAGTCCGATTCCAACCCATTGACACGGAACAGGCCTTTTAAGGAAAAAAACCGGGGCAAAAACTTTCAACGAAACTTCAATAACGTCCAACGCAAATCGAAAGGCTGATCACCGGCTTGAGATTGTCTAAAGCCAATACATTTTTCATAGACTTCTGAGTTATTACCTTTTCCGCCAAAATTAAAAAAAGAAGAAATGAAACATTAGATCAGCTAAGTGCATCAGTTTGATAAAAGCTATGCAAATCTTTATACACAGACCCCATCTATAATGCTGACAGTTCAGATAAAGTATTTGATTCCTGCTTCAAAGGGTAGACTCTGCTACTTTGTGTAAACAAAAGCCATTTTTTTTTAAAAAAAAGATATATATATATTCTGCTTTCCACCCCTGCTATTTCTGACAGTTACAAATTACACATATTATTTACTGTGCTTCCCTCCAACCCCCTGAAATAATTAATGCCGTAATAAGGCAATGCTTAGGAATAAATACTTTCTTTCCCTCCAACGTGCTCTGGAAGAACTTGAGAATGGATGCAATTATATATCGAATTTGGCTTTCAAGGTAATGTCACTAGCGTTGAAAGTACTTTCAAGATATAACAGTTCTGGAAGAAAAAGCTTATTTCAGTAATGCCACGGTTTTGTTTTCTTCCGTAGTTCTCTCCCCCCCCCCCCATTCTGTCTATAACAAAATACGGAAAGAAAAAAAATGGTCAGATCTGTAAATTGCTGGGAATGTAGGCGTCACATCCAAAACAACAGCCTTTCTTCCCTCTCTGCCTATTTGCAGTCAAGAAAAAACATGGTTGCAATCTTGTGTGTGTGGATGTGTGTGAAGTTGTTGGATAGGGTAGCCAGCTCCAGGTGGGGAAATCCCTGGAGATTTGGGGGGCGGAGCCTGAAGAGATGAACACCGCCCCCTAGAGTCAGATTCGACTGGCTTTCGAGAAAGGGAAACCTTTACCTTTACCTTAGGCATTTAGTTAGCTCCTCTATATCAGACCCTTTGATCCTGGCATGGAGACCACTTCTACGACACTGATGGTTCACTATGGGTATAGTACATAAGTAGTACTATTGGAGAATTCTGGCTCCCGTTTTATCCTTCATCGGAACTCAACTATATACATCTTTGATCACTGACTCACTCAAAAGGAAACCATGCCATCCATTACTACTGCACAGATAAAGAAGAGCAATTACAGAAGACTGTAAAAATGCCTTACCCAAAGATAAGCAGTTCATAAGAAGGGGGGGGGGCTTTCAGTCCAGCTCCCGTTCAATACAGCCTCCCATATTTATAGGCTTTTAAAATAATCTCTTAACAATAGCTCGCTGTCCCAGTTGATAAATGTGAGCATTCTGGACTAATTATCTTTTAACTTCAAAACACCCTACACAGTTATCTACGCCTGAACATCTTAAGATCTATAAAAATACCGTTGGTTCATTCTTGCTAACTTTTACCACTATTTAAAATAGTGACTACAACTTTCCTCTTACATATGAATATTGGCTCTCTACGAAAACACCATGACCTTGAACGGTATGTTCACTTTTGTTCCATTCTTGGACGCCTGTGCACTTGGGCCTCCACATATAGTATCCATTCGTTCGGGATAAAAAGGTAAAGGTTCCCTTGCTCGAAAGCCAGTCGAATCCGACTCTAGGGTTGCGGTGCTCATCTCCGTTTCCAAGCTGAAGAGCCAGCACTGTCCGAAGACGTTTCCGTGGTCATGTGGCCGGCATGACTAAACACCAAGGCACACGGAATGCTGTTACCTTCCCACCGAAGTGGTACCTATTTATCTACTTGCAATTTCTTGCTTTCGAACTGCTAGGTTGGCAGGAGTTGGAACTAGAGACAGGAGCTCACTCCGTCATGCGGCACTCTCGGGTCTCGAACTGCTGAACTACCGACCTTCCACAGCCTGCAGTTCAGCGTCTTAACCACTTGAGCCACCGCAGCTCCTTCGTTCAGGATAGACAGTTTCTAATCTGCAAAAGGCTATGCTCTTTGTCTTAATTCTTTGTTTCTTACCCTCTCTCTCTTTTTTTTTTTTTGGTTTTTAAATACAATTTATTATTGGATATATCACATGTTCATACAATTTAAACAAACCAATACATATCCATTTTTCTTTCTCCCTCTCCCCCCCAAACAAGGCTTCCCGCACTGCTCCAACCCCCTTGATATTTCTCTTATACAATTACATTTACTACTAAACATATTTCTTTTACTAATGGTAACAATTCAAAGATCTGAGTCTCTTTCCACTTCTCCTCAATAGCTGTCAAAACAAATCAAACCACGTTTTACATCCCAATTCTTCAACAAGTATTCTTGAAAGTCTTTCCAGTCTCCGAAAAAGGTTTCGTCTTCTTCATTGTTTAATTTTCTTGTTAATTTGTCCATTTCTGCCATAAACGACGTCTTTTTAATCCATTCCCATGTTTCAGGTACTTTATCTTGTTTCCAACATTGAGCAAAAGTCAGTCTAGCTGCTGTAATCAAGTACCATAGTAGTGTTCTCTTGGCTACATTTATTTCTTCCATTTTAAGACCTAACAATAACATCTGTGGGTCTTTCTTAAAAGTACATTTCAAAATTTTTTGTATCTCATTGTGGATCTCAGTCCAATACTTTACTGCTTTATCACATGTCCACCACATATGGTAAAAAGACCCTTCATGTTTCTTACATTTCCAACATTTGTTAGACATACTTTCATTTATAATAGCAATTTTTTTAGGCATCATATACCATCTGTACATCATTTTATAACAATTCTCTTTAACATTTACACAAGTTGAAATTTTCATTGACTTTTTCCACAAATATTCCCAAGATGTCATTAATATCTCATTATTAATATTTACCGCCCATTTTATCATTTGCTCTTTTACAATTTCATCCTCAGTATACCATTTCAATAAAACCTTGTACAGTTTAGAAATCATTTTTTTACCTTTCTCAAGCCATACAGTTTCAATTTCAGTGTTATTTTCTCTAAAACCTCTCGAAGGCTATTCTGTTCTGGAGCTCTAGACGCCTTTTTTGGCACGGTTAGCTGAAATAACAGGCCAGATGTGTGTCTGATGTGAAAACCCCCCCAAACATCCTCCATTGTCTTTTTGGTCAAGACTAGCAACTGTTTCCAGCCGTATCCAGCACATCCTATCTGTTTGTCTGCCTTTCTGGAGGTGAATACCCCAGCAGCTCAAATAAGAACATAAGAGAAGACATGTTGGATCAGGCCAATGGCCCACCCAGTCCAACACTCTCGGTCGCACAGTGGCCAAATCCCAGGTGCCATCAGGAGGTCCACCAGTGGAGCCAGAACGTCAGAAGCCCTCCCACTCTTGCCCCTCCATGCACCAAGAAGACAGAGCATCACTGCCCCAAACAGAATGTTCCATCTATACCTTGTGGCTAATAGCCGCTGATGGACCTGCGCTCCATATGTTCATCCAGTCCCCTCTTGAAGCTGCCTATGCTTGTAGCCACCACCACTTCCTGCGGCAGTGAATTCCACCTGTGAATTACTCTGTGGGCGAAGAAGGACTTTTCTCTGTTCTAAGCCTACTCCTCGCTCATTTCATTGAGTGCCCTTGAGTTCTTGTGTTGCGAGAAAGACAGAAAAGTGCTTGGGGACACCCAGCTAGCCCTGCACCTAGACTTTCCCCAGTGGCCTTAAGAAAAGAAGAAGAAGAGATTGGATTTATACCCTGCCCTTCACTTGGAGTCTCAGAGCGGCTTGCAATCTCCTTTCCCTTCCCCTCCCCACAACAGACACCCTGTGAGGTAGGTGGGGCTGAGAGAGCTCTTGACAGAAACTGCTCTTTCAGGAACAGCTGTGCCAGAGCTTGTGACTGACCCAAGGTCACATCAGCAGGTGCAAGTGGAGGAGTGGGGGGATCAAACCCGGTTCTCCCAGATTAGAGTCCGCGCACTTAACCACTACACCAAACGGGCTCTCTTAACAGCCCATCTACCCCTGGAGACTGTCCAAAAACGGAGAAAGGAGAAGGGAGTTTAGCGTTTACTTCTGTGACCAGCCGCTTCAGAAGTTATTGCGTTATTTACACCCATGTTAAAAAAAAAAAGACCAGATACGTAGGTTAAAAACAAAAGAACGGCATTTTTAATGAGAGAAGAAATATGTATATATATTTTTTTTGCATGGAAACTGGAAGCTGTACCCCATTCGTCATCCCCTTTTGCTGCTGTCAAGACACGGCGCGCCTCTGGGATTTCGCTAATGCATAGAGGGAAGGCACGTGAATATATAGTTTCATATTGGTGGCAGACAGCACACTGTTTTTAATATACAAGATCTTGTGATTCAAAGTCTTATTAAATCAACGGATATAATTAAAAAAAAAAAAGTAGGCTGGCTAGAAGAGTAACAATACCGAAGCTTCAATCCCCCACCTGTTCTTAAACTAAGGAGATCCAATATTGTAATATCTTCCTGAAAGCCAAGCAGCAGACAGACCTCAACACAGGGTGAGCTTTCAACACGTTCCCCAAGAGAATTAAATGCCTAACAAGCTACTAATAAGTTCCATCTAGTTGTAAGCAGAAAAATGTTGTGTGCTGAGAAACAGTTCTCGTTCCCGAAGCTAAAACCTACGGCCACCAATGTTCCCTTTTTTTTTTTTTTTTGAGAGAGAGAGAGAGAGAGCGAGAGACAGAGAGAGAGAGAGGCAGTTCACATCCTGAGCGGAATATAACTGCAGTAACCTTAACACGGACAATTAGCAGTATAAGACCATGGGGCGGTGCCCGCGGAGGGGCAATATGATGTCACTGTCAATGTAACTCCCGGTAATGTCACTTCAGGTCAAAGGTCAAGACATCCAACCCCTCCCCTTCCCGTGACATCACTTCCAGGCAAGAGGTAAAAAAAAAACCCCTCTCCTTCCTGTGACTCCACAACCAGGCTAGGGTTCAAAACACACCCCTCCCCTTTCAGTGACATGACCTCCCCCATAATTTAATTTTTGAAATTCAATGTCGAGAGGCTTTTCCTCTTCCAGAGATGTTGCATCAATAAACCAGATGGTTCATGGACTGAAAAATACCAAATTCAAAGCTGTCTTCTTAAGAATTTTGCTCGGCAGCCGTTTCCTAAAGTTGTATCAAACTCTACATGTAGTGGAAAATCCAGGATAAGGCACCAAAAATTCTCTCCATTGAGGAGATAAAAAACTAGAATCTATTTGTAGACATCAAGGTACACAATGCATGGAGAATTAAGTACCCTGTAGTGAAATATCAACTTCAAATGGTCAGACTGAGTGTTCGATACCAGAACAGGTTTTTTTTAAAAAAGGAAAAGGAGACAAGAGACCAGAACTGCAGTCTAAACAGATTATTTGCAATGAACCCTGACTGAAAAGGAGTTGATACAACCATTGTTGTATAGCCTGGCTTAACTCAGAGTGCCGAGTGCCTAACGTGACAGCGTGGAGTAGCTTCAAAGCCATATTGGGGTGCGGGGATTAATAGGGTTGTGCAGGATCATTAAAATAACCGCAATACAACATACAACAGTGTAGTGAACACATTAATACACTTTTTAGAACTCTCTGTTCCTGTTGTGGGCCAGCCTGCTTTAGCTGGTGCTGATAATGCCCCCGTCAGCACCTCTGAGACTCAACCAGCTGATGATGTCACCGACCCTGAGATGGTGGAGGCAGGTCCTCGTGCCCCAGTTGCCGAGGTCAGCATCTACTCCAGCCCCATGAGCACTGGGAACACGGAAGAGGCAACCCAGCGAGGCGGCGCCTCAACAACTCAAGATCTTGGGGCTGCCTCATCTCCCCTTTCCCCGGAGCCAGGGGAACGCTGGAGGAGGCAGGCACGCCAGAGATTCCAAAATTGACATTATGGCATAATAAATTGTGGACCCACTTTATTATGGCCAAGATTTCAGCCGATTTGGCGCGTAAACCAGATGAAAAAAACCCAAAACCCTACTTTTGTAGCCATTTGGAATCCTACTTTAGAAAATATAAGAGTACAAGGAGAAATTCCAGAAACTGCGAAGATAATGCATTTGATATGATGTGTATATTCTTGGTGACAATACAAGACGATCTCTGTTAACCCTCTTGACCTCTGGTTAATTATTCTACCTGAGATCTATTGTGATTCTAATTCTTATTGCATTTAAATTAAAAAAAGGAAGAAACCTAAGGCTAGGGTAAAGAATTACCCTTTCAGGAAAGAACTTCAAAAACGGGGGGATCTTCCTGAAGAGCTACTCGCTCACTCACCCTCCTGGCTTATTAACCAGCTACTACGAAACACACCTCCATACAAAGTTCTGCCAAAGAACGGATAGGAAGAGGTTCAAAAGGCTAGAGCATTAACTGTGCTAGCACAACAGATAGAGACCATTGGGGTACTAAAGGATCCCGGGAGAGGGGACGAGATTACCTAACCCCTTAAGAAACCTCTTAGACAAATGACGGGAGAAAACTGATCCTCCCCCAGGTTCCTTTGTGATAGCAAGAGACAGCAGTCAGGTCAACTTTCAAACCCTAACCCTAACCCAAGCCCTAACCCAGCCCTAACCCTAACCCATAGTTAGCAATTATGAAACCTAATGCTGCTGAAGGATATAATTTTCGACCCAGAACGTCCAGTTTTCTCCTTTCGTTGTCTGTGGTCGGCCTGATGGCCTTTCGGTTGCATCTCCTCTGTAACCAAGAGTGGAGGACGAGCTGTCAAATAGTTAAATGGCTCCTGCATGATCTTATAAAAATGTTCTAGCCTTCTGGAGGGAGGCTGGAGAGACACAGGGTTTTTGCCACAGCTCCTGTGTGAGGCCCTCCAACACAGGGAAAGCAATAATTCCAGGAGACTATGAATATTTTAGCTTGTGTACCAAGGTAATGACTTCTGTCTTGAGAGACTGGGCCATACGAATAATCTGTTCTCCAAACATTTGAGGATCCTTCGTGGGAGAAGCTGGAGGAAGCTTGCCTACGCTCTCGTTTGGGCTTGGATCCAAAGTCGTGTTGGATCTGTTGGATGTGATCACGGTTTCTTCTCCTCTCACTGCAGGAATAGGAGAACGTGGCCTGCACATGATGGTAGCTGAAGGCAGATACGACAGCACCCAATGAGTGTAATGATACAAATGCGCATCCCTGGGGTTTCCTCCATATATAAGAACATAAGAACACATAAGAGAAGCCAATGTTGGATCAGGCCAATGGCCCATCCAGTCCAACATTCTTGTCACACAGTGGCCAAAAATACCAGGTGCCATCAGGAGGTCCATCAGTGGGGCCAGGACACTAGAAGCCCTCCCACTGTTGCCCCCCCCCCAAGCACCAAGAATACAGAGCATCACTTGCCCCAGAGTCCCTACCTATACCTTGTGGCTAATAGCCACTGATGGACCTCTTCTCCATATATTTATCTAATTCCCTCTTGAAACTGTCCATGCTTGTAGCCACCACCACCTCCTGTGGCAGTGAATTCCATGTGTTAATCACTCTTTGGGTGAAGAAGTACTTCCTTTTATCCGTTCTAACCCAACCGTTCAGCAATTTCCTTGAGTGCCCATGAGTTCTTGTATTGTGAGAAAGGGAGAAAAGTACCTCTTTCTCTACCTGTTCTATCCCATGCATAATCTTATAAACCTTGATCATGTCACCCCTCAGACATTGTTTCTCCAAGATAAAGAGCCCCAAGCACCTCAATCTTTCCTCATAGGGAAAGTTCTCCAACCCTTCTATCATTCTAGTTGCCCTTTTCTGCACTTTTTCCAAAGCTATAACATCCTTTTTAGGGTGTGGTGACCAGAGCTGTACACAGTACTCCAAATGAGGTCACACCATTGATTTATATAGGGGCATTATGGTATCAGCTGATCTGTTTTCAATACCCTTCCTAATAATCCCCAGCATAGCATTGGCCTTTTCTATTGGAGTCGCACACGGTCTTGACATTTTCATTGAGTTATCTATTACGAGTCTCAGATCTCTCTCTTGTTCAGTCTCTGCCAGTTCAGACCCCATCAATATGTATTTATAGTTAGGATTTTTGGCTCCAATGTGCATCACCTTGCACTTGGCCAACATTGAATCCCATTTGCCACGTTGACGCCCACTCGCCCATCTTCGACAGATCCCTTTGGAGTGCCTCACAATCCTCCCTGGTTTTCACCACCCTGAACAACTTCGTATCATCTGTAACTTTAGAGACGGAGACATAATGTAGGGATGTGGAGGCCACCGCATAGGCTGTTGGGTTATGAGACTATGAAACCATGGCCATTTGCTCTGGATCAGATTCACGTGGAACCTGGCCATGTGGTAAGCCAGTATCCCCCTCCTCAGCAGAGACAGAAACAGGTGGAGATCTTGGACCTGGAGATGGACCTGGGCTTCTTCTTCAAGGTTGGCGTTGGCTCAAGAGTGCAGATGGGAGCGTTTTGCTGAGGAGCCAATTTATGCTTTTCCTCTGTCTTGCCTTTATCCTTCTTAGCTGGATAGGTGGAGGCTCAGGAGAGGTGCAATGAGCCTGAAGGGAGGGTGACCGATATTGGATCCACTGGGATGCAAATCCAGGAGGGTGGAGCCAAACATGTAGATTGTGAAGACGTGGATTGGGAACTTTGTCCGTGGCTGACGAGGGCTCCAAGGCCTTAAGGGTTTTCTCCCACAACGCTGACTCAAGTTTCGATGCTCTATCTCCTCGAGCTTCAGGGGAGAAGCATCGGCAGGCCTTACATGTGGAGACACTACGCCCTTCACCCAAACAGAACAGACAAAGGTCGTGTTCGTCAGTTTGGGTCATCTTCGCCCCACTTTGGGAGCACTTCTTGAAAAGGCCCTTCTGAGCCGACTTTGTTTGACAAATGTGGAAGAAAATCCCCTTGACTGAAGCTGGAGACCCCAAAGCATGACCTTCTCCCACAGTGGCAAAACAGGAACTGAGGGTAGGGGGGCGCTGCTGTGCAGGAACGCATGGTCCCTGGGCGGGAACAAGCGTCTGGCTCTAGTGTGCAGTGCCCCCTGGAGGCTTTTAGCTGTAAAGACCTATCCAATGGCAGGCCTGCTCATGTGCAGTTCCCATGTGTGCCTGCACAGAAGACTGATGATGGAATAAATGTTCTCAGTAGAACCCTTCAGGAACAGAACACTGGAAATGTGCATCACAGATCCCAAACTCACTTTTTAAAACAAACACCAGTTCTATGGGAAACAATACAAATTGATTTTTAATACCAACATAGCTCTGTAAGCTTTTGGCTCTTCGTAGCCCCCTCGAGACATTGGCACCTGAGCACAGTGGAAACTGATGGCCAAAATGAAGATCTATGGGGTAATTCATACTATTGTATTCAGGGCTTTTTTTTTGTAGAAAAAGCACAGCAGGAACTCATTAGCATAATAGGCCACACCCAGCAGCAGAAACTCATTAGCATATTAGGCCACATCCCCTGACAGTGCAGCTCATTAGCATATTGGGCCACACCCCATGTTGTCAGACGTGTGGTCATCCAGCCACACACACCTTTTGCTTTTATTCTGTTTCCCTTGTTTGGTGTCAAAACCCAGGGCTTTTTTTGTAGCAGGAACTCTTTTGCATGATAGGTCACACACCCCTAATGTAGCTACTCCTAATGAGTTCCTGCTGTTGGGTGTGGCCTATTATGCTAATGAGTTCCTGCTGGGCGTGGCCAACTCAGAAGCCAGCTGGAACGCCGTTCCTGTGCGTTCCTGCCCCAAAATAGCCCTGATTGTATTCCCAATTACTAATATGGGTGTTTAAGTATGACAATGAAAAAAGTTGACAGGAAAGATGCTTTTGAACTGTGATGTTGACAGCACTTAACACGCACAAGGGGTACCTTCCGGGTAGTGCTGCTAAGAATGTGGAACGGGGGGACTCCGGAATCTCTAGATGTCCTGGCGGCCCACAGAGAGCTAGGCAAGTCATGCAATCTTTTTAGGGCAGATCTGGGCATTTTGTGGGGAGTCAAAGGCAGTGTTCCCTCTAAGCTGAGTTAGTGTGAGCTGTTGTTGTTCAGTTGCACAGTCGAGTCCGACTCTTCGCAACCCCATGGACCAGATTACGTCAGGCCCTCCTGTTTTCCACTGTCCGTTGAAGTTTGCTCAATTTCATGTTTGTTGCATTGATGACACTATCTAACCATCTCCTCCTTTGCCATCCCCTTCTTCTTTGACCTTCAATCTTTCCCAGCATCAGGGTCTTCTCCAGTGAATGCTCCCTTCTCATTTGGTGGCCAAAGTATTTGAGCTTCAGCTTCAGGATCTGGCCTTCCAGGGAACAATCGGGGTTGATTTCTTTTAGGATTGACTGATTTGATCTCCTTGCAGTCCAAGGGACTCTCAAGAGTCTTCTCCAGCACCATAGTTCAAAAGAATCTATTCTTCGGCGCTCGGCCTTCCTTATAGTCCAACTCTCGCTGCCATACATTACTACGGGGAATACCATTGCTTTGACCATGCGGACTTTTGTTGGCAAGGTGATGTCTCTGCTTTTTATCATGCTGTTTAGGTTTGCCATCGCTTTCCTCCCAAGGAGCAGGCGTCTTTTAATTTCATGGCTACAGTCACCATCTGCAGTGAGCTGGGATCCCAGGAACGTGAAGTCTGTCACTACTAGCTAGCTCACAGTTTTTTAGCCTCTAGCTCACACGTTTTTGTCTTGGCTCAGGAAAGATGGCTCCAGAGCAGTAGCCAAATTCATGCAGTAGCCAAATCACTTGCTCACAACTTTAATGCCAGTAGCTCACAAAGTAGATTTTTTGCTCACAAGACTCCACAGCTTAGAGGGAACATTGGTCAGAGGACATTTTCGCCTGGGGGCCAGTGGGGCCCCCAAGCAGGCCTGCTTGAAGGAGGGGGGGCCACTATCCAAGGTACCGAACACAAAAGCCAACCAAATTCTGGTTTGCTCTTCTCCAACGTGTGACACCCACGTAATTGTCTTCAACGGACAATAAGAGAACGAAGACTGCACTCTATAAGGATGATAAACTGGTCCGTTTGGTTAACAAGCAGATCTTGCTCCTGGACGATCATCTAGGACTTCTTGTTTTTATTGCCACAATAGTCAGGGGCGGGGGAGCAGAGTCCCTTCTGCAATTACAAGCTCTTCTGAGGCAGAGACCTCTGTGCCGTCTGGTACTGGAAAAAACAGCAATATTGCTACATATCGCCCAGGAGAACAATCTAATTTTACGGTTTCCACTCTCCCCCCAAAGATGACATGTTTTTAGTGCTGGGAATAAGAAGGATCGTACAAAGTTGAATGTGACGTTCAGATATGAGAAAAGGAAAGTGGTTTGGCAGTCGAAGTATTAATCTTTTTTTAAAAAAAATGAAATATAATATTTAGACTTTCCACAGGTCTAGGATTCACAAAATGGCAATCCCATGATGAGGCCCCCCACCCAGATCTAGTTCAATCTATCATGCATATTGTTTTATAAATTTATGATTACGTATTGTTATTACAATACGTTAATTCCACCACCCCAAGCAAAATAATGGCGTGGAATGTTGTTAGCGTAACGGAGCCTTTGCCGACTGAACAATAATTAGAAGAAAATCCCATTTAGATTTTCTCTGATGATCTATTCGGCTGTACAAGGACACATTTCTCCTAACAATTAAACCACCGGGAAAAGTTACCGGGGTTTGTAAGGCTGCAGCAATGTTTCCTTGTAAAGGACCACAGTATACGTATTATTCCATCAGGATCAAAGACCATTAGTAACACTTCAAAACTGCCACTAAGGAGCACAGAGAGTTGAGAAATGAGAATTGACAAATGAATCGCGAGGACTCAAGGCTGCAGTGAAAGAGTTTTATTAGATTTAGAATATTTGGGCAATGCACGTAGTTTGTCATCTCTCTCTTTCTCTCTGAGGCCTTTTCAAGACCATGGACAATACACTATTGTAGAAAGAATTTTAGTGGCACTTTGTAAAAGTTCTCTATCTGAAAGAAAGAGCCATACAATCCCCCCCCAACACACACACACACAAAAGGACAATTTGTACAAGTCCCACAAGTGTACCCCAAAGCTTTGTTCCTACTTCACACAACTTTCACGACAGCTTTTCGTCCAAGAAAAGGAAAACTTGATAATGTGCGCGTCCTACGGTCATCATTCAGTCCAGGTTAAGTGCAGAGACTCGTTTCACCTTCTCAGTCCGACGATACAAAAACATAAAGCAATTAGAAAATCCCGTGAGCCTTTTTCTGTGGATTTCTTCCAGCCATTTTTGAAGGTGCCCGCTTATTTCCCAAACATCGGGCCAAATATCTACTCGAGGAAGCATACCTCCGACTGGATTTTCATAGAAACTCAGACGACGTTGCTATCAAGACCACCAAGGAATCAGTCCAATATTTCGCGTAACATTGTGACTCAGTTGAGTGACGGCCACTTGGTGTACGAACCATTGCTATCAGAAGTGGGTGAAGTTCATTTTCTCCAATACTGGGTGGGGAGAAAAGAGAAAGAAAATAAATCAAACATAGTTAGCTTAGACAACTTGCTCATTTTTCCCCCCCTAACACAAACAACAAGCAGTGCCTCGGGGCTGGTTGTAGGGATGGGCACAAACTAGCTCCCGAGCCAAAATTCGGGCCAGTTTGGGGGCTCGGGAACCAATGTTTGAGGAAGACACGCTGCCCAAATGTATACTGCCTGAGCCCCGGGGAGCTACTACCAGTCAGAGAAGGCAGGGATCTGTGTGACCCAGGCATCCCAGATTCTGTACCAAGGAACACTAGTTATATGACACTGAAACCATGGCAAATCAAAGAAAAAGCTATTCTGCATTCATGGGGAGGGGCCATGGCTCAGTGGTAGAACACCTGCTGGGCATGCAGAAGGTCCCCGGTTCAATCCCCGGCAACTCCAATTAAAGGATCTGGCAACAGGTGATGGGAAAGACCTCTTCTTGAGACCCTGGAGAACTGCTGCCTGTCTGAGTAGAAAATCCTGACTCTGATGGACCAAGGGTCTGATTCTGTATAAGGCAGCTTCACAGAGGCAGGGCTTGCAAGACGGAGCTCTTCTGCCAGGCTTTCAATTAGGAGTTGCCCCGAGAGAGGACCATGCTGCTGATCAGCCTGTGCCAGCTACAGAATGTTAGATCTGAGCCGATCACGGGATGGGTACACCAAAAGCCGACCACCGTCTCAAATTTAAATGTAAATTCAACTCTGAAATTTGTTAACACCTTTTTAATGTTGTATGGTTTTATGCTTAAATTATCTATTGTGGTTTTATTCTTCTGTAAGCCGCACTGAGCTGGCCTAGGCTGGGTAGGGTGGGGTGTGTGTGTGTGTGTGTGTGTGTGTGTGTATATATATATATATATATATATATATATATATATATATATAATGATGATGGTAATAATAATAATAATAATAATAATAATGATAATATGGTGGAATTCTGAGAATTATGCCGGGTCTTCAAACCCTCCTTCCCCTTGACAATTCTTCCCAGGCACAACCCACATGTTTTCAAGCTTTTCCTCACAGTCCTGAGGACTAGAAACGAGTTTATTTGAAAAACTGAGGATCTAAGGATTCTGAATGCAGCACTTATGTGATAAAGTCAAGAAGTTCTTCGATATTCATGGGTTTGGGCAGCAGAAAGTTGACCTTGTGTGTACCAAGTCAAGGAGGTTAGGTTCCTTCCTTGGGTTCTCCTGCATATTTTAGTTTTATCAGCCTACATTTGAAGATTGCAGCTTACGGAGGAGGAGGAGGAGGAGAAAGAGAAGAGGAGGAGGAGGAGACTGGGTTTATACCCTGCCCTTCACTATCCAAAGGAGTCTCATAGCGGCTTACAACCTCCTTTTCCCTCCCCTCCCCTCCTCACAGCAGACACCTTGTGAGGTAGGTGGGGCTGAGAGAGCTCTTTTGAGAAATGCTCCTGAGAGAATAGCTCTGAAAGAACTTGTGACTGACCCAAGGTCACACCTGCAGCTGCATGTGGAGGGGTGGGGAATCAAAGGAGGGTGGGGAATCAAAGAGGAGGGTGGGGAATCAAACCCAGATTAGAGTTCAGATTAGAGTCCGAGCTCCTAACCACTACATCTAAAAGAAGAAGAAGAAAGAAACTGGATTTATACCCCACCCTTCATTCGGAATCTCAGAGTGGCTTACAATCTCTTTTCCCTTCCCCTCCCCACAAGAGATACCCTGAGAGGTAGGTGGGGCTGAGAGAGCTCTCTCAAGAACTGGTTGTGAGAGAACAGCTCTGAGAAAACGTGTGACTGATCAAAGGTCACACCAGCAGCTGCAAGTGGAGAAGTGGGGAATCAAACCCGGTTCTCCCAGATTAGAGTCCGTGTTCCTAACCACTACACCAAAGAGGAAGGAAAGGCAAAGCTAGCTTTAAAGCAGCTGGTTACGGGGCAATGTGTATCAAGTTCTAAAGCTGTGGTGGAGAAAGACACCGAAGCGCAAAGCATTGTGGTGTAACACAGACCCCCAAATGCTTGAGAAATGTCCCAGCAAACGACAACCCAGTGTGACTCCGGTTTAGTCCCAACCCACAAAAAGAGAATGTGCCAATCCATCAGAAGGCTTTTAACTTAGATCTGGGCAGACACCTAAATTTTAACACTGGATTGAGGGGGGAAATCTAAATAGGTTACATCCCCTCTTAACCTAATAATCCGGGGAAGTAACAGACTCCGGGCTTGTAATTTATATCCAGATATATAAAGAATAAATAAAGGAGGTGAGGCAGTTCTGGCTTCATTCATTTGGGGATGGTAAAAAAAGAGAGAAAGAAAGAATCTGATTTAGCAATTTCCTTTCTCCGAAAGAACCAACAGCAAGGATGAAATGAAGGCGGAGGTATCCAGAGACTGAAATTCAGTGCTGCTAACACTGGATTTTTCTGTTCGTCGTGGTGAGTGGAAGGGAGGGAGAGATGTCCCTGAAGTTTGCTTAGCAATTCTATCGAGATTCCTAAATGCCACGCAGGTAAATGCTCAGATGTTACGAGACCCAGAGCATTGAAAAAAAGAAAAGAAATTAAGCCGCCATGTTGGATCGATAGGGCCATAAATCATCGTCAGCAATAGCAACACACTATTCCACATTGACCCTATGACTCCTTGCTACACGTGGGTTATGTTATTATCCCAGAAAGAATCATAGAACCATAGAGTTGGAAGGGACCTCCAGGGTCATCTAGTCCAACCCCGTTGCACAATGCAGGAAATTCACATATACTCCCCCTCCACACCCCCAGTGACTGCTGTTCCATGCCCAGAAGATGACAAAAAACTTCCAGGATCTCCAGCCAAACTGGCCTGGAGAACAATGGCTTCCTGACCCCAAAGTGGCGATCAGCATTTCCCTGGATGTGTAAGAAAGGGCCAAAAGGACTAAGCACTGAGGCAACCCTTCCTGCCCTCCTTCTCATGTTCTGCCTAAGTTCACTTAATCTGCATTGCTGTCCAATAGGCATCTAGCCTCTGTTTGAGAACCTCCAAAGCCCCTCGCCTCCAGAGGAAGCCTGTTCCACAGAGGAACTGTTCCAACTGTCAGGAAGTTCAGCTGCAAACTCTTCTGATTTAATTTCAGCCTGTTGGTTCCGGCCAGACCTTCTAGGGCAACAGAAACCAACTCTGTGCCATCCTCTGTATGACAGCCCTTCAAGTACTTGAACAAGGATGCTTTGCCAATCCTGTCCATAATACAGCTGATGTCATGGGTCTGTTGAGGCTGACTACTCCTCCAATGAGGAAGAGGCATGGAGCAACCCAGCCTCCTCTGGAGTCAGCCCAGAAGAGGAACCCTCAACAGCACCTGAGGGAGAAGAGGCCCCAGCAGCTGCACAGGAGGTTGATCCAGAGCCTGGGCCAGCAACCCCAGGTGGAGACACCCCGAGGGTGGAGAAACCCCACCCAGTTCTCCTGAGTGTTCCAGACACGGGGCACGCCAGCGGCTGAATGTGCAAGTGCGAAGGAAGAGTGCCAGACTGCAGCTCTTGCAAAGGCAACATGAGGGGCTGTGAGTCTCGGCAGATTCGACTCCCAGGGAAGGGAGGACCTGCTCATAAACACCCCCTTCCACCTGCCTCAGTGTGGAAGCAACTGTGTGTGCTCAGACCTGATCCTGGTTGTTAGCACCCACTCCTTACTTCTACAACCTTTGACTGATTTCCTGGTTTTCTGACCTTCGGCTCTGTTGATCGACTTGATTTTGGACTGTGTATCCAGTTTCCAGTGCATGGTATCTGTAGTGACTGGCTGATCCAGCACAGCTGACAGGTGTGGGGAACAGGGTTGGCATCAGCATACCCTCAGGTGAGGCAGCTGCCTGGGCCCAGGATTTCTGGTGGGGCGCACTGCTGCTGACCTCCACCCCATTGCCATTTCTCTGCCTGCTCACTTGTGAGTCCTTTGCCACCCATGTGTCTGGCTGCCACCAGGGACAGGGCTGTAGGCAGTGCAGTTGGCTGTGAGAATGTGCATTGGGAAGGCTCGTGAGTAAGGTAGGGAAGGATGCCCCAGGCAGGTAGTGAGACCCATGGGTGAGTGGGTGGGAAGAAGGGCCCTGAGACTAGCCCTGGTGGGGAAATCTGAGAAGTACCACTGTTGCCTAGAAAGCTTGGTGTTGTAAATCTGTGATGAGTGATTGCTCAGATTTTTCAGATGAAGAGCTACCTGCTAACCCTCAGACAATAATTGAACAGCTGGCTCTGAGCCAGAAGAAGAAAAAGAAGAGATCAGGTGACCAGCTGATCAGGAGTCACAGCCTACAGCAGAAATCGAGCCAACACCTTATAGCTCTGATGCAGTAAATGAGCCTTCAGAAGCCATTCCCAGCCCACCTAGCTCACCCACACCCTTGCAGTGCTGATTCTATCAGAGACTCCATTGCAAGAATGGAGAAGAAGTGTGAGACTCATGGCCTGTTGTCAGCTGTCTATCAAAGAGACGAATGTGTAGTTTCAGGATGACTGCCAAGGAATTGGCTGGGAGTGTAGCTCATTAAGACTAGGATATAAATTCAGCTGGCAGAAGCAGCAGTTTGTGGATGCAACAAGTAGGCTTTGCTACTGAGCCACTAACTTTGCTACTACTGGACCTCTGCAACCTTGGATACTTTTTCTCTAGATTGTTGGAAACATTTGGGGAGGGGGCAGAAGTTAATTTTTAGTAATGCATCCCATCATGGGAAGGTGGCCTTGCTTTTAGAGTCAGACATTGATCACTTTTCACCCTTGTTTACTTCTCTCCCTTATGAACCAAGCAATACTAATATGGTTTGATAAGTACCTGTTTCCTTTTCAGATGCACAACAATTTTGAATGAGTTTTTAACAATTCAGAGTGCATCACTCCAAGACAGAGTGCCTGGTCCCAAATGCCAGTTCTTGACTTTTAAAATTTTGCTGTGGTTGCTTGAGTTTAATTTTTTTTTTTTCAAATAAAGGTTAGAGTCCACTTCCGTGTGACCTTGCTGACTGGTTTCCGACAGCAAACTGTCACGGCCTGACACTAAAGCCTCTGAAAACCACCTGAAAAGAGGAAAAGGCTCGTCTTGATCCTTCCAGTTAATTAAACTTGATATCCATCAGTAATAACACATATTTACTTTTGCTTTAGAAGGCTTGTAACCTACGAGAGGGGGAAAAAGTCAAACAAAACTGAAGCCGGGGCTGTAGGTTACAGCAGCTGAGATAAGGGGTTTTAATAATGTCAACTCTTACAGAAAGCACTGCGTTTTGTTGGCTTCAGGTGTCAGGAATTAATGATGCAATTATTTTCCACCCTAATTAGAAAGGAGACATAACAAAAATACCCCCTGGAATTGTGTATAATATACATAGTTCGGGATGAACACTTTGGGGGGGGGGGAACCCACTGAAATTTCTAGACTTTGACATGGTCATCATGGGGGTACACGGACTTTGGCCAAAAAAATAAACCACGAGCGATTTCCCACAGGCAGCTTCACCGCCCTTGCTCTTCCCTTTCCCCCGATTGTATTTGTCAATTTCCCACTACTTGCTGCGCGACCGCATTTTGACCTGCGGCATCCCTCAATTTCCCCTGCGTCTTCTCGATCCTTGTTTTTTTAGATCAAGAAGATGTGGGGGAAAATTGGGGGAAGCTGTGGGTCAAAATGTGGCCACACAGCCAGTAGTGGGGAATTGACAAATATAATTGGGGGAAGGGAAGAGCGAGGGCGGCACAGCTGCTTGTGGGAAATTGGTTCATGTCTACCCCTCAATCATTTGAAGGCATCGGCCATGTTAATATCAGCATGGGAAAGCTGTCATGCCCAAGTACCCTTGTGGGGCAAGAATTGGCTCTGAGCTAGTCACTGAACAGTCGGCTGTGGCTGGCTCTGAGCGAGAAGGAGAACAAGAGATCAGGTTATCGGCTGACCAGGAGTCACAGCCTACAGCTGAAATTGAGCCAACACCTTGTAGATGCAGTAAACAAGCCTTCAGAAGCCTTCACAAGGTATAGATGGAACACTACACTAGAATGGACTTCTTTTTATTGCCGTCAAGTCACTGCTGACTTATGAACAGAGACAAGAGATGAACGGAGGTGGTTTGCCATTACCTGCTTCTGTGTAGCAACTCTGGGCTTCCTTGATGGTCTCCCATCCAAGGACTGGCAATGGCTGACCCCGTTTAGCTTCTAAGATCTGATGAGATCAGGCTAGCCTGGTCCATCCACGTCAGGGAATATGGAACAGGTTAAAGGTAAAGGTTTCCCTTGCTTGAAAGCTAGTCAAATCTGACTTTAGGGGGCGGTGCTCATCTCCATTTCCAAGTCGAAGAGCTAGCACTGTTCAAAGACTTCTCCGTGGCCATGTGGCCAGCATGACTAAACACTGAAGGTGCACGGAACGCTGTTACCTTCCCACCAAAGTGGTACCTATTTATCTACTTGCATTTTCTTGCTTTCAAACTGCTAGGTTGGCAGAAGCTGGGGCCAGAGATGGGAGTTCACTCCGTCACACGGCACTAGGGTTTCAAACTGTCGAACTACAGACCTTCTGGTCTGCAGCTCAGCATCTTAACCTCTGAGCTACCACGGCCCCTTGGGACAGGTTAGGATTCCCCTAATACAGTGGAAATCATATACCGTTCCTGAATTCCTTGGAGGAAAGATGGGGCAGAACTCTAGTAGGCTGCAGTCACACACGCTAAATAACCCACTTTCAATCCGCTTTCAATGAACTATCCAACTAGACTGCACTGAAAGTGGAAAGTGCACTGAAAGTAGTGGGAAGTGGGTTATTTATTATGTGTGGCCGCAGCCATAAACAGATTGAAGCTCAATATATTAAAAGTGGAGCCTTTGCCACACACAGCAGTTACTATACTCCCTAGAATATATTATCAGGAACTGTGAACAGGAAATTCTTCCGGACAAGACAGACTGTTTGGGGTTTCTTGCTGTCTTCCTTTCCCTTTTGGACAAAAGAGCAAGCCCATATCTCCCTATGTATTGACAAGGCCTGACTCGAGACAGGCGTCCGAAGGCTAAATTTCAAAGGCACAGCGACGGAATGGGACACGTTTGCAGTTTTAAAACTGCTGGCAAAAGGAGGAAGGGAGAGGTTATGAATGAATGAACCCAACTGGAAAAAAAGAAAAGAGAGCAAAAATGGATGGCCGAGATCAAATCTGTAAACTCTGATTTATTAGCCTAACCTGGAAAACACATTAACAGGCCGCGGGGGAAAAGAGCGCTGAGAAATGAGGTCCTATCATAGCAGTATCCAAAAGAAACCAGTGTTGTGACCCCACAGGGAAGACAAAGGGAGGGAAAAACAGCTCTCTGGCTGACCATCTCACCCCCTTGCTCATTTGGGACCCAATTCATTGTCTCAAGGTGTGCTGACATACCTCTTTTCAAGACTGCGGTACTACCAAAAAGCCTTGGGAGTTGTCAGATCATTGGAAATGCATGTTAAGAGGCAGGATACCCCTGCATCCAGACACTGGGGGCAAAAAAATGGTTTTAGCCTTCATGCCTTGCTAGGGAAAGGGCAGTAACCCTGTGGAAGAGCCTCTGCTCGGCATGCAGAAGGTCCCAGGTTCAATCCCCAGCATCTCCAGTTTAAAGGACCAAGCAGTAGGTGATGTGAAAGACCTCTGCCTAAGACCCTGGAGAGGGGGGCATGGCTCAGTAGAAGAGCACCTGCTTGGCATGCAGAAGGTCCCAGGTTCAATTCCCAGCATCTCCGATTTAAAGGACCAAGCAGTAGGTGATGTGAAAGACACCTACTTAAAGACTAAGCATATGGAGCAGAAGTCCATCGGTGGTTATTAGCCACAAGATATAGATAGGGACTCTGGGGCAAGTGATGCTCTGTATTCTTGGTGCCTGGGGGGGTCAACAGTGGGAGGGCTTCTAGTGTCCTGGCCCCACTGGTGGACCTCCTGATGGCACCTGGTATTTTTGGCCACTGTGTGACACAGAGTATTAGACTGGATGGGCCACTGGCCTGATGCAACATTGGCTTCTCTTATGTTCTTAAAGACCACTGCCTAAGACCCTGGAGAGGGGGTGTGGCTCAGTGGAAGAGCACCTGCTTGGCATGCAGAAGGTCTTAGGTTCAGTCCCCGGCATCTCCAGTTTAAAGGACCAAGCAGTAGGTGATGTGAAAGACCTCCGCCTGAGACCCTGGAGAGGGGACGTGGCTCAGTGGAAGAGGGCCTGCTTGGCATGCAGAAGGTCCCAGTTTCAATCCCAAACATCTCCAGTTTAAAGGACCAAGCAGTAGGTGATGTGAAAGACCACTGCCTGAGACCCTGGAGAGGGGGCGTGGCTCAGTGGAAGAGCACCTGCTTGGCATGCAGAAGGTCCCAGGTTCAATCCCCGGCATTTCCAGTTTAAAGGACCAAGCAGTAGATGATGTGAAAGACCTCCACCTGAGACCCTGGAGAACTGACTTTGGTGGACTAACGGTCTGATTCAGTATAAGGAAAATCCATGTGCATTTATGTGTAAGAGATGCCTTAGTGCATTTCCTGAAGGTACCTGACTGTCTTTGGCTGGAAACAGGATGCAGGAACGGACGGACCTTTGCTCTTCAGGTCTGTGCCGAAGTTCTTACCTGAGCGAACTTGTGGATCTGCTCCACCACAGCTGCAAAGAGGGCATGGACACTTTCATCGATCAGACTCTGCATGTAATGTACAGCCTCTTCATCGGACAGGTCCAGACGGAACTTGTCTTGCACCTAGAAGGGGGAAAAGACAGGGCCATCTAGGTGGTTAGATCAAGATGGGCAGCCATGTTAGTCTGACTGCAGCAGAAGAAAAGAGCAAGAGTCCAGGAACACCTTCAAGACTAACAACGTATGTGGCAGGGGAGGAGCTTTCCTGAGTCACTGCTCACTTCAGTAGAAAAGAGCAAGAGTCCAGGAACACCTTCAAGACTAACAACATATGTGGCAGGGGAGGAGCGTTCCTGAGTCACTGCTCACTTCCTCAGAAGTATCTGAAGAAGACAATGCTCCCTCTAAGCTGTGAGAGCTGCGACTCCCCCCCCCCCGACATCTGCATACTCAAGACAACTGCCTTGCCTTGCCCCAGAGGAACTTCTTGCAATCTCAGTCACTAATCCCATCAATCTGATCTCATCTTTCCTCTTCACATCTCCTTGACAATGAAAAGTCCCGACTTCTCCTTCTTTCCCACACCCCAAGACCGGGTGGCTCATCAAGCAGTATTGTTTCCATTTTGATTAGTTTAAATTAGCAATCCATCAGTCTTTCAACCACCGGAGAACTAATCAGGAACCCAATCCAAATTCTACTTTGCATCTTGAAGGGAATCTCCGGCTTCTTTTGTCCATCTCTGGGAACGCTACACAGAGCTTCCAAACTGCATTGTTTCATCCCTGATTAATCCCATCAATTATTTCTTCTGAGGGAGCCAGTACATCAGCAAGTCCTCTGGACACATTTTTGGGTACAAAAACAGCATTCAGAACTCAGGCTCTGTGTGTCTGCCCCAGGCGCTTACTGGCAGGTCACCCCCAGACTTCGTTTGGGTCATTTTCCAGTTTGGTGTAGTGGTTAAGTGTGCGGACTGTAGCCAGTTTGGTGTAGTGGTTAAGTGTGTGGACTCTAGTCTGGGAGTACCGGGTTTGATCCCCAACTCCTCCACTTGCACCTGCTGGATGACCTTGGGCAAGCTGTAGTTCTGACAAGAGCAGTTCTTGAAAAAGAGCGGTTTCTGTCAGAGCTCTCTCAGCCCTGCCTACCTCACAGGGTGTCTGTTGTGGGGAGGGGAAGGGAAGGGAGTTTGTAAGCCGCTCTGAGACTCCATTGGGTAGTGAAGGGTGGGGTATAAATCCAATCTCTTCTTCTTCATCTTTTCAGTCTCTGCTCCATGGACTCCTGATCTGGATAGGTAAAGTATGTTTCCCCAATACCCTCTTATTATTCCCGCTCACCTCTGACCTTCCATTACTGGTGTTTATGACTTAACATGTGTTTTATTTCTGTATGTGTGCATTTTATTAGGATTTTCTTCTGTATAATAAAAAATAACCAGGTGGACAATGAGTTGGTGTGAACAACTGCAGTGGTAGACTTAATTGCAATTGAAGATGTAGCCTACCAGGTCAAACAGAAATGCATTTTTTTCAACATAGATGATATGGCTGAAAATGCACTAAATGCACAGCGTACTGAGAAGAGACAGCCTTTTGGAACCCTGAGGCAATACAGGGGCTGTGGTTCAGGGGTAGAGCGTCTGCTTCGCATGCAGAAAGTCCCAGATTCAGTTCTCGGTATGTCCAGTTAAAAGGATCTGGCAGTACGTAAAGTGAAAGACCTTAGTGACTCCTTGGTAGAACATCTGCTGGGCATGCAGAAGGTTCAGTCCCAAGCATTTTCAGTTAAGGATCAGGCAGTAGGTGAAGATGATGATGAAAAAGAAGAGATTGGATTTATAACCCGCCCTTCACTCGGGAGTCTCAGAGTGGCTTACAAACGCCTTTCCCTTCCCCTCCCCACAACAGGTGGGGCTAAGAGAGCTCTTTCAAGAACTGCCCTTTCAAGGACAGCTCTGACAGAGCTATGGCTTGCCCAAGGTCATCCAGCAGCTGCAAGTGGAGGAGTGAGGAATCAAACCCGGTTCTCCCAGATTAGAGTCCGTGCACTTAACCACGCTCTTTTCACCTAAAGAGCCTCTTGCTCAGGATGAAAGAGGAGAGCGCAAAAGTGGGCTTGAAGCTCAACATCAAAAAAACTAAGATCATGGCATCTGGCCCCATCACTCCTTGGCAAATAGAAGGAGAAGTCGTAGAAGTAGTGACAGACTTCACATTCCTAGGATCCCAGATCACTGCAGATGGCGACTGCAGCCATGAAATTAAAAGACGCCTGCTCCTTGGGAGGAAAGCGATGGCAAACCTAAACAGCATGATAAAAAGCAGAGACATCACCTTGCCAACAAAAGTCCGCATGGTCAAAGCAATGGTATTCCCAGTGGTAATGTATGGCTGCGAGAGTTGGACTATAAGGAAGGCCGAGCGCCGAAGAATAGATTCTTTTGAACTATGGTGCTGGAGAAGACTCTTGAGAGTCCCTTGAACTGCAAGGAGATCAGATCAGTCAATCCTAAAATAAATCAACCCTGACTGTTCCCTGGAAGGCCAGATCCTGAAGCTGAAGCTCAAATACTTTGGCCACCAAATGAGAAGGGAGCATTCACTGGAGAAGACCCTGATGCTGGAAAAGATCGAAGGTCAAAGAAGAAGGGGACGGCAAAGGATGAGATGGTTAGACAGTATCATCAATGCGACGAACATGAAATTGAGCAAACTTCAGCGGACAGCGGAAGACAGGAGGGCCTGGTGTAATCTGGTCCATGGGGTCGCGAAGAGTCGGACTCGACTGTGTGACTGAACAACAACAACACTTAACCACGACACCAAACTGGCGCTACTCCAAACTGATGTGAAAGACCTCTGCCTGAGACCCTGGAAAGCCACTGTGAGTTGGAGTAGACAATACTGATTTGATGGATCAGGGGTCTGATTCAGTATAAGGTGGCTTCATGAGTTCACGAGTCCAATACAGGGAGAGGACTACAGACACAGGAGAAGGAGGAGGTGGAGATTGGATTTATACACCACCCTTCACTAGGAGTCTCAGAGTGGCTTACAATCTCCTTCCTTCTCTCCCCCACAACAGACACTCTGTGAGGCAGGTGGATCTGAGAGAGCTCTGAAAGAACAGCTCTGAGAGAACTGTGGCTTGCCCAAGGTCACCCAGCGGCTGCATATGGGGGCGTGGGGAATCAAACCTTTTTCTCCCGGACTAGAATGTGTACTCCCAACCACTACATCAAACAGATTGACAGGAGCAGCCCCGACAATAGGATCTCAGCACAGCCGGCAAGATGTAGATTAACTCCAGATTACATTCGTCCTCGGTGAACTAGTTAGCTGGAGAAGACGGAACCTGTCTTTTGTTTCTTTCTTTGAAAGCTGGTCACTGCAATGTCGCAGTGCTTCAACGGCACAGAAGGAAGATGCCCAAAGCCCCGGAAGTCAAAAGATACGGATGCAAAGGCCTCGCTTCTTCCGTCAGGGAATGCTATCCCTGTTTTACGTGAAGAGGGGAAATATCCATCGAGTGCTGTTCAAGCATTATGAGGACGCTGCCCAATAGGCTACTGATCTGCAAAAAACCTGACCAAGGGCAAGGAAGGTTCCCTCCCAGCAAGATCTTTTTTTCCTTCCCAAGAATCAGAAAAGTAGGCGCGAGAGCAAAAAGGCCATCTAATCCGATCCCCTCCTGTGCGGTTAAGAGCATTGGTTTGCCGGCCCCCTATGTACACGATCCAGGCCAGAGCGATTCAAAAGCAGAGAGCGGGCGAACCAAAGAGAAAGGAGCTTAACAAGAGAAAGGGCAGCCGGAGACTCTGTGCCAGACTCTCCGCTAGATGAAAGGCGTTCTGATGTCGCTAGAACTGCAGGAAGCGGAAGCATAAACGCAGGAGACACAGACAAGGTTGTATTGCTTTGTAGAAAGCCGATTACCGAGAACAAGGAGGGACAGACTCACCTTTGTTTGTTTGTCTCTGATTTTCTATGTTATCATTTGTCACTAGAAGAAGAACAGAAGTGGGCAACCAAAGCGATTAAGAAGTTGGAGCACCTTTCCTTAGAAGGAAAGGCTGGAGTCTGGGACTTTTCGATTTAGAAAAAGAGATGACTAAGATGACACAACAGAGGTTTGTAAAATTATGCACAGGATAGAAAGTGGACCGGGCCGCGGTGGCTCAGAGGGTAAGACGCTGAGCTGCAGACCGGAAGGTCTGTAGTTCGGCAGTTCGAGACCTGAGTGCCATGTGACGGACTGAGCTCCTGTCTCTGGCCCCGGCTCCTGCCAACCTAGCACTTCGAAAACAAGAAATTGCAAGTAAATAGGTACCACTTCAGTGGGAAGGTAACAGTGCTCCATGCACCTTGACATTTAGTCATGCTGGCCACATGGCCATGGAGAAGTCTTCAGACAGTGCTAGCTCTTCAACTTGGAAATGGAGATGAGCACCGCCCCCTAGAGTCGGATTCAACTGGCTTTCGAGCAAGAGAAACCTTTACCTTTAGAGAGTGGACAGAGAGAACCTTTTCTCCCCTTCCCAAAATACTTGAGGGCCTCCAATGAAGTCGATGGACCGATCATAGTTTAAGATCAAACAACAACTATTACTAAAAGCACAGCCAAAACTTGCTGAACAGCAGGTCATCTGTATAAAAGGCTCTTGCAGTTGCAATTTAAATAACGGAGCACTGAAACCCAGTATGTGAGGGGACAAAACTCATGGCGATGTGGAAAATTTCAAGGCAAATGTACTCTGACTCTCGTTAACACCCATCACTACATCGAAAAACAAAATCCACATAGCAGGACCACACTAAAATGCAGGAGTCTCTAAATACTCATGGAACTCTCTAGATATAAAAAAAATAAACTAGGGAGAAAAGCTCCTAAAAGGGCCTAATGAGGACTAAATATTCCCCAGAAGACATGGAATGTTGAGGGCAGGAAATAATCGATTAAAGTGGGAGGAGAGAGGCCAGTTCTCTGAAGCCCCTGAAAAGTTAATTAACCCCACAGAGGGAATTTTTTGTTGTTGTTGAGAGAGAGCAATTTCCAGACTATTCTTTTCGATTGTTCAATGCCCAAGATTGCTTTTCTCAGATACTGATGGACAGATGAGATCTGGGAACAGACCTGTGGTAAGGGTTGCGGGGGCCCTAATTTTGTTTCAAGTCTTTGAGCTTTTTAGAAAACTACTGTTTCTGAAGTAAACAAATTAAAACAATTGGATACCCCCTTCTTTTCCCCAGCTCTGTTTTATCAGTTCCATTTTAAAACGTCTATTAAAAACCAGTCTTGGGTTGATACAGATTATTAATATCTGTCCTGTGAACTGTATCTCAGATGGAAAAGAAAAAAAAAGAAAAAGATAAGAAACGGAGACGTAATTTCAGCATTGCTTTGACAGAGAACCGTACAACGAGCTTTTCTGCTCTATCTAATTAATACAGATTTTTAGACCATCTTTTTCCAGGAAAGACACATACGCAGACTTTTTAATTAAATCCCAGTCTCTTATTTTCCTTCCAGGTTGGATGTGGAGTTTGAGAAAGCTCGAGAAGTACTTGTGCTCTCAGACCAGCATTCACGATACTTTTGATATCCGGGACACTGTCCTCCCAGTATTAGATGGGAGATATGTTTACCCTTAAGGAGCTGCGGTGGCTCAGGTGGTTAAGACGCTGAACTGCAGGCTGTGGAAGGTCAGTAGTTCAGCAGTTCGAGACCCGAGAGTGCCGCATGACGGGGTGAGCTCCTGTCTCTAGTTCCAGCTCCTGCCAACCTAGCAGTTTGAAAGCAAGAAATTGCAAGTAGATAAATAGGTACCACTTCGGTGGGAAGGTAACAGCGTTCCGTGCGCCTTGGTGTTTAGTCATGCCAGCCACATGACCACGGAAACATCTTTGGACAGTGCTGGCTCTTCTAAAGACAGGACCTTTTTAGTTGTGGCCTCTTACCTGTAGAATGTCTTCCCTGAAGCTCTCTGCCCACTGCCAATCTGTCAGGGTTTTTCTACCTCCAACTCTTGGTTTTCCTGTTGCATCCTACCCCAATGCGTGCATTCCCTCTATTTGCTGCATCAGTTGCTTTTTGCAGGTCTCCGGTTTCTATTGGCTTGATTTGTGGCTGCAACAAGCTGCTTTAGAATTTCCTTTATGGCTTTGTTTAAAAATTATTATTACCTTTTCAGTTTAATTTTAACACTGTTGTTTTTTTTTAAATGGGTTTTATAGCACTTACTAGGGAGAAGGCCCGTTGCAGCTGCAAATGCAACGGGCGCTAGATTGTCCGGGCGGCCGCGGCCCCCATCTTTCTCCCTCGCTGCTGTTCGTGTCCCCTGCCCGCAATAAATCTGGCTCAGAGTGGGAAGGGGAGGAGGTGTAAGCTGTCTCCCCTCCTATGGGCTCACTGAGCTTCCCCGTAGCCGCAGGGAGGTCGAGAAAGCCAGCTCTGAGAGGGAAGGGGAGGGGGTGTAAACTGCCTCTCCTCCCACGGGTTTGTTTGGGGTCCCCGCAGGCATCTTCTCCCTCCCTGAGTTCTTCAGGGGGTGCCGCCAGCCAGCGAGGCTGGTGCTGACGCAGAGAATGGAGGCGGAGGTCGAACCCACTGGTCCAGCAGGGCCTTTGGAGAAGAGTGGTGCGGCTCTTTCCCCCATCACCGAGCTCCATGGGGGGTGTGCTGGAAGGCCAGGGACAGCAGGGGTGCAGGGAACGCCACCCCCCACCCAAGCAGAGGCTGTGGCCTCCCTGGGCCAGGGAAGCATGGTGTGGCTCTCTGCAGCCCCCGCCTGCTTGTAGGCTGGCCAGGGATGTGAATGGCGGTTGAGGGGGGAAAGGTGGATGGGGTGCGGCTGGAGGCATCTGTGCAGCCAGGCACGGTGGCAGGTGACCAGAGGCCTGAGTAGGCTTCCTCCCCCAGCCACCCACCCACCGCAGCAGTTGAGGGGGGGGGAAGGTGCACGATCGAAGGGCCAGCTGTCCAAGGCGGCCTGCGTCGTCCATCTTGCTGCCGCCCTAGAGAGAGGTCTCACAGTGGGCGAAGGCAACTGGGCTTGCGCCTCCCCCCCAGGCAACCCGGGCGGGTCGCTCCCTCCCCCCTGGCTGCCCGCCCAAGGGAGCATTGGGCTAAGCTGTCCAGCCTGGCACCTCATCCCGCTGTGTGCTGGAGATGGCGGGGCAAGGCAGGCGGCCTCGGCCCTCCTCTCACGGCTCGCTGGAGGTGGGGGCTGTGGAAGGCGGCAGGCCTCAGTCGTCCGCAGTGCTGCACTCTGGAGGTGGCGGCCAGCAAAGCCAGGCAGGCTGGTTCCTTCCCTCACCCTGGCCACTCAAGGGCCCAGCATGCCAAGGTGGCCGGCCTTGCCCCTCTCCCGACTGGCTGCCCGAGCAAGCGAGCGGCACATGTGGTGGTGGAGTGGCGGCGAGCCAGGGACGCCCGCTCACCACCCATTCCAGCCGCGCGTGGGCCAAGGCGGGGAGCCTCGTTTCTCCCTCCCCAATGGCATGCCAGTAGCCCCGAGTGGCAGCCGACGGGCGAATTGTTGAGGGAGTGAATGGAATCTTGCCACCCCATAGGACAGAAGCCACCCCAAATCCCTTTTATATATAAGGAGAGATAAGCTCATTGTATTTCCTTGTTGCTTTGGAAACCATTTTGTGCCCATTTGCTGAGAGCACCTTCTTGGCGTGCAGAAGGTCCAAGAGAAGGCCCCAGCATCTCCCGTTAAAAGATCGAGTTGCAGGTGATGTGAAAGGCCTCTGCCTAAGACCTTGGACAGCCACTGCCAGTCAGAGTCAACAGTACTGACTCTGAGGGACCAAGGGTCTGATTCCCTGCAAGCAGATTCATGTGTTCCAGCCAGAGCAACACAGAGAAGGTGGGTTGGCTGAGATACAGTCGAACCACACCAGCTTCCCGAGGCAGGAAACAGGAATGGCTGGGAACTGGGGTAGGCAGCGGGGTCATGGGTGAACAAACGTGTCTGACAAGCCATCACTAGGGCCAGAGTTGGTATCGTACAGTCCAATCTCATCAGATCTCAGAAGCCAAGCTGGGTCGGTACTTGGATGGGAGACCCTCAAGGAAGACGATGGCCAACCACCTCTGCTTTTCCCTTGCCTTGAAAGCCCCTTGCTGGGGTCACCATAAGTCTTGGTTGGGAGAGCACCAAGGAAGGCTCTGCAGAGGAAGGCAATGGCCAACCACCTCTGCTTCTCACTTCCTTGAAAGCCTTTTGCTGTGGTCACCATAAGTCTTGATTGGGAGACCACCAAGGAAGGCTCTGCATAGGAAGGCAATGGCAAACCACCTCTGCTTCTCCCTTGCCTTGAAAGCCACTTGCTGGGATCACCATAAGTCTTGGTTGGGAGAGCACCAAGGAAGGCTCTGCAGAGGAAGGCAATGGCCAACCACCTCTGCTTCTCACTTGCCTTGAAAGCCTCTTGTTGTGGTCACCATAAGTCTTGGTTGGGAGAGCACCAAGGAAGGCTCTGCAGAAGAAGGCAATGGGCAACCACCTCTGCTTCTCCCTTGCCTTGAAAGCCACTTGCTGGGGTCACCATAAGTTTTGGCTGGGAGACCACTAAGGAAGGCTCTGCATAGGAAGGCAATGGCCAACCACCTCTGTTTCTCACTTGCCTTGAAAGCCGCTCGCTAGGGTCACCATAAGTCAGCTGTGACTTGACACTCGCACAGACCAGGCGAGGTGGGGATGGCCTCCACTTCACTGTGCAACACATGAACCAGGCCTTGGACTGGGATCGTCTTTGTTCCCAAATTACCAAAGCCTTAAATGGCACTTGCAACGCTTTGACGGAAGGAAGAAACATACCACATTTTCCCACCCCCTAAAAGGTGATCCCCTCCCATCTCTTAGCTTTATATGGACTTAGAAAACACACTAACAGTGAAGCCAGACAGGCATCGGAAATCCCCAAGTTGCATTCCATCACTGACAGACGAAGCCACGGACTCTTTCAGCAGATAGGGAGAATCACAGATAAAGGAGCTTCCTTCTCAGCCAGAGAAATACTTCTTAGATTTTTTTTTAAAAAAACTCTCAACACGGAATGCACCTTTGACCGACCGTCTGACGTTTTCCTCTTGTCCATCTGAGAAGCATCTCTGAGACCCAAAGGAGTTGTTGATATAAGAATATAAGAAGAGCCCTGCTGGATCAGACCACTGGTCCATCCAGTCCAGCATCCTGTCCCAAAGAGTGATTAAAAACAGGTTGCTTACCTGTAACTGATGATCTTCGAGTGGTCATCTGTGCAGTACTATACGTCTCCTCCCCAGGGCGGGAAGAGAGCCCGCCAAAAGCTCTTCTGAGGTAAAGCTCTAGAAGTTTCTCCGAACGAGGTCGTGCGTAGGCACCCAACCCATGTGTGGGACTGCACAGAGACCACGACGAAGATCACATGGAATTCACTGTCACAGGAGGTGGTGGTGGCTACAAGCATGGATGGCTTCAAAAGGGAATTAGATAAGCATATGGAGCAGAGGTCCATCAGTGGTTATTAGCCACAAGGTATAGATAGGGACTCTGGGGCAAGTGATACTCTGTCTTCTTGGTGCTGAGGGGGGTCAACAGTGGGAGGGCTTCTAGTGTCCTGGATCCACTGGTGGACCTCCTGATGGCACCTGGTATTTTTGGCCACTGTGTGACAGAGTGTTGGACTGGATGGGCCATTGGCCTGATCCAACATTGGCTTCTCTTATGTTCACACAGTGGCCAACCACTGGTCTGGTTCACACAAATCAAGAGTCGGAGTCCCCTCTCATGAGACACACAGACATAAGAATCAAACAACCTGCTGATGGACCCGGAGGCACCTGAGTTTGGGCCACTGTGTGACACAGAGTGTTGAACTAGATGGGCCACTGGGTCGATCCAGCATGGCTTCTCCCATGTTCTCATGTTATGATCTTATCCCACCTGAAGGACGGCAGGGAAGAGCCATGAATGAATCAACCCTCAATTGGCAGCCCGTTAGTCAATGTATGTCAATCATCCCAACTACCGCAGTCCTTCATGTCCTACCGTTAAACGTGTTCAGGAGTAAATTTATACCAACCCCTACTTGTTGGAAAGGTTGTGGTGAAGTAGGAAACCTGGTGCATTGTTGATGGGCCTGTCCCAAAGATTAATTCTTTTGGGAACAAAATAGTGAAAGAGATTAAGATAATCACTACCTATGGAGTACCAAATTCTCCTGCTTTGCTCCTGTTACATTTTTTGGCCAGGTTTGCGATTATCCAAACAAATCACAGAAGTTATTTCAGTTTTGTTAATGGCTGCTAAGAATTTAATAGCTCTAAATTGGAAATTGAACAGAATCCCAACGATGGTTCAATGGAGGGCTAAGGTATGGGATATGATAGGTAAAGGTTCCCTTGCTCGAAAGCCAGTCGAATCCGACTCTAGGGTTGCGATGCTCATCTCCGTTTCAAAGCCGAAGAGCCAGCGCTGTCCGAAGATGTTTCCGTGGTCATGTGTCCGGCATGACTAAACACCAAGGTGCACGGAACGTTGTCACCTTCCCACCGAAGTGGTACCTATTTATCTACTTGCAATTTCTTGCTTTCAAACTGCTAGGTTGGCAGGAGCTGGAACTAGAGATGGGAGCTCACTCCGTCTTGCGGCACCCGGGTCTCGAACTGCTGAACTACCGACCTTCTACAGCCTAGAGTTCAGCGTCTTAACCACTTGAGCCACCGCAGCTACTGGGATATGACCGTCTCGGACAAAATAGTAATGCAACTATTAATACATGATAATCCCAATCTTGAAATTAATTTCTTGGAGAAATGGTACATTTCCTTTGAATACATTACAGCTTCTCAACCCCGAGGTTTTTCTCTGCAACAGAAATATAAAGATTTTGCTTTCTACTAACCTAAACAGGCCATATGCAAGGTAATGTTATCTCAAGTTTATTTTGTATTGATGTTCGTTGTTCTGAATGATTTCTTTATTATTGCTGTATTTGTTTATATATATAAAAAATAATAAAATTGTTAATTGCAAAAAAAAAAGCATTCAGGAGGAAAATGATTTGAGTTAGGTGGGAAACTGGCGGGAGGTTGGCTTCTCTGGGCCAGCAGACGCGGGCGCACCATGGAACCTGATTTGCACCCAACGCCGTCTAATCTAGTTAAATCTGCAACATGTTTTAACGGGTTTGTCTTGCGCTGTTTTTCTTTGTTTTCTTTTCTTCTTTTAAAATCTCGTAATCTTGGCTTACTTTGGTCACGTTATAAGAAGACAAGAGTCACTGTCTGGAAGAAGACAATAATGCTGGGGAAGGTTGAAAGCAGCAGGAAAAGCGGAAGACCTGATGTGGAGAAAGATTGACTCAATCAAGGAAGCCACGACCCTCAGTTTGCAAGAATAGGACATTCTGGAGGTGAGTAATTCATGGCGGTGGTGGTAGAAAGTGCCATCAAGTCATAGAATCCTAGAACCACAGAGTTGGGAGGGGCCATAGAGGCCATCCAGTCCAACCCCCTGCTCAATGCAGGATCAGCCTAGAGCATCCCTGACAAGTGTTGGTCCAGCAGCTGCTTCAAGACGGCCAGAGAAGGGGTGCTCACCACCTACCTAGGCAGCCGATTCCACTGTGGCACAATTCTGACCAAGGTTCCCTCTAAGCTGAGTTAGTGTGAGCTACCTCACAGTTCTTTAGCCTCCGGCTCACACATTTTTGTCTTAGTTCAGGAAGAATGGCTCCAGAGCAAACTAATTACGCAGCAGCCAAATCACTTGTTCACAACTTTAATGCCTGTAGCTCACAAAAGTAGAATTTTTGCTCATGAGACTCCACAGCTTAGAAAGAGCATTGACTCTGACTGTAAATAATAGTAATAACAACAACAACAACAATAACAACAACAACAATTATTATTATTTCCTAAGATCCAGCCGATACCTTCTCACCCTTAATTTAAACCCATTCTTGCGAGCCCTCTCCTCTGCTGCCAACAGGAACAGCTCCCTGCCCTCCTTCTCCAAGTGACAGCCCTTCCATTACTTCAAGAGAGCCATCCTGTCCCCCCTCCACCTCCTCTTCTCCAGACTGAACCTTCCCAGGTCCCTCAGCCTTTCCTCATAGGACTTGGTCTCCAGGCCCCCGATCATCCTCGTCGCTTCTCCTCTGCACCCGCTCCATTCTGTCCACATCCTTTCTGAAATGAGGCCTCCAGAACTGCATACAATACTCCAGGTGCGGCCTGGCCAATGCAGTGTACAGTGGGACTATGACATCTTGCAATTTGAATGCGATGCCTCTGTTGAAACACCCCAAGATCGCATTAGCCTTTTTTTGTCACAGCTGACTTACGGTGAGCCCATGGGGTTTTCAAGGCAAGAGACATTCCAAACTGTTTTTGGCAGTGTCTGCCTCTGCGTCACAACCCTGGTATTCCTTGGAGGTCTCCCATCCAAATACTAGCCAGGGCTGGTCCTGCTTAGCTTCCGAAATCTGATGAGATTGGGCTAGGCTGGGCCATCCAGGTCAGGGCCATTAATTCGTAGAGACGCCGTAAGTCGGAAGCAACTTTTTCATGGTACTCAAAAACCCATACTGTATTTACACACGCATGTAAGAAATTAGATACGACGAACTTTATGCTGATGAAATTACTAGCACAGCAAAAGCTAAAAATGTATCTCCTAGAGCCATCCGGCCAATCCAGGATCTACGTCTTCCTGTTTGGAAACTAAACTTGCCCACGAGGCAATAACCTCTCCCGGAGGAATAATGGATAACGAAACTAGGACGAACATTCGGGATCAGCTTTTCCAAGGGGAAGGGTAACAGTGCTGGTGTCAGCTCCTCGGGGCCAGGCGATATCAATATTTAATGACCGCCGATTCAGAGTCAAGAGGGAGGAGAGCGTTTGCACCAAGTTCACCGCTTCCGTGATGAGCCACCTTCGTTGCACTCCCCTCTCCCAGATATTTCATTCACATGGCTAATTGTAAGTCTATCACTCCGAACATTACCTGTTGCTACGGCAATCAGCCTCCAGCAAGGTTAATAGGCACTGCCGATTCTCGCCGCTGACGAAAGAGCAGCTTAATAGAAATCTCATCGCTATGCCCGTTGCAAAGCTGACAGAACGAAATTGGAGAAGGCGGAGGCCCCCACCATTTGCGGCCCAGCTAGAAAACAAAACAAAGCAAAACAACTTCTCCAAATCTGGAAAAGCTGCATCCAATTTTTGGGGAGAGGAGATTCCAAAATCTTCTTGCAGCACTGTGGCCGCTGAGTTTTAAACCCCGTAAAGAAAATTTTGATTTGCCAGTTGGAAAGACAGGTTGCTACGTAGGGGAACATGCTGTCCCTCTGTAGTTTGTAGGTGTCAGGAATACTTGGCAACATCCCTGACTAGAAATATGTTTAAGTCTCCAACTACTGTGGGTTACCCAGTGTTGCCCATGCAGGTGTAGGCGAGAGACCCCAAACTGCCTGCAGAATGCTCAAAACCACCATCTTGTCATGAACACGAAGAAGACCAACCAAGTTTGACAGGAAGAAGAAGGAGGAGGAGGAGGAGGCGGAGGAGGAGGAGGAGGTGGAGGACGAGAAGGAGGCGGAGGACAAGGACGAGGACGAGGAGGCGATTGGATTTATACCCCGCCCTTCACTTGGAGTCTCAGAGTGGCTTACAAACTTCTTTTCCCTTCTCCTCCCCACAACAGGCACCCTGTGAGCTAGCTGGGGCTGAGAGAGTTATTTCCAGGACTGTCCTTGAGAGAACAGCTCTGACAGAACTATGGCTTGCCCAGGGTCATCCAGCAGCTGCAAGTGGAGCAGTGGGGAATCAAACCCGGTTCTCCCAGATTAGAGTCTGTGCACTTAACCACTATGCCAAACTGGCTCTTGGAAGGGAACCCAAGGAGCTGTCTGCCCAGTTCTGGGTGCCACCTTTTACGAATGATGCAGTCAAACTGGCACGGGTTCAAAGGAGATGAGTGAAGACGGAAAACAAATCCTACAAGGAAAGTACAAAGGAACCGAGCGTGTTCCATCCGGAGAAGAGAAAGCCAAGGGGAGAGATGCTTGATGACACGTTTACACAAAGCTGCCTTATACTGAATCAGGCCATGGGTTCACCAAGGTTAGTATTGGCTACTCAAACTGGAAGTGACTCTCCAGATTCTCAGGTCTTTCACATTACGTACTACCTGATCTCTTTAACTGGAGATGCTGGGGATCGAACCTTGAACCTTCTGCATACCAAGCAAATACACTACCACTAAGCCGTAGACACCCCCTGGGCTTTATTGACTGGTTTCAATGTATTTGTTATAGTTTTAGTTATTGTAGTCTACTTGAGTCCTCGGAGAAAGGTGGATCAGAAGTATCTCAATATGTTAATATATATATTTAAAACATGATCTTGAAAACACCTGAAGTATCAGATGGAAGAAGGCAAAGACTTGATTGCCCGTGTTCCCGAGGGCTAGATTTAATATGCTAGCTGAAGTCTTCTCCTTCACCTGAAGATTTCGGTTGACTATTAGGAAACAGGAAAACTAGAATGATAAAAGGGTTGGAACACTTTCCCTATGAAGAAAGGTTAAAACGTTTGGGGCTCTTTAGCTTGGAGAAACGACGGCTGAGGGGTGACATGATTGAGGTTTACAAGATTATGCGTGGGATAGAGCAGGTAGAGAAAGAAGGACTTTTCTCCCTTTCTCACAAGACAAGAACTCATGGGCACTCCGTGAAATTGCTGAGAGGTCGGGTTACAGCGGATAAAAGGAAGTCCTTCTTCACCCAACGAGTGATTAACACATGGAATTCACTGCCACGGGAGGTGGTGGCAGCTACAAGCATGGACAGCTTCAAGAGGGAATTGGATAAACATATAGAGCAGAGGTCCATCAGTGGCTATTAGCCACAAGGTATAGATAGGGACTCTGGGGCAAGTGATGCTCTGTATTCTTGGTGCTTGGGGGGGGGGCAACAGTGGGAGAGCTTCTAGTGTCCTGGCCCCACTGCTGGACTTCCTGATGACACCTGGTATTTTTGGCCACTGTGTGACAGAGTATTGGACTGGATGGGCCATTGGCCTGATGCAATATTGACTTCTCTTATGTTCTTAACCAAGGAAGTCCAAGGTCATGGCACCAAGGAAGTCCAAGGTCTTGTCTTGATAATCCTTCAGGGTCACCATAAGTCAGCTGTGATTTGATGGCAAAAAACAAAGAAACAACAACAACAAAAAGGAAAAAAAAGCTTCCTATACAGTCAGAACCAATGACTGGGAAGATGGATGAATCTCCCTCACCGGAGCTCTTCAAGAAGAGGCTGGACAGCCATCTACAAGGAATGCTCTAAGTTTGGATAGCCTGCATTTAGCAGGACCTTCAAAACACTTTTCAGCCTCCCCACCCCACTCCCGGTTAAGCCACAATGACTTATGGTGGACCCCGTAGGGTTTTCAAGATAAGAGGCGATCAGAGGTGGTTTGACATTGTCTTCCTCTGAACAGCAATCCCGGACTTCACTGGTGGTCTCCCATCCAAATGCTAACTAGGGTTGACCCTGCTGAGCTTCTGAGATATGATGTGATTAGGCTAGCCTGGGCCATCCGGGTGATGGCAAAAAAATACAGAATTGGGTTGCCATTGTTTGTCTCTGCATAGCAATCCCAGACTCCCTTGGTGGTCTCCCCTTCCAATGCAAACCAGAGCCAACCCTACTTAGCTTCTGAGATCTGATGAGATCAGGCGAGCCTGGGATATGACTTATGGCGACCCAATAGGGTTTCCAAGGCCAGAGATGTTCAGAGGTGGTTTGCCACTGCTTGCCTCAGAATTGTGATCATGGTCTCCCATCCAAGGACCAACCAGGGCTGACCCTGCTTAACTTCCAAGATTTGTCAAGATTGGACTTTTCTGGGCTATCCAGGTCAGGGCAATTCCAATTCTTGGATTCTATAAAGAGACACACAGAGAGGTCCTTCTGCCACTCATACCTTCTGACCCGGCATTCGCCAGAGGACTTAACTTGGATTCAAGCTTGGAGGGGATGGGCTGCCAAAAGACTCCTTCAGGTAGTGGAGGGTGGGGTATAAATTCAATCTCCTCCTCCTCCTCCTCCTCATGGCTGAAATAATTTGCATCTATAAAAGATGCAAGACATTTTGCCGATGCCCTTTCGCTCCCCCTCCATGGAAGCTGCAGTGGCGTGACTCAGAAGGCATTTAAATACCTTCTGAGCTCACTGGCGAGTCGTGCCACCTTAGCGGCACAGCTTTAAAGGGTTCCTGACCATCGCCTTGGGTGCCAGCACGTCTGGCCCATGAACCCCCTTACGAACCAAATGAGCTTTCGCAAAAGCCAGTTCAGTTCATGGGCAAGCTGACTGTACGAACCAATGTTCACGAACCATGAACTAGGCTCAGTTTGAGACAAACTTTGGTTAGTAATTCGGTTTGTGCCCATCCCTAAAGTAAACCTCAATCCTTTCCTTCCTTTAAATAAATAAATAAATAAATAAATAAACCCCTGCCCAAGTTTCCATGAACAGCTTAAAAAAAGATGCACAATAAATACAAGTTAAACTTCCATTCAGAGATTCCGACGATCAAAGATTTTATACATTCGAAGTATCATTATATTCTACAGGGGAAAAAAAAAATTGTCCAGTTCCTTTGGGGTTGCTCAAACTTGGCTGTCTCCGCTGTATGAGAAGAATGCTATCGATTTTTTAAAAACACACACATCCCACAACATAGTTGAAATAACAAATATATAAATAAAGTTATTGTTGCGCCCCTGAACTCCCATTTTAGAAAAAAGCAATACACCAGCGCCCCCTACTGTGAGATCAAGAACAACGTAGAGCAGAGAGATTTGGCAAGCTGAGCCCCACATATCGGCACACCGGCGGAGTTTGTTTTGTCTGGCGATGAATGATTGGTCCTGGATGCTTTCTCATTTAAAGGTCACGCTTGCTATGAAAGGCAAACACTGAACTATGAGGCAATTCAGCTCAAAGAGATTTCTTCCCTCCATATACAGCCAACAATGGGCAGAGATGCTCGCGCTCTGGGGTTACCTGGCGAACAACGTTCTATATGCTTCACCCACTTCCTTCCGACATCTGGTTTCAAATAGACTTCAAAAACGCCATTGTTGTTAGCACTGAAGTTTATGGAATCAAATGGGGGGCACAGGGGGATTAGTGCTAGCAGAGATACCCACTTCTTCCTCCAAAGCGTGCTGGCTTGGAAACGGGTATTAATTAAAGAGGCTTTACTGAGAAACTGACAACGGTAGTATACAGAGAGGGCATGTTTCTCCATTGTTTGATCGCTTTGGGGAATCAGGACATTGATGGCGCTGTAAAGGTAGATGCATGCTGGGTGTTGAAGATTAAAAGAGGGCAGGTTCACATGTGCCCATAAGAACATAGGAGAAGCCAATGTTGGATCAGGCCAATGGCCCATCCAGTCCAACACTCTGTCACACAGTGGCCAAAAATACTAGGTGCCATCAGAAGGCCCGCCAGTGGGGCCCAGACACTTGGAAGGGACTGTGGCTCAGTGGAAGAGCCTCTGTTTGACATGCAGAAGGTCCTGAGTTCAATCCCCAGCATCTCCAGTTGAAAGGACCAGACAGGTGGTGATGGGAAAGACCTCTGCTTGAGACCCTGGAGAGCTGTTGCCAGTCTGAGCAGACAATACTGACCTTGAAGGGCCAAGAGCCTGACTCAGTATAAGGCAGCTTCATGTGTTCATGTGTGTTCATGTGCTCAAGCCCTCCCACTGTTGCCCCCCAAAACACCAAGAATACAGAGCATCACTTGCCCCAGCCTGAGATTCCCTATCTATACCTTGTGGCTAATAGCCACTGATGGACTTCTGCTCCATATGCTTATCCAGTTCCCTCTAGAAGCTGTCCATGCTTGTAGCTGCCACCACCTCCTGTGAATTCCATAACTACTTGGCTGCGGCACTGAGACGGGATGTACATGTGTGAATAAGCCATCGTAGGTAAGTCACCCCGGAGGCAGCCTTTGCACCAGTAAGCAGCAGTGAGAGGCAATTGTTTTTATCTCAGGTGGGCCACCTATTGAGTGTTGAGAGATCAAGCAAAAGGCATGCATGTGGGAATCAGCCACACAGCACTCCATCACAGGAGGCCGGGTTGTTTAGGAAGCCACACTCAAACCTGGGGTTTGTACAAACACCCTCCCAGTCCGTACCTGGACCCAGTGCGTGGTTTTCTTGGATATATGACATACAATGGGAGTCAGACACAAACACTACAGACACAACCAATGCTCCCTCTAAGCTGTGGAGTCTTGTGAGCAAAAATTACACTTTGTGAGCTACTGGCATTAAAGTTGTGAGTGACTCAAGTCCTTCGCTGGTGTTCGGGTTCAGGAGAACGATCTCCAAGCACGGCTGGGCACCCCGAAAATTTACAGGCACTATTCTGCATTCCCGCCCTTACCAACCCCCCCATCTCCTCATGGACAAAACCAAACAGCCTCTTTTTTGTTCAAGCCCAGAGATAAATGGAAAAACCCATCTCCACGGATGAACAGCGCAGACCCGAGCCTCGCTCCGCTCATCCCGTCCCATACCATAAACCACGCCAAACTGGTATAAATCTTGATGGGTTTTATAGAAGAAAGATGTACGTGACACGGGCCTGCCATTTCAATTTTTCGTCCCCCCCCCTAATTCCCTGATCCTCATATTTCACCGATCCTGTTTCACAGCTAACGGGCAAAAGGGAGAGCGGGACAATTTGCTTCCAGTTAGATTCTGAAGGTTGATTATAAAATTACATTCTCGCCAACTGCCGCCCCACCCCCCGCCCCGGAGGAATTTAATGGATGTTACCGGGTGGGAAGACGATTCCTGGGAGAAAATTGTCTCAATTTATAAAGGCCTCGCCTGTCTGCCTGTCCAAATAGCAACTTGTCTGTGTGGTTTTTTTTCCAAAGGAGTCTCAGAGCGGCTTCCAAACTCCTTTCCCTTCCCCTCCTCACAACAGACACCCTGTGAGGTAGAAGAAGAAGAAGAGATTGGATTTATACCCCGCCCTTCACTACCCAAAGGAGTCTCAGAGCGGCTTCCAAACTCCTTTCCCTTCCCCTCCCCACAACAGACACCCTGTGAGGTAGAAGAAGAAGAAGAGATTGGATTTATACCCTGCCCTTCACTACCCAAAGGAGTCTCAGAGCAGCTTCCAAACTCCTTTCCCTCCCCCTCCCCACAACAGACACCCTGTGAGGTAGAAGAAGAAGAGATTGGATTTATACCCCACCCTTCACTACCCAAAGGAGTCTCAGAGCGGCTTACAAACTCCTTTCCCTTCCCCTCCCCACAACAGACACCCTGTGAGGTAGAAGAAGAAGAAGAGATTGGATTTATACCCCACCCTTCACTACCCAAAGGAGTCTCAGAGCGGCTTCCAAACTCCTTTCCCTTCCCCTCCCCACAACAGACACCCTGTGAGGTAGAAGAAGAAGAAGAGATTGGATTTATACCTTGCCCTTCACTACCCAAAGGAGTCTCAGAGCGGCTTCCAAACTCCTTTCCCTTCCCCTCCCCACAACAGACACCCTGTGAGGTAGAAGAAGAAGAAGAGATTGGATTTATACCCTGCCCTTCACTACCCAAAGGAGTCTCAGAGCGGCTTCCAAACTCCTTTCCCTTCCCCTCCCCACAACAGACACCCTGTGAGGTAGAAGAAGAAGAGATTGGATTTATACCCCACCCTTCACTGCCCAAAGGCGTCTCAGAGCGGCTTACAAACTCCTTTCCCTTCCCCTCCCCACAACAGACACCCTGTGAGGTAGGTGGGGCTGAGAGCGCTTTGAGAGAACGGTGACTGACCCAAGGTCACCCAGCAGGCTTCCCGTGGAGGAGGAGTGAAGAATCAAACCCAGTTCTCCAGATCAGAGTCAGCCGCTCTTAACCACTACACCAAACTGGCTCAGTGAAGCAAACTGCTTGTGCCCAATATAAACAATATAAACATAAAAGTCATTGAACAATCTGGAGGACAAGTTGGTGGCAGCCTATTTCTTATTGTTTGTCTCAAGTCTTAAGGACTGGATCTACTTGCTGTTTACAACATACTTTATATTGTTTAATATCGTTTATCTTTAGCCTTAAGAAGTGGCTGTACTTGCTTTATGGACATCTGAAGATCATGTTTGGCCGTCCGTTGAAATCGCGAACTGAGAATCTGTGAAGTCTTTCTTTTGGGAGTGCCAAATAGTAAACGTTAGATATTGCTTTAAATCTCCAGCCTATTTGTTGCAGTTCATGTATTTCATATATTGAATACTGGTGTACATTTGAGAAATATTTGGGGCCTTGTGTGGTGTTAAGTCTGATAGAACTTATGAATGACCTAAAGTCACACCAGCAGCTGCATGTGGAGGAGTGGGAAATCAAACCCGGTTCTCCCAGATTAGAGTCCGCGCCAGTGTTCCCTCTAAGCTGAGTTAGTGTGAGCTAGCTCACAGTTTTTTACCCTCTGGCTCACACATCTTTGTCTTGGCTCAGGAAAGGTAGCTCCAGAGCAAACTAATTTATGCAGTAGCCAAATCGCTCGCTCACAACTTTAGTGCCAGTAGCTCACAAAGTAGAATTTTTGCTCACAAGGCTCCACAGCTTAGAGGGAACATTGGTTCACGCTCCTAACCGCTACACCAAATGGGCACCAAACGACGCCCCTTGCAAACTGAAGACAATACTATAAGGTAGTCGAGGTGGGTTGTAATGGGGGAAATTTAAGGCTACACATCTCCCGCATCCCTCCAGCAAGGGAAGCATGCACTTCGTCGCCAATTTCCAATGTAAAAAAAAAAAGAAAAGAATCACAGGAAACATAGCACTCTAATTTATTCACCATCTTTACTCCGTTGGTGTTTAAAGCTATGCGTCGGCTCGTTTTCAAATGCCTGAAGAAGAAAAGAATCCCCACCCGCCCCGGGTCTTCATCCTCTTCCAGTCTTTGTCTATTTAAATAGACCAATTTACACCCACTGATATCAGCACCGACGCGGGGCTCCGTCTACCAAAATATTTCTCGGTGTTGGATCACTATAGCAACTGTCACCTTCATTAAAAATAATCAAAGCGTCTACACCAAAGCATCCCTACCTCGCAATGCCTGGTTTTCGGAGGGGGGGGGAAGGAAAATAACAATTTTTCATCCCATTACCACCTTACCCACCTCGCCGTCTTTATATCCTTTTATTCCAAAGATAATTATAAGAAATTGTATCAATATGGAAAATAAATCTCGCCCTTGGATTCTTTAAAAAAAACCAAAAAACGCCACTTGCTACTACCTAAATCGTCTTGCTCCTGTGAGGATGGTGAAAGCAACGGAATGGAGCCTCGGACAGACAAGGGGTCGGATCCTGCTGTCCATGAGCAGAAGTTAATGACGGTCACTGATCCTCTCGGGTTCGAGCTATCCGGCTCTGGGAGAACTGGATCTGGTGGCCGAGAGTGATTAAAATGTGGAATCTGCGACCAGAGGACGTAGTGATGGCCACATGCATAGAAATTTTCAAAAGGGGGATTAGACAGATTCATGGAGGATAGGTCTTATCTGTGACTACCAGCCATGGAGAATAAGAGAACCTCCACATTCAGAAGCAGTAAACCTCTGAATACTCGTGTCAGGAGGCAACATCAGAGAAAGGCCTCAGCCTCTGTGTCTTGTTATTGGACCTCCAGAGGAACTGACTGGCGACTGTGTGAGAAAGGATGCTGGACTAGATGGACCACTGGGTTGATCCAGCACGACTCTTATGTTCTTATGAGACACACATCAGCTACCAATCGTGTAGTTTGGGGGGGAGCATTCTAGAGTGGATGAAATCCCCCCGCTTGCTGCCTTCCTCTGATCAGCCCCTCCAAACTACATGGCTATTCATCTACGGATCCTTGCATTCATGAATCCCTGGGTCCAGCCCACACTAAGGGGTTGCTACCTGCTCAGGGGAGTCCCTGTTTATGAGAGCCAGTTTGGTGAAGTGGTTAAGTGGGCGGACTCTAATCTGGGAGAACCGGGTTTGATTCCCCACTCCTCCACTTGCACCTGCTGATGTGACCTTGGGTCAGTCACAAGCTATGGCACAGTTGTTCTTGAAAAAGAGCAGTTTCTGTCAGAAGTTCTCTCAGCCTCGCCTACCTCACAGGGTGTCTGTTGTGGGGAGGGGAAGGGGAAGGAGTTTGTAAGCCGCTCTGAGATGCCTTTGGGCAGTGAAGGGCAGGCTATAAATCCAATCTCTTCTTCTCTCTTCTCATTATGCAGCAAAATAGCACTTACTAACTTAGATGGTTCCACATGACCATGCAAGAGAAAAACCTGGTTCTTCAAATATGACTAATGTAGGGATGTGAGCAGACAGGTGGGAGAAACAAATGCCACAATCTTATTTGGAAGGATAATACAGAGGCCGACATTCCCCATATTTTTCACTCCAATCTTACAACAGCCCAACAAACCTCACTCGGTGCTAACTTTGGAAGGAATGAGCCAGGATTTGGATCCCGGTAGACTTGAGCGATGGCTCAAGTGGTAAAGAACACTGAACTGCAGACTGGAAGGTCGGTAGTTCAGCAGTTCGAGATCCGAGTGCCATGTGACGGAGTGAGCTCCTGTCTCTGGTCCCAGCTCCTGCCAACCTAGCAGTTCGAAAGCAAGAAACTGCAAGTAGATAAATAGGTACTGCTGTGGTGGGAAGGTAACAACATTCTGTGGGCCTCGACATTCAATCACGCTGGCCACATGACCACGGAGAAGTCTTCGGACAGTGCTGGCTCTTCGGCTTAGAAACAGAGACGAGCACCGCATCCCTAGAGACAGATTTGACTGGCTTTTGAGAAAGGGAAACCTTTACCTTTTACCTAGACACTGCACCAAGTTAGTAACCCCTTGGGTGCTGTTTGTATCCCCTTGCTTCTGACACAGGCCATGGGAACTCTTCCCATTTATAAGTCACACTTGTTACCCCTCTGTAACAGATAACATAAGAGTCAGAACAGAGGTCCTGAAAATTTTTGAGCCTCTGTGCACCTTTGGGATTGTGACACAGTGTGGTAGGCACAGTCACGAAATGTCTGCCACAAAATGGCTGCCGCAGGAGGTAGAGCCAGCCACAAAATGGCTGCCGCAGTCACACCGTGAAGATCCTTGCACTGTGGTGGCAGCTGCTGCCAGAGAAACCTTTTTAAAAATCCGCACGGCCCGCTAAATCAGAAGTGTTCTTGGGTGAAAGCCCCACCTGGCCTTCCCATTTTCTAAAACACCCGGGGATTGCCAGCAACAATGTCAGTCAGGGTCCAGATCCCCACTTTGCCATGGAATCTCCCTCTCAGCCTAGAACAGAGTTTGAGTCGAGTGACACCTTCAAGACCAATAAAGTTTAATTCTGGGTATAGGTATTTGTGTGGGTGTGTTGTTTCTTGGTCTTAAAGGTGCCTGCTATGTCCTGAAGCTGGAATCTGTCCTATCTCTTACAATGTTAAGCTTCAGACATAAGAAGGGATTGTAAGCTGAAACATTCCCATTGGTTGTTTTCTATGAAACTGTGTAAATAGCCAATTGTAACTGTACATAGCTTTCTAGAGGGAACAGACCTCATTGGTCTTTATCCCAGCATTGTTATTGGTTGTTAACTTATTTATGGGTGTGGCTTTGACAGCCAGGATCATTTAAAAAGGGAGCTGCATATGTGTTGTTGAACTGAGTTTGCTGTTACAATAAAGCTGAAATCACTTTTGCTGAAATCCAATCGTGTTGAGCTGCATACTTAACAGTGCCACTCAATTCAAACTTTGTTCTAGAAGAGATTAGATTTATATCCTGCCCTTCACTTCTCAGAGCGGCTTACAAACCCCTTTCCCTTCTCCTCCCCACAACAGACACCCTGTGAGGTCGGTGGGGCTGAGAGAGCTCTTTCAAGGACTGCTCTTGAGAGAACAGCTCTGAGAGAACTTATGACTGACCCAAGGTCACACCAGCAGCTGCAAGCGGAGGAGTGGGGAATCAAACCCGGTTCTCCCAAATTAGAGACCGTGTACTTAAGCACAACATCAGACTGATTCCATTGTTTCAGACCAACACGGCTAACCACTTGAATCCCTCTCAGCCTAGTCGATCTCACGGCGGGGGGGGGCATTCTACACAGCCACCCCATAGCCCTTCAGAAGCGGTAGAAGGATTTAAAGACCGGTTGGAAGCAGTCTGTAGTAAAAACGCTTCAGCCACACTTCCCGCACGGAAGAGAAACGTTTCTGTCTGAAAGGGTAGATCTAGTCCATCAGGGAACCGTTACTAAAACGGTTCTGTCTGAAACGGTTAGCGAACAGTTCCTGAAACGGAACATATCGGCTATCTGAAATTCCCCGGGGTCATTGACAGAATAAAATGGGGGGAAAGGGAGAAACACATATGCCACCCTCTGAGCTTCTTGGAAGAAGGGTGAGAGGAAAGAAAAGACTGGAGAGTTTTCAAGGTTTTCAAATGAATGCTCAGGAAGGCCTCAACACACACACACACACAACTGTGACGGTAGGTTTAGCACCTCAAGTGCTTTATCTGTATCCATAAGAATCACAAGAACTAAAACAAATAGTGATAATGAATTTGGATCATTATGTACCTCCCCCTGTTCCTCTGGGGACAACTTGAATCACGAGACGAGAAAATTGACTTAGAACAACCATCTGCATTGAGCAAATAGTTGCATTTGCCTCGTTGCTAGGCAAACAGAGAGTCCTTTTACGAGCCGTTCCCCTCAAGCCTTCCATGAAAGCGATATTATGGCTGAAAATGGGCTATTGACTCCATTCAGGCACCCAAAGGTAATTCAATTTTACAGGTCAAGCCAAAATGGATCCTTATCTTATTTGAGTTTTCTTGCAACACGTATGGATTTCTTGTTCAAAGCTCTGAGGAAAGGGGGGAGGGACAGAGGGGGGAAAATCAATCAACACCAAAAACATCTATTTAATTCTCCTCGCCGCCAACGTAGAGTATTATCTTGTTAAATGAGTTTGAGCAAGCTGCCTCTTTGAGCCGACTGGAAATTTAAGACAGCTGCCTCCCCCGCCGTTTATAGATACTAAAAATATTTGTGTTGTTGACCTGGGCGATACTCCCGCTTGGCCACTTTTTCGACAATGCCGTGTGAGCTGCTGCATCCAAAACAGGACACCTGCGGATCGGGATATGAACGAACGCGTAAACGCACACGTGGCGCGTTTGGTACCCACGGCCTTCTTAATCAAGGGAGGAATCTGCGCAAGTTAGATCCAAGGCTTCCGATTTTGGTTTCCGGGCAAATAGTGATTGCTAGCCATGTTGTGAAGTAACAGCAAGCCAAGGAAAGGAGGGAATGAAAAAAAGGAAGGAGAATTTATTTATATTTTATTTATTTCTTAAGTTTCCATCCCGCCCTCCCCGCGAACGGGCTCAGGGGGCTCACAATTAAGGGCGCCACGTGCCGAGATATATAAAACATAAAAAAACAAGATAAAACAACCGTATTTTACAATTAAAGTGCTCAGTGGGCCTTCAGTCAAATTTAAATATGGCGTGCTATTGACGTGATACAGAGTCCAGCTTCAGCAGTAACTGATCTATCACAATGCTGTGGCTCAATCTTCATATAGGGCCAGCCAACATACCCTGATGTTACTAGTGATAATAGTTGGTCGCAGTGGTGGGTGGCTCCTAATTAAAAGCCTGGCGGAAGAGTGCCATCTTGCAGGCCCTGCTGAACTGTAAGAGGTCCCACAGGGCCCTGATCTTCTCTGGAAGCTCATTCCACCAGGTAGGAGCCGCCACTGAAAAGGCCCTGGCCCTGGTTGTAGCGAACCTGGCCTCCCTGGGGCCTGGTATCACTAACTGATATTGTGACCCTGACCGTAGTGCTCTCTGGGGTATGTACGGGGAAAGGCGATCCCTCAGGTATGTCGGACCCTGGCCATATAGGGCTTTAAAGGTAAGTACCAGCACCAGAAGGAACACAACTGAGAGTAGTGGTTAAGAGTACGGACTCTAATCTAGGAGAACCAGGTTTGATATCCCACTCCTCCACATGCAGCTGCTGGTGAGACCTTGGGTCAGTCACAAGTTCTTTCAGAGCTGTTCTCTCAAGGGCAGTTGTTGAGAGAGTTCTCTCAGCCCCACCTATCTCACATGATGTCTGTTGTGGGGAGGGGAAGGGAAAGGCGATTGTAAGCCTCTCTGGGACTCCTTTGGGTAGTGAAGGGAGGGGTATAAATCCAATCTCTTCTTCTTCCCTTCTTCTTGTAGTAATCCCAGGGTAGAACTCAAACTGGTCATTCTATGAGCCAAAACTGTGTGAGACGGGATGCTGGACTAGATGGACCACTGATCTGATCCAGCAGGGCTCTTCTTATGTTCTTATGAAGGCCTCAGCATCTATGCCCTGTTGTTGGCCCTCAGGAGGAACTGGTTCGCCACTGTGTGAGACAGGATACTAGACTAGATGGACTACTGCTCTGATACAGCAGGGGACTTCTGATGGTCTTACGACTGCTTATAAAAACTAAACACACAAACACAGACGATGGCTTCAAGTTCTGTAGATAAAATTTTGCAAATTATCCACACGTAAAACTGTGCACGTATATGTGTGTGTGAGAGAGATTCCCACCCAACAGCCCCCACCCCAGTAAAATACAAATCAGAATATAGGGACCCCAGCTATTAACCCCCCCCCGCACAAATAAAAATGGAACCAGCAATAAAGCTGAAGAGATAAAAATCAATAGCCCCAATAAACTCTGAACAATGAAAATGAGCCAAGTCCCAATTAAAAAAAAAAAAAGTCAGCAGGAAAACTAATACACACTCGTGAGGCCGGTAATAAAATCTTAGTGGGTTCACACCCTGCCCCCCCCCAATCTCTGGAAAAGAACAACCTTAGTCATCTTCTGAAAGGTCAAAAATGAGGGAGCTGGCCAGACGTCTTGAGGCAGAGAGCAGCCAAGTTTGCCACCGATCTCACCTTGCTTAAGGCAGTGGCAGTTCCTATGGGCACAAACAGGACTTCCTGATACCCTGGCCCAAGGCCATTTAGGATTTTAAAGGTCAAGACCAGTGTAGCAAACTGGAAGTGCAATGGACAAAAATCTGGTGCAATACAATTCTGGGCCCCCCATTAAGAAGAAGAAGAAGAAGAGGAAGAGGAAGAGGAGGAGGAGGAGGAGATTGGATTTATACCCCGCCCTTCACTCAGAGTCTCAGACGACTCAAGGCTTCCGGAAAGTACCAATTGTCAAGCTCGAGCCTTGCTTGCCAAATATTTCCTGTTTCTGTTGTATTAGAAGAAGAAGAAGAGAAGAGATTGGATATATACCCCGCTCTTCACTACCCAACGGACTCTCAGAGTGGCTTACAAACCCCTTTCCCTTCCCCTCCCAACAACAGACACCCTGTGAGGTAGGTGGGGCTGAGAGAGCTCTGACAGAAACTGCTCTTTTTCAAGAACAGCTGTGCCAGAGCTTGTAACTGACCCAAGGTCACATCAGCAGGTGCAAGTGGAGGAGTGGCGAATCAAACCCAGTTCTCCCAGATAAGAGTCTGCGCACTTGACCATTACACCAATCTGACTCTCCAAACTGGCTAACAACAAAGCTGGCACATTCTGTAGCAGCTGACGTTTCTGAACTGTTTCCAAGGGCAGCCCCACACAGAACCTGTGGAAGCAGTCTCTCTCCGGGGTCTCAGGAAGAGGCCTTTCACATCACCTCCTACTTGATCCTTTCAACTGGAGATGCCGGGGATTGAACCTGGGACCTTCTGCACACCTAGCAGATGCTCTACCTCTGCGCCACAACTCCTCCTGCATAGGAGGGAGGGCTTTCAGAGGTTAAAAAACACTGAGGCATGCTGAAACTCTGTACAGATAAGACAGCACTGTGAGGCTGGGGACCCGGCAGGTCCCTTGCAAAGCCCCCGTATGCATTAAATGAACCAGCTGTTCAGCCAACATCTGCTCTATGTGAGTGACATGGAAAGAACAGATTTTTTTTTGATCGTGCACACGTAAGAACATAAGAAGAATCCTGCTAGATCAGACCAGTGGTCCATCCAGTGGTCCATCCAATAGTCCAGCATCCTGTCTGACACAGTGGCCAACCAGTTCCTAAGGACGGCCAACAAAAGGGCATAGATGCTGAGGCCTTCAGAAGAACATAAGAAGAGCCCTGCTGGGTCAGACCAGAGGACCATCTAGTCCAGCATCCTGTCTGACACAGTGGCTAACCAGTTCCTAAGGATGGCCAACAAAAGGGCATAGACGCTGAGGCCTTCAGAAGAACATAAGAAGAGCCCTGTTGGGTCAGACCAGAGGACCATCTAGTCCAGCATCCTGTCTCACACAGTGGCCAACCAGTTCCTCTGGAAGGCCAACAACAGAGCATAGAAGCCGAGGCCTTCGTAAGAACATAAGAAGAGTCCTGCTGCGTCGGACCAGTGGTCCATCTAGTCCAGCATTCTGTCTCACACAGTGGCCAACCAGTTCCTCTGGAAGACCAACAACAGAGCATAGAAGCTGAGGCCTTCATAAGAACATAAGAAGAGTCCTGCTGTGTCTCACATAGTGGCCAAACAGTTCCTATGGGTGGCCAACAAAAGGGCTGAGGCCTCCATAAGGACATCAGAAGAGCCATGTGGGATCAGACCAGTAGTCCATCTAGTCCAGCATCCCATCTCACACAGGGGCCAACCAGTTCCCCTGGAGGGTCAAACAAATGGGGCGCAGAGGCTGAAGCCTTCCCCTGACGTTGCGTCTTGGCTCTGGGATTCAGAGGATTAGTGCCTCTGAATTCGGTTCCCTTCAGGCACCATGGCTAGCGGAGAAGTTAAAAACTACTCCCCAAAAAGAGACCATTGTACTTAAAAAACATTACTTCAACAGTGGCCTTAGTTAAATATAGATTTTCCTGACAGAGGCACAAGCAGGGGAATTCTGCCGGCATAGGGGTTGGAGATACGTGTTCCAATTTTCTTCTGTGAGATCTTTTAAGTTCACTCGGAGTCATTCTCACCTTAAAATGAACAGCTTGTGTGGAGGGATTTTAAAAATAAATTAATAAAAGTTCTGGAATTGAAGAAAAGGGGGGGGGAACCCGCTTCCTTGGGATCCTAGCAGTTGGGAGAAAATATAGCGAGGTAAATTACGGAACGACACATACTTGACTGGAGGAAATCACTGCCGCAAGAGGTAGTGAGTGCAACGGACACCTTCAGTGTTGTAAGGAAAGGCCATTTTTGTGAGAATCAGAGGGGACTATTGCACTAGCTAGGGAGGGTCACGTGAGTATCAAGGACGTGACACCCATTCAGCTGCCAAGAATACCTCCAGGGGGAAGATAACGGAGAACCCCGTTCTTACTTGATAGCCCGCTGTTGGGACTTGTAACTCACAGGGGTCATCTCTTAAAGATATGCTTTGGGTGTGTCCAGTCATCTCCCCCCCCCCGGGAGGAAGTTATTACTGATATCAATTCCGTACTCTCCAACCTGGAGATTTCCCAGAATTAGAAACTATTCCCAGGGGACAGAGATCAGTTCCCACGGAGAAAACGGCTGCTTTGTAGGGTAAACTTTATGGCCTTAAACCCCACTGAGGTCCTGGCTCTCCCCAAACCCTCCCCAGACTCCACCCCCCAACCACCCCCTGGGTGATCTTGGCCAGTCACAGTCCTCTCAGAACTCTCTCAGCCCCACCTACCTCACAGGGTGCCTGTTGAGGGGAGGGGAGGGGGGGAGGAGATTGCAAGCTGCTTTGAGACTCCATAGGATCGAGAAAAATGGGGTATAAAAACAACAATTCTTCTTCTAAAAATCACTCCCTCCCTTTCCCACAGCCAGAAGTCTCAGTTTCGCGTGTGTGTGTTTTAGCTGGAAGGCGCCTTGTTGTAGGTGCGTTGCAAATTAATAGCGACAAGATTATTTTAGCATTCCTTCTGTTGCTTCCTTCTCATCGTGTTGTCACGTAAGTTCAACAGCAATTCACTGATGCAAAAGAAACCCATTAATGGCTTTGCTTTCACAAACGTCGTGAGACGGCAAAAAAACGTGATCTCCCCACTCTAAAAGCTTTGTGTTTTGTTTAATCAGGCCAGTTCGCACTGTTACAATTCCTTGACAGGAAGATACTTTGCGGCTATCTATTGAGGATGGATTTTGGCGGGAAGTGTCGTTTCTACGCCCCGAAAGACAAATGTTGCGTGTAAGAGACCGGTGAGCCTCAACAGAACTGTCTAAAGCCAAAGGGCCTCATGAAATATTTCTTTCAATGCGGAATGAATATGGGAATGAGAAATTGGGACGGATGGCTCCCTTTGAACTTTGGGAGAGAGAGAGAGAGGCATGGAAACATGGACGCTGTTGCCCGGACCATTAATAATCAGCCAGCTACCATGAGCCTTAATTGGCACAGAGACACAAACAAGGCGGATCCATACGAGAGAAAGGAAGAATGTCAGATTGCTTGCAAGACAGCGTCCGAGGGCGAACACAAATGCAGTCACGTCAAGCAACAGTGAACTCCTGACAGAGATGAATGGGATTAAACTAAGTGGGAAGTCAGAACTTGAAGGCTGTGGATTGGGGGAGGGGAATAAAACAAACGAGACTCTGGAAATCCAGAACAATTGCCAATTTGGGTCTTTTGGCGTCCGAGTTTCTACCAATTATACGTCCCCGATGACTGTGTTTCAGTCAACAATGAAAGGAAGAAACATGAAGCTTTGTGAAAGAAATTGGACGACTCTCAGAGGCAGCCATGTCTCTCTTCACCCCCCATTTAAATTAAAACTGCCTTGACTGACTGAAAAAGACAAGTTGAGGAATTACCAAAAGACAGTGATATGATCGCTGTCGTCTGGATGCGTTATCCCATTCTTCTTTGATTGATTTTTCCACAGAGTTCCCAAGGGTCGCTTTTCGATATTTCATTTTCTCTGCTTGCAAAAAGTCTTCCGGTTCATTCATGCTACCACATTATTCAGTGTGACTGCATAGGCGCGTATGATTTTTGGAGGAATTTCAGTGTAATAGGAGTAGCTGTTCTGGGTCAGACCAACCGCCTGTCTAGGCCAGCCTCACACTTCACATGGTGGTCAACCAGATGCCATAGGGTTGTCAACACTGGCTTGGTGATTTTTTGGAGATGGTCCCTGTATTGATTTCATGTTTTCGTGTGTGTGTTTCTTTAATTTTTTTAGTTTGACTGCAGTAATGTAAGGAGAGTGATAGAGGGAGATGAGTGTGATGTGACTGGCTGATGACTGAGAGTGTGGGAGGAGGGGTGTCTCTGAGGGGATTCTGTGGGGTTTTTTTGGTTTTTAGTTTTTTGGTGAGACGAGTGTGGAGAGTTTTTTAGTTTTTAGCCTGTATGGCAGAAGAAACAGTCTGAGTCTATCCTGTGTGGCTAAGACAAACAGTTTAGCATGTGTGGCTAAGAGAGGCAGAGTTTAGCCTGTGTGGCTACGGCTGTTAGAGTTGAGTTTTGGTGTTTTGAGAGACAGTCGTAGAATCATAGAATGTTAGAGTTGTAAGGGACCTTGCAACTCATCTACTCCAACTCCCTGAACTCTGTGTGTAACTCTCAGCTTTATCAGTTATATTTATAAGTTCCTTTCTTCAACAACAGTTCAAAAATACCCAGAAACCTATTTTGTTTTTTATAAATCAATCATTATTTGTTTAAACTTATCCCAGCAGTCAAAATAGTCCTTCCTCAGGGCCACTTCATCCTCTGAAGTGCCCAGACACAGGGTCATTCTACCATAATAGAAAGATTTGGTGTTTTTAATTCCTGGTGGCAGCAGTAATCTACCAAGTTTATGTGAACAGAGTGCGTTTTAAAGGAAAAACAGTCTCCCATATAAGGAGGACGTCACTGTCCCTGAAGATACAACGACATCTGGGAAGAGGAGAGAGCTCAGCAAGGTTGTGATGCCAACGAGTTCACTCTCCAAAGACACCATTTTCTCCAGGAGAAATTAGGTCGGGGCATCATGGTGGGGGGCAGGCAAAATTGTTTGGGAGTGTGATCTGGCTTGTGGGCCATCTGTTAACCCTAGATCAAGACAATTCATACCATGGTATTTCCCCAGGACCAGTGTTCCCTCTATGCTGAGTGAGTGTGAGCTAGTTCACAGTTTTTTAGCCTCTGACTCACATATTCTTGTCTTCGCTCAGGAAGGATGGCTCCAGAACAAACTGGTTTATGTAGTAGCCAAATTGCTCGCCCATGACTTTAATGTCAGTTGCTCACAAAATAGAACTTTTGCTCACAAGACTCCACAGCTTACAGGGAACATTGCCCATGACTATGCATGGGTGTGAAAGTCGAACAATGGAAAAAACTAACAGGAAAAAAACAAACAAAACGGATTTGTTTGAAACGTGGGGAGTTTTGAGGATACCACAGATCACCAAAAGGACAAATAAGTGGGTTCCAGATCAAATCAAGCCTGAATTCTCCCTAGAAGCCGATATGACTGAAATTAGGCTTTGTGCACATCATGAGAAAACAAGACTCACTGGAAAAGACAGTAACGCTAGGAAAAGCGGATAGCAGTAGGAAAACTGGAAGGCCCAACACAAGATGGATTGACTCAATCAAGGAAGCCATGGTCTTCCGTTTGCAAGGCCTGAGCAGGGCTGTTAAGGATAGGATATTTTGGTCGTTATGAATTCATAGGGCCATTGTAAGTCGAAGACTCGACAGCACATAACGCAAACAAACACAAAAGGACCTCACTACCTTTTTGACGGTCTTGTCCGGTTCCAGGGCAATGTCTGGAATGTTGGCGTCAACCATGAGGGAGAACAAGTTCAAAATCAGGTTGGAATATCTAGGGAGAGGAAGAGGACAGAGAGAGGTGAGCACACTTTTTAAATGGAAGATTTTAGATACAGAATGTAGGTTCTGTGAGAGTTCTGAGCACCCAACACAATCCGTCAACCTGAAACGAACCAATGCCAGTATTACAATTTTCCATCATAGGTCACTCCAAAAGCCCTCACATCACAGCCTCCTTACCAGGATATTTTGGGAAGGATGGATCTACCAGGGAGGGTTACGTGTTTGGTATACCCACATTTTTCTGAGCATTCCTGAACGGACAAAGTTGCCTCATATTGGTCTATCAGTGCCAGTATCGTCTGCTCAGACTGGCCAGTGGCTTTCCAGGATCTCAAGCTGAGGTCTTTCACATCAACTCCTATTTGATCCTTTTAACTGGAGGCACCAGGGACAGAACACTGGTCTATCAAGGGTGAAATCTCCAGCAAATGAAAAGGCACTTGTACCTTTGATTTCCGAGCCTTCTGACTTCTGTTCGTAAGAACTCTATCTCCACCCTAATGATGTTTGTAGCATTGGGCACAAATCTCTAACTGAAGGGTCCACAACCTTTTTGAGCCGGAAGGCACCTTTGAATTCTGACACAGGGCGGTGGGCACAGCCACAAAATGGCTGCCACGGGAGGCGAGGCCAGCCACAAAATGGCTGCCATGGGAGGCGAGGCCAGCCACAAAATGGCTGCCGTCACTTACCTTCAGTTACACAGTGAAGATTGTTGTGCTGTGGTGGCAGCAGCTGCCGAAGCAATGTTGTTGTTTTTTTAAAAAAACCCTGCACAACGAATTAAATCTATACCAGTTTGGTATAGTGGTTAAGAGCGGTGGACTCTAAACTGGAGAATCGGGTTTGATTCCCCACTCTTCCACATGCAGCCAGCTGGGTAACCTTGGACCAGTCACAGTTCTCTCAGAGCTGTTCTCTCAAGAGCAGTTCTCTCAGAGCTCTCTCAGCCCCGCCTACCTCACAGGGTGTCTGTTATGCGGAGAGGAAGGGAAGGCGATTGTAAGCTGCTCTGAGACTCCTTCGGGTAGTGAAGGGTGGGGTATGGCCAGCTTTAATGAGCTTCTTTAATGGCCAGTCAGAAGCCCTTGACGCCTCACCTGGCCCCACTCACTTGGCGGTTACCAGGAAAGGACCCACCAGAAAAGGCCCCACTCACTTGGCGGTTACCAGGAAAGGGGTCCATGTGGACCCTGCTATAAACTAAGCAAATCTGTGAGCTAAATAACATCTCATGTACCTGGAAAAGTGGGCCGGGTCTCACAAAAGCTCACATGATGAAGAAGAAGAAGAAGAAGAGACTGGATTTATACCCCGCCCTTCACTTGTAGTCTCAGAGCGGCTTACAAACTCCTTTCCCCTCCCCTCCCCACAACAGACACCCTGTGAGATCGGTGGGGCTGAGAGAGCTCTGACAGAAACTGCTCTTTCAGGAACAGCTGTGCCAGAGCTTGTGACTGACCCCAGGTCACATCAGCAGGTGCAAGCGGAGGAGTGGAGGAATCAAACTCGGTTCTCCCAGATTAGAGTCTGCACACTTAACCACTACACCACACTGGCTCATGGTACATTTGCTTGGTTAATCACGGCACTCTGTTTCTCATTAAAGACTGTGCGGCTCTTCAAACTGAAGACGAAATGAGGAGGGGATTCTTTTGTGCTGTAGTCTGCACGGGAAAGAGACGGTGGGCAAAACCGGCGTCCTTCTAAACTCCCGTCCGCTTCGACGTATGCCCCACGTTCAAAATTAATTGCAGACGCTGAGGACGGTGAGTTCCAACGGCACCGGGCGCGAAGGAAAAAAAACAAAACTTATCGACCCCCCCCCCAAGCCATTTGTAACCATTAAAGAGGAGCAGTTTGACAGCTGTCTGCATTTCCGATTTAATATAGTGTGCTAGAAACATCTGTACATCTTCTAAGGATTTCTAACCCCCCCCCCCTGCTGCCCTATAAGAATCGGTTTTCTTTTCCCTCACAGACAAAACTCCAGAGCTGTTCAACAACATCTGAGACGACATACCACTTCTGGCAATTATTTAAACTGTCATCTTTCGGGGGCAGAAAAGAACCGTCACTATGGAGTTATACGAGAGAGAGAGAAAAGAGGAAAGAAAAAAAGTAGACGAATGAATTAACCTCTGTGGGAAGGCTCTTTACCGAGTAACGGATACTACAATTTGCTTAACGTGGCCAGAAATGAATGCTCCGTAAGAGCGTTGCCAGATGAATGCTTTGATCCGTTAGCCCGGCAAAACAATTCACAAGAAAATAACCTTTGTCTTTTTGTTTCATATACAGAGATTTTTCCCCCCATGACATATAATGCATCTCCCACTCGGGTTACCAACCTCCAGGTGGTGCCTGGAGATCTCCTGGGCTTACAACTGATCTCCAGGTGATCTCCAGTTCCTCTGGAGAAAATCGCTCCTTTGGAAGGTGGCCCCTATGGCATTATATCCCAGTGAAGTCCCTCCCCTTCCCAAACCCTGGCCTTCCCAGGCTCCACCCCTCCAAATCTCCTGGAATTTCCCAACCTGGAACTGGCAACCCTATATCTCCCCAATGGAAAGTAGATTGTCATGTTCAGTGCCTCAAACCAGAAACAGCTGCAATTACTGGCTGGATACCTACTTTAAAGTAAAGGTAAAGGTTACCCTTCCTCGAAAGCCAGTCGAATCCGACTCTAGGGCTGGGGTGCTCATCTCTGTTTCCAAGCCGAAGAGCCAGCGCTGTCCAAAGATGTTTCTGTGGTCATGTGACCGGCATGACTAAAGGCCAAGGCGCACAGAATGTTGTTACCTTCCCACTGGAGTGATACCTATTTATCTACTTGCAATTTCTTGCTTTCGAACTGCTAGGCTGGCAGGAGCTGGGACCGGAGACCGGAGCTCACTCCGTCATGCGGCACTCGGGTCTCGAACTGCTGAACTACCGACCTTCCAACCTGCAGTTCAGCGTCTTAACCACTTGAGCCGTCGCAGCTCCTTTTATACCTACTCTACTAACCTATAAATTTAATAATTAAAGCTTTTCTACTCCGCCTTTTGTTACGACTAAAGGAGGCTTACAATAATAGCTAAAAAACCCCAAACACTCCCCCCCACGATTCCAATTAAAACCGGAATAAAATAAAAAGCCCTAAGCCTCTCCCCCACCCCAAAGCCTTAAAACATGCCTGCCATTCAAATCCTAGCAAACAGGCAGGCCTTGCAGCACCTCCCGAAGATCTCAAAGGTAGAGCTGGAGATTTGATCCCTCGATCTCTCAGCTGAGGGTTCACTTCGAGGGTCTAGTGGGGACTCATTACCCTGGGCAGTTAGGATTCGCTCCCCCAGATTGTGCATTTTGCTCTTGGCCTTCATCCAAAGCCTCCTTCAGAGGCACGAACTGTCAGAATCCAAGAGCCAGGAGACAACATCAGGGGAAGGCCTCAGCCTGGTTGGCCACTGCATGAGACCGGTAGGCCACTGCACAAAACTAGTAAGCCACTGCATGAGACAGGATGCTGGACTAGATGGACTATTGTTCTGATCCAGCAAGGCTCTTCTGATGTTCTTATGGAGACCTCGGCCTCTATGCCCTGTTGTTGGATTTCTATATGAGACAGGATGCTGGACTAGATGGACCACTGGTCTGATCCAGCAGGGCTCTTCTGATGTTCTTATTAGGGGAAGGCCTCGGCCTCTATGCCCTGATCTGGTTGGCCACTGTGTGAGACAGGATGCTGGACTAGATGGACCATTGGTCTGAAACAGCAGGCTCTTCTGATGTTCTTATGAAGACCTCAGCCTCTATGCCCCGTTGTTGGACTTCCAGAGGAACTGGATGGCCACTGTGTGAGACAGGATGCTGGACTAGATGGACCACTGGTCTGATCCAGCAGGGCTCTTCTTATGTTCTCATGATACAAAATAAAGTGGTTGTGTGAAGGAGGCCAAATGGAAATAACATGTAGGCCAGGCTCAAATTAGGGAGGATATGTTTATCAGTGGCTACCGGCCATGGTGACTGAGTGACTGAGGAGAACCTCCATATTCAGAGGCACGAGTCATCTGAATCTCAGAGCCAGGAGGCAACACCAGGGAAAGGCCTCAGCGTCTGTGCTCTGTTGTTGTCCATCCAGAGGAATCAGTTGGCCACTGTGTGAGAAACGGTGCTGGACTAGATGAACTGGTCTTCTGATGCTCTTATGGTCATCAGTCAAGAGGGCTTTGAAACCAAGGACTGAACCTGGGACCTTCCAAATACCAAGCAGGTGCTCTACCACTAAGCTGCAGCTCCTCCCGTTTCCCCTGCCCCTATTCCAGGGCCCTTTACCACAATAATTTCTTCTCACTTTCAGCGTTTTGCAGACATATCTAAATAACGGCTCAAAGTTACTCAAGACACCCCAGATGCGCCTGTCGGAATTCAAAACCAGATATTTGTTTTTCCTCCCTGTATCTTTGTAGATGCTTTATCATTTAGACGGGTGGTCTGTTCCCGGAGCTTCGTCTACCCTCTCCTGAGGCGGCCCTCCTCCCGGCCCTTAAATGAATTCAATGGTCATGAATTTCAAATGCGTTGCCTTCCAAATATTACCTTTAATATTCCCCAGTTTCCTTAGTTTTATTCCACATACATCATAAAGATCCAATCAAGCTGACGCGCCATTTACATCCCCTTTCCCGTTCGAGCTCTCTGGAAGGCAAAGCCTCTCCCGCTAACATTTTTCATTGCGAGGAACGTTTCAAAGGCAATCATGCCGAAAACGTCCAGCCCTAAATGCTCTTCACCTTTTTAAATATTATCTGTTAATGGTTCCTTTGCAAAAACTTGGGGGGACTCCGCAGTCGATCTATTAAAACAGACCTCCATCCTTCAAAGCCCAAGGCTGGACTGTGAGAAACTCCATTTTCACCTTGTGCCAATCGTCTTAATATCTAGCCTATTATAATGTCCTCCTCAGCAGTGTAACCTCCTGACACATCACTCCTCTTTAGTCCGTTCATAAGGCCTCCGCAAAACTCATAATTCTCTCCTGACAGTATCGCCGCATCACCCCTGTCCTTTGAGCCTTTTCCACAGTGCTCCGTCACTGTCGGCATCAACTTCCAGTTGAAAGTCCTCACTTTCCGAACTCTCCACGCCGACCATCTCTCTTACTTTACCTCCTGTCATGATCCTAGGCATATAATAGTGAGGCCTACAGGCTCTAGGGAGGCCTAGTGGCTCCAGAGAAGCCTGTACCAGAGTAGCTATCAGGGCCTAAAATTTCCAGGCCCCCTCTGGACTCTGTGATTGGCTAACAGAGGATTTGGAGGGAAAACTTACACTAGGCCCAACCATAAAAGGTAGGGCTGCCAACCTCCAGGTAGTACCTGGAGATTTCCTGCTATTACAACTGATCTCCGGGCGACTGAAATTGAATCTGACAAAGACGGAGGTCTTGTGCCTGAGTTGGAGTGGGCCAAGGTTAGGCAGCGGTAGATTAACCATTAAGCAGACTAAGCACGTGCTTAGGGCACCAGGGCCAAAGGGGGCACCACAAAGTTGGGAAGTGGGTGAAAAGAAAAAAAACAACAAATGAAGATTTGTAAAAAAAATATATATTGATAAAACTAGTGCAAATTGATCATGGTGCACCCTAGGGTTATCTTCTATTTTTTGTTGACGAGGTGGAGTGTCATAGGCTATGTTTAAAAGTAAAATGCATGTGTTTAGAAGTATATTGTGTTATCGTATGAATAAATTTTTGTATTGCTGCAACCTGCATTGTATAGCTGGTCAGACAGGTCAACAACTAAAATGGATTGGGTCAGTGTGGAAAGGAGGGGGGCAGCAAGACTGGTCAGTACTTAGGGTACCAGGGAGCTTTAATCCGCCCCTGCGGTTAGGAATCCCTCTCCTGACCTTTGATGGGGCACCACAGGTGCCAGCCCTGGAGGTTAGGAGCTTGGGAGTGCTCCGGGATACCTCCCTAACGATGGAGGCCCGGTAGCAGCCACTGCAAAGTCGGCCTTTTACCACCTACGGCTGATTAAGCAGTTGGTTCCCTTCCTTGAACGCAATGACCTAGCAACGGTGATCCACACATTGGTCACCTAAAGATTGGATTACTGTAACACCCTCTAAACGGGGCTGCCCTTGTCCCAAATCTGGAAGTTGCAGCTGGTGCAGACTGCAGCGGCGAGGCTGTTGTTGTGTCTTCCCATGCGGGAACACATCCAGCCCGCCCTTAAAACTCTGCACTGGCTGCCTATAGCATACCGGATACGGTTCAAGATGCTGGTTCTTACCTTTAAAGCCCTATATGGCCAGGGATCTGCTTACCTGAGGGACAGCCTTTCCCCACATGTACCCCAGCGAGCACTAAGATCGGGTTCCCAGAATCACCTGGTTCTTCCGGGGCCTAAAGAGGCCAGGCTGGCTACAACAAGAGCCAGGGCCTTTTCTGTGGTGGCCCCTCACTGGTGGAATGAGCTCCCAGGGGACATCAGGGCCCTGCAGGACCTCTTACAGTTCTGCAGGGCCTGTAAAATGGAGTTCTTCCGCCAGGCTTTTAAGTCTGGTGCCACCTCGATTGTATGGCCCTGGCCCGATTACCATCTGGGCCAAAAACTGTACCATCACTGGTACTGACAGTACCAACGGCACCACCATCCGAGGCTTTATAGCTGGTCCGGAATTTATGGACACTATTCAGTTGACAGTCGAATCGGAAGATTCACCATCTTCTAATATAAGTTATGCCTATGAAGTGTGATTTTACATTGATTGACAGTTTGAATGGGATTTTAATGCATATTTATGTATGTTGTTAGCTGCCCTGAGCCTGCCGGAAGGCAGGGAGGGCGGGATATAAATATAAATAAAATAAATGCACCTGGAGAAAAATGGCCACTTCGAATGGTGGACTTCAACTGAAGTCTCTCCCCTCCCCAAACCCCACCCTCCACAGGCTTCACCACCAAAATCTCCAGGTATTTCCCAACCTGGAGCCGGCACCACTAACAAAATGGCTGCTGGGGGGAAGAAGAGCCAACCAGCCAAAGGGAGATCATTTAAGAAACACACTAGGAAAGAGGAGAAAGAGAGAATACAACGACAACGACGTTATTCTAATCTGCCCAGCCAATTGGATCTCCGGTGGCCAATCAGAAGCTCCACAGGGCCAATGCCCCACTAGGCCCCACCCAGTTTCTACAAACACTTGGTGGGCACGAGGAAAGATGGCAGCAGGCGCCATGCTGCTCATGGGCACCACGCTGGAAGCCCTTGCAAGAGGTACACATTTTTGATACTAGCTGTAACAAAATGGCTGCCAGTCTGGTAGTCCTCTGGAGGGGGAGGTGCTCCACAGGGAACAATGGAGCTGCCCTACCTCCCTGCCTACATTTCCCAGAAGCTCTGGGGGGCGAAAGTGCGGGAAAGTAGGGACCCACTGCTGGGGCAGAGCCAGCCAGATAAAGGCTTCTGCCCTCCAGGGAGTGAGGCAGTTGGCCTTCGCCTCAGCCTTGGACGAGAGCTTCAAGGGGGTGGCGTACAGGTGGGACTCCTGTGACCTCAGACTCTGTGGGCAATCCAGGCTGCTATAAATCGTGGTGGAGAGCCAGGAGGGTGGCAGTACTGGTGACCAGTCCTGAGGAGGGCTGGAGTTTCTCTCCAACAACAAGGGGGAGGGCGGACAGCAAATCCTATCCTGAGGCCACAATCTCCAGAGGTAGAGAGGATGTGTGTAGGGACAAAGGAACTGCGTTTTGATCCTGTTTATTTTCTGCCCGGTTGTGCTGAAGTGCCCGTTATTTTCTGTGCCTAACCTTGTATACAGTTTAACTAAACCTTCTTCTTGAGTTATAAGACCTGGTAGTGCCTTGACCACAGAGTCCTCCCTGTGCAGCACGTTACCAGAGGCAAAGGAGGCCAAGGAACCCAAATGGGCCCAAATTGGAGGGGTTGACCACTCTCCAGGGGGTACCCAAAGATTGAGGTACCCATTTTCCCGGGTTGGGGAATCAGCCAGAGGAGTCTCACTGTCCCTCTAGAAAGTCAATATAAATTCAGTGAGTGGTGGTAGCAACTAAGGAAGGAAAACAGTCCCACCAGAGAGGGTGGGCAGGCGAAAACAGGGGCTCGCGAGCCACAGAATGGCTGCTGAGTCTCCCAGGGCTGAGGGCGGGTCCCCGTTTCACCACACTAGGTTCCAAATCTGGTTACTTGAAATGGACACGCTTGGTACAAGAAGAGAACAATTCCGACTCCCGGCACTTCCAAGGTTAAGCAAGGAGGAAAATTCTGAAGCGACCACGTGAGGCACAGTCACACAAAAGGAATAATTATGTCTTCCGAGTCCCATCCGACCGAACATGGATGATTGATCCCCTGAATGTCACCTGCGCAGGTTAATCCCTTCCTGATGATTCTCCCGGGGAACGGGAGTTACGACGATCTCTGATTAATAACTCATCTTTGTTTTCTCGTTCTGCTGAATCGCCGCTAATGCATTACCAATGACAGTTTATAAAGGACAGTCCTCTCTTTCACTCTGTCTCGGCTTTCAGTAAGACGGAGAGCCTCGTCCGGTGACTCAGATACGGCTCTGCATTACTCTCTCCACCCATCTCCTGTTCCTACACAGACCACTAGATGTTTCCTTTTCTTCACTGGACTCTCTTCCGGGAAAGAGAGAATTAGGGTGTGCCCAGTGTAGACCTCCAACACCCAACAATGTATCAAAAGGGCCATTTCGTTCCTTGTGGGCCCCTCACTCTTAGGAAGAAGTTACACACAAAGTGTTAAGCCTATGGCAACTTCATGATCGAGCCTCATCTATGGCCTTACCCCATCCGGATGTATTACATTTATTTTATTCATTTGACTAGGAATAAGGCCCGTTGTGGAAATAAATACAACGGGCTCTAGAAAGAGGCTCTGGGAAAGTGCCCCAGCTTTGGGCACTCAGTGACAATTTGCTGTGGTAATCTCAGCAGGGTATAATGACAGAGTCCACCATTTTCTCCAGAGGAACTGATCTTTGCTACCTGAAGTGGAGTAGTAATTTTGAGTGATCTCCAGCCCACCCCCAAGATTGGTAACAGTAGTTCCCCAGGATGGAGTGGCTGGTTTGGAGGGTGGAGTCTATGGCACTGTACCTGTCTGAGGTCCCACCCCTCCTCAACACTCACCCTCTCCAGGTTCGACCCCTCAAATCTCCAGGAATTTCCCAACCTGGAGTTGACAACCCTATCTCCCTCCCAGCCAACCATCAACCTACCTTTAATTTTCCATCTCCTCCCCCATCCCTCCTACAGAGCAGTTGTAATTCTGAGTGATCTCCAGCCACCACCTGGAGATTGGCAACAATGGCTCCCCATCAGGGAATGGCTGGATTGGAGGGTGGAGTCTATGGCATCGTATGTGTCTGAGGTGCCACCCCTCCTCAAACCTCACCCTCTCCAGGCTCCATCCCTCAAATCTCCAGGAATTGCCCACCTGGAGTTGGCAACCTGATCAGGACTGGGCCCAGTGAGTTTTCTCCCAAAGGCCAACATAGGTGTGGAAAGGGCCTTTTGCTGACAGAGGAGAAAGTACAGGTGCCAACTTTGATTAGGGAAATACCTGGAGATTTGGGGGGTGGTTCCTGTGGAGGGCAGCATTTGGGGTGTGTGTGGAAGGACTCAGCAGGGTATAATGACATAGAGTCTACCCTCCAAAGCAACCATTTTCTCCCGGGGAACTGATCTCTGTCATCTGGAGGTCAACTGTAACAGTGGGAGATCTCCAGGTCCCACCCGGAGATTGGCAACCCTGGGGGAAAGTCAGCCGCACAGCAGGGAGTTGAAGAAAATGGTTTGATGGTCGCTGGCCCACCTCGTTAGCCAGCCAGCCAGCCAGCCATGCTGAAGCTAAGCAGGAGAAAGAGCCTTTTCCCATTTATTCTGACAGGAAAGTGGCCGTTGGGGAGGGGGTTATGGGCAGGGAGGGGGTTATGCTGAAAGTCCTTTGTTTTTTTACTCACAGAACCAAGCTTGGCTGCCTACCAACAGGAGTCAAGAGAACTGTCTTCCTCAGGAGAGAGAGCTGTCTGCCAAGGGGAGTGGGTGGGGAAGAGGAGCAGACCCAGCACCCGGCCAATGGCACGCGAGTACTCTTGAGTGGCGGCTGATGGGCCAATGGCTGAGGGAGGGCATTTTACAGCCAATGGGAGCACATGGAATCTTGAGAAACCAAAAGATAATTATGTATAAGGAGAGATTTGTACCCTGCCCTCCCCGCCAAGCAGGCGCAGGGCGGCTCACAGTCAATACATAAATATTGACTCTATTCTGCTATGGTCAGGCCTCACCTGGAGTCCTGTGTCCAGGTTTGGGCACCACATTTTAGGAAGGATGTTGACCAGCTCAAGCATATCCAGAGGAGGGCAAACAGGATGGTGAGAGGGTTGGAATCCAAGTCTTATGAGGAAAGGCTGAACATGATTGCAGTCTTTAAGTATCTGAAGGACTGTCATGTAGAACACGGAGCAGATCTTTTCTCTCTTGCTCCGGATTGCAAGACTAGATCTAATGGGTGGAAATTACAAGGGAGTCGATACCAGCTAAATGTCAGGAGAAACGTCCTAACTGTAAGAGCGGTTGAGCAGTGGCACAGACTGCCTCAGGAGGTGGTGGATGCTCCTTCCCTGGACATTTTCAAGCGGAGGCTGGACGACCATCTTTTGGGTATGTTGTAGGTATGTAGGGCTATCTTTTGGCTATGCTCCTGCAAAGTGCAGGGGGTTGGACTAGATGACCTGCAAGGTCCCTTCCAACTCTAACATTCTATGATTCTATGAAATAACAATTAAAACCACATAAAATCCTCAAAAAACAGTTCAAGTTATAATGAATACAAATTCATAAAGTGCTGGCGATGATTAATTAGTTGCTTGAGATGGCTTACTTTAAGAGTATACCCAGAGGTCTAACAGTCATTCTGCTCATGGTCTTCCTGCGGCACAGGCTAGATGTCAAAACCAAGGGCCAGGGCTCTATAGTGGTGGCAGCTCCTTAGCTTCTGGGAGGGCTTCTGGTGCCCTGGCCCCACTGCTGGACCTCCTGATGGCACCTGGTATATTTTGGCCGCTGTGTGACAGAGTGTTGGACTAGATGGGCCATTGGCCTGATTCAACATTGGCTTCTCTTATGTTCTTATGTTAGCTGAAAGCCTGGTGGAAGAGTTCCGTCTTGCAGGCTCTGTGGAACAGCAAAAGATCCCGCAGGGCCCTGATCTCCTCCGGGAGCTCACACATCTAACAGTCAGGACCTACTTGCGATACTGAAACCGGATGGACTGAATTTACCAGAACTACTTGTTTGCTCCCGGACAGATAAAATAAAACAATGGACATCTGCCATTCAATCTTAATAGCACTGGATTTGTTGCAGGATATGTGTCTTGACCTGGGCGGGCCAGACTTGCCCGATCTTAAGAACCTAAGATGAGCCCTGCTTGAATGGACCAGTGGTCCATCTAATCCAGCATCACATCACGTTGATGCGGTCTGAACTGGCAGAGACGGACCAAGAGAGAGATCTTGGAGTCATAGTGGATAACTCAATGAAAATGTCTAGACAGTGTGCAGCTGCAATAAAGAAGGCCAACGCTATGCTGGGGATTATTAGGAAGGGAATTGAAAACAAATCAGCCAGTATCATCATGCCCCTGTATAAATCACTGGTGCGACCTCATTTGGAATACTGTGTACAGTTCTGGTCGCCACATCTCAAAAAGGATATTATAGCATTGGAAAAAAGTGCAGAGAAGGGCAACTAGAATGATAAAAGGGTTGGAACACTTTCCCTATGAAGAAAGGTTAAAATGCTTGGGGCTCTTCAGCTTGGAGAAACGACGGCTGAGGGGTGACATGATCGAGGTTTATAAGATTATGAATGGGATTGAGCAAGTTGAGAAAGAAGTACTTTTCTCCCTTTCTCACAATACAAGAACTCATGGGCACTCCATGAAATTGCTGAGCAGTCGGGTTAGAACAGATAAAAGGAAATACTTCTTCACCCAAAGAGTGATTAACATATGGAATTCACTGCCACAGGAGGTGGTGGCAGCTACAAGCATGGACAGTTTCAAGAAGGAATTAGATAAACATATGGAGCAGAAGTCCATCAGTGGCTATTAGCCACAGGGTATCGATGGGAACTCTCAGTCTGGGGCAGGTGATGCACTCTATTCTTGGTGCTGGAGGGGGCAGCAGTGGGAGGGCTTCTGGTGTCCTGGCCCCACTGCTGGACCTCCTGATGGCACCTGGTATTTTTGGCCGCTGTGTGACAGAGTGTTGGACTAGATGGGCCATTGGCCTGATTCAACATTGGCTTCTCTTATGTTCTTATCTCATACAGTGGCCAACCTCTGGATGGCCAACAACACTATTTAAATTTCAGGTCCTTCCATTCTGTTTCAGTCAAAGACGAATACCATGTTGAAGGTTTCATGGAGGGGGGAAATGGTATATTTTGAGGAAAACTCTGAAGGAAGACAAGTAATATAGTGCAGGTGTTCTGGAAGAGAGGTCCTACTTGGCACAGTACATCATAGAATCATAGAGTTGGAAAGGGCCATGCTGGCCATCTAGTCCAACCCCCTGCTCAGTGCCGGATCAGTCTAGAGCATCCCGGACAAGTGTTTGTCCACCCGCTGCTTGAAGACTGCCAGGGAGGGAGGCTCACCACCTCCCCGAGCAGCTGATTCCACTGTGGCAGAACTCTGACTGTCAAAAAGCTTCTCCTAATATCCGACCGGTACCTTCCTGCCCTTAATTTCAACATTCTTGTGAGTCCTCTCCTCCGCTGCCCACAGGAACAGCTCCCTGCCCTCCTCTGAGAGACAGCCCTTCGAAGAATTCAAGAGAGCCATCCTGTCCCCCCCTCAACCTCCTCCAGACTGAACATTCTCCAAGTCCCTCAGCCTTTCCTCACATACTGGCACGTGGAATGAAGAGGATAGAGATGGAGGAGGAACTGGCACAAAGATTCGGGGGAAGCAAGTGGAAATGGCAGGGAGTTCCGACAGTTACAACGTAGTCTCGGTTTCTGAAGAGGGATTCGGCGAGGGTGAGAGGGAAAAGATTCCACACGCAATGGCCGCAGACAGCTGGGAGAACAGGGCCAGCCACCCGCTCTAAAGTCAATGACAGATTAGCTGATGACCCTAGTGCCGTGGCTTTATCACTCTTACCTGCGCAGGTGAAGGAAAGCCGTGTAGCACTGCTTGCGGAACTCCTGATACTGCTCGCTCTGCGTCCCTCCCATGCCTTCCACCATCTCCTTATTCAGCTTCATCGGCGGAGGAAGAGGCTTCGGGTCCCGGCCCAAAATGTAGCCAAAATCGATGTGGAAAAGCTTACCTGTGTCGGGAGAGGGGATTCAAAGGTTCAGCTAATTAGATTTATAGCCAGAGCAGCACCAGTTTTATGTAGTGGTTAATTTTGTAGTGGTTATGTGCACGGACTCTAATCTGGGGGAATCCGGGTTTGATTCCCCACTCCTCCACTTGCACCTGCTTAGATGACCTTGGGCAAGCCATAGTTCTGTCAGAGCTGTCCTTGAAAAAGAGCAGTTTCTGTCAGAGCTCTCTCAGCCCCCACCTACCTCACAGGGTGTCTGTTGTGGGGAGGGGAAGGGAAAGGAGTTTCTAAGCTGCTCTGAGACTCCTTTGGGCAGTGAAGGGCGGGGTATAAATCCAATCTCTTCTTCTTCTTCTACCTCACAGGGTGTCTGTTGTGGGGAGGGGAAGGGAAAGGAGTTTGTAAGCCGCTCTGAGACTCCTTTGGGTAGTGAAGGGCGGGGTATAAATCCAATCTCTTCTTCTTCTTCTACCTCACAGGGTGCCTGTTGTGGGGAGGGGAAGGGAAAGGAGATTATAAGCCGCTCTGAGACTCCTTTGGGTAGAGAAGGGCGGGGTATAAATCCAATCTCTTCTTCTTCTTCTACCTCACAGGGTGTCTGTTGTGGGGAGGGGAAAGGGAAGGAGTTTGTAAGCCGCTCTGAGACTCCTTTGGGTAGTGAAGGGCGGGGTATAAATCCAATCTCTTCTTCTTCTTCTACCTCACAGGGTGCCTGTTGTGGGGAGGGGAAGAGAAAGGAGTTGGCAAGCCACTCTGAGACTCCTTTGGGTAGTGAAAGGCGGGGTATAAATCCAATCTCTTCTCTTCTACCTCGATAACTACGCTGTGCACACTTGCAGTAGTGCCCCCACATGGTGAACCCCCCCCCCTCTCCCTCATATCCTTTCTGAGGTGGAAACAAGTCATATTTGGTCATGGTTGCCTGCCAGAAGAAGGAGGTGCCATTTAGTGGCAATCGCAGCCAACTCATGGTGATTCCAACTATGGGGCCTTCCAGGCAAGAGACGAACAAAGATGATTTCACCAATGCCTTCCCTAGCATACCAACCCCAATCTCCCGTCCAAGTATTGACTGTGGCTGACCCTGCTTAGCTCCCAAGCTCCAACAAGCCTGGGTTAAACAGCAATAGAGAAGGTAGAGGGGGAAAAAAAGTACTTTTCTCCCTTTCTCACAATACAAGAACGGGTGGGCACTCCATGAAATTAATGAGCAGTATGTTTAGAACAGAGAAAAGGAAGCACTTCCCCCAACGATTACTGAACATGTGCGATTCACAGCCGCAGGAGGTGGTGGAAGCTACAAGCACAGACAGCTTCAAGAGGGGACTGAAGAAACATATGGGGCAGAGGTCCATCAGTGGTTATTAGCCACAAGGCATGGATGGAACGCTACTTCTGGGGCAGTGATGCTCTGTATTCTTGCTGCTTGGGGGGCCACAGTGGGAGGGCTTCTGGAGTTCTGGCCCTGCTGGTGGACCTCCTGATGGCATCTGGGTTTTGGCCATGGTGTGACCCAGAGTGTTGGACTAGACAGGCCACTAGCCCGATCCAATACGGCTTCCCTTATGTTCTTGTTTGCTGTAGTGGTTAAGTGCGCGGACTCTAATATGGGAGAACTGGGTTTGATTCCCCACTCCTCCACTTGCAGCTGCTGGATGTCCTTGGGCAAGCCATAGTTCTGACAAGAGCTGTCCTTGAAAGAGCAGTTCTTGAAAGAGCTCTCTCAGCCCCACCTACCTCACAGGTTGTCTGTTGTGGGGAGGGGAATGGAAAGGAGTTTATAAGCCGCTTTAAGACTCTGAGTGAAAGGTGGGGTATGAATCCAGTCACCTCCTCCTCCTCCTCTCTTCTTAAGAATGTAAGAGAAGCCAATGTTGGATCAGGCCAAAGGCCCATCTAGTCCAACACTCTGTCACACAGTGGCCAAAAATACCAGGTGCCATCAGGAGGTCCAGCAGTGGGGCCAGGACACTAGAAGCCCTCCCACTGTTGACCCCCCAGGCACCAAGAATACAGAGCATCACTTGCCCCAGAGTCCCTATCTATACCTTGTGGCTAATAGCCACTGATGGACCTCTACTCCATATGTTTATCTAATTCCCTCTTGAAGCCGTCCAGGCTTGTAGCTGCCGCCTCCTCCTGTGGCAGTGAATTCCAAGTGTTAATCACTCTTTGGGTGAAGTAGTACTTCCTTTTATCCGTTCTAACCCGACTGCTCAGCAATTTTATTGAGTGCCCATGAGTTCTTGTATTGTGAGAAAGGGAGAAAAGTACCTCTTTCTCCACCTGCTCTGTCCCATGTATAATCTTATAAACCTCGATCATGTCACCCCTCAGCTGTCGTTTCTCCAAGCTAAAGAGCCCCAAGTGCTTTAACCTTTCTTCATAGGGAAAGTGTTCCAACCCTTTTATCATTCTAGTTGCTCTCTTCTGCACTTTCCCCAAAGCTATAATATCCTTTTTAAGGTGTGGTGACCAGAACTGTACACAGTTCTTCTTCTTCATCTTCTTCTTGTTCTTCGTTCAGTAAGAGTAATTCTGTAGTTACACCATGGAATCAGCTCACCCTCACTGGCAGTCTTCAGGCAGTCGCTGGATGAATGCTTACCAAGGTTGCTTTCGGCTGATCCTACACTGGTCCCAATGGCCTGTAGGGCCCCCTTCCAACTCTATGATCCTATGTATCTTGAGTGGAAAATCCACACCCCCCCAAAAAAAACAAATACCATTGGTTTCAGCCCATTCTGTGTAACTGTACAATGAAAAGGTGAAGTTGCTTCTGCTGGAGCACACATCACTTATTCAGGATGAGGTAGGAGGGGGGGCAAGACCGAAGGAAGAGGTTGACAATTTCAGGGGTCGGAGTAAAATGCTATCTGGGTGCATTCCGTAATGCTGCATTTTACAGCAGTGGAACGGAAACGAGACTGCGGAGGCATAAATCCTCAGGACTGTAAATCCAAAGCCCATTTAGCAGAAAGGGATTTACTTCTGAGTAAAGGTCCTTTAAAGTGGGCTGGCCGAGCGCCGTAAAATAAGCAGCCAGTGTGTGACCTAACCAATAATGGCTCTGGAGAAGGAGAGGGAGACGAAGAGGAAGAAGAGAAAGAGGAAGAGGAAGAACAAGAAGAAGAAGAAGAGGAGGAGGAGGAGGAGATTGAATTTATACCCCGCCCTTCACTACCCAAAGGAGTCTCAGAGTGGTTAACAAATTCCCTTCCCTTCCCCTCCCCACAACAGACACCCTGAGAGAGCTCTTTCGAGGACTGCCCTTTCAAGGACAGCTCTGACAGAACTGGGGCTTGCCCAAGGTCATCCAGCAAGTGCTAGTGGAGGAGTGGGGAATCAAACCGGGTTCTCCCAGACTAGAGTCCGCGCACTTGACCACTACACCAAACTGGCTCTCCCTCTCAGTAGCTCCATTCCTCCAGGCTATTTAGTTTGGAAAGACAGAAGATCCCAACCGTGGGTCTTCTTGTGTCCAATCTGGCGTGGCCCAGAGTCTCCCTGCAAACACCGAAGACCTCAGACCAACAAGGTAAATTGCTAGAGAGGCCTCCACAGTCTACTGCCAGGAGTTCAATTGGGGAAAACAAGAAACACTAGATCAGGGGTGGCCAAACCGTGGCTCGGGAGCCACATGTGGCTCTTTCACATATATCGTGCGGCTCCCGGCAGGGCAGCGGGAGAAGCAAAGGGGAGGCGTGCCCCTCTGATCGGTCTTCCCTTCCCCAGCCTGTGTTCCCCTCCCTGGGTAGGCTTGAGGTGGGGGGGAGCAGAGAAAGAAATTTCAACAGGAAAGAAGAGAGTTTAAAAATAATTACGGCATGGTTTCCTGTCCTGAAAAACACAAAAGGCTCTACACCTGACAACAGCGCTACAGATAGGATTAGAATACCAATAGCCAAAAGAACCTCCTCAGGAAACAGGAAACCTCTTCAGGAAACAATCCATACACAAAAGAACCTCTTCAGGAAAGCTCCTCCATTAGTATGTCCATGCCCGGGGAACTCCTTCAAGATAATGACTCAGCCCTACCCCACCTTTCAGGGTAGATATAAATTACCTGCCTATCATTTTTCTTCTCACCTTGACACAGAGAGTACTCCATCTTTCTATATTATACCCCTGAGGATGCCAGTCACAGCTACTGGCAAAACGCCAGGTCCTACAATGCCAAAACCACGGCCACACAACCCAGAAAATCTACAACAGCTAAAGGTAAAGGTTCCCTTGCTCGAAAGCCAGTTGAATCGGACTCTAGGGTTGCAGTACTCATCTCCATTTCCAAGCTGAGGAGCCAGCGCTATCCATAGATGTTTCTGTGGTCATGTGGCTAACATGACTAGATGCCGAGGCGCACAGAATGCTGTTACCTTCCCACCGGAGTGATACCTATTTATCTACTTGCAATTTCTTGCTTTCGAACTACTAGGTTGGCAGAAGCTGGGACCAGAGACGGGAGCTCACTCCGTCATGAGGCACTCCGGTCTCAAACTGCTGAACTACCGACCTTCCAGCCTGCAATTCAGCATCTTAACCACTTGAGCCACCGCAGCTAAATAACTTTAAATTAATTCTCAAAGCCCCCCCACCCAGCTGGCTTGGAGAAGGCATTTGTCTCTTTAGATCCCTTCTCCAAGCCAAGCCGGCTAGTGTGGCGGCATGTGTGTGTGTGCTGGAGAACACATTAAAAGTTAACTTTGCTTTCTTTCCATTTCTCCCTTCCTCCCCATTTATTTGCTTTCTTTCCACCTTTCTCTTTTTCTCCCTCATCCCCCTCCCTCATCTATTTGCTTTCTTTGTTTCTCTCTCTCTCTTTCCACCTCTTTCATTCTTTCTTTCCACCTCTCTCTTTCTCTCTCTCCTTGACAAAGAAATATCATTAGCAAACAAAGAACTACCATTGGACAGAGAAATATCATTATCATTATCTGTTTTTACCCCTTTTGGTTCTTTATTTTCGGCAGTCTCATTTAATGTTAACAAAAAGCAAAACTGCATATTTCCCAATAAAAAACATGTGCGTAATATTTGCTCATGCCTTTCGGCTCTCAAACACCTGACATTTGTTCAGCAATTTTGGGCACCCCTGCACTAGATGTTCTTTTTGTTTGATCCAGCAAAGCTCTTCTGACATTTTTACTTGAAGAACAATATTTTGCATTTTGTAATGGCCAATGGCTAAATACAATAAACTACTTGACTTGACTTGAAGAACTGGTTTAAGGGTGAGCGAGGCTAAGGGGAGGGGCTGTGGCTCAGTGGCAGAGCATCTGCTTGACATTGAAGAAGGTCCCGGGTTCAATCCCTGGCATCTCCAGTTCAAAGGGCCAGGTGGTCGGTGAAGGGAAAGACCTCAAACGGAGACCCATGAGAGCGTCTGCCACTAAGACTAGTAAGTATTGACCTTGATAGACCAATGGTCCAACTCAACAGAGGTCAGGCACGTTTAGAGTGGCCAGGGTTCAGTGGACGAGCATTTGCCTGCTTGGTATGCAAAAGGTCCCAGGTTAAATCCCTGGCATCTCCAGTTAAAAAGGACCAGGCGTTAGTGACGTGAAAGACCTCTGCCTGAGACACTGGAGGGCTGCTCCCAGTCTGAGTAGACAATAGTGATCTTGATGGACCAATGGTCCAACTCAGGAGATGGGGACTTCATTTAGAGTGGGGGCAGGACTCTGTGACACAGCATGTATCTGCCTGGCATGGAGAAACTCCCAGATTCAATCCCCAGCATCTCCAGTTAAAAGGACCTGGTGGTACGTGATGTGAAAGATCTCAGACCCTGGAGAGCCACTGCCGGTCTGAGTAGACGATACAGAACTTGACGGACCGATGGTCTGAGTCAGTATAAGCCAGCTCCATGTGTTCATATGAGGAACACTTCCTGGCAAAGCCAATCCAGTTTAAACTACAAGGATTAGATAGATTCATGGAGGATGTCTATCGATGGCTACTAGTCATGGTGACTAAAGGGAACTACTGTGTTCAGAGGCAGTTAGCCTCTGAATCCCAGAGCCAGGAGGCAACATCAGAGGAAGGTCTCTATGCCCTGTTGATGGCAATTCAGAGGAACTGGTTGGCCACTGTGTGAGATGGAATGCTGGACTGCTCTTATCCAGCAGGGCTGTTCTTATGATCTTCTGAAGGCCTCAGCCTCTATGTCCTGTTGTTGGCCCTCCAGAACAACTGGTTGGCCACTGTGTGAGACAGGATGCTGGACTAGATGGACCACTGGTCTGATCCAGCAGGGCTCTTCTGATGTCCTTATGCAGGCCTTGGCCTCCATGCCCTGTTGCTGGCCCTCCAGAGGAACTGGCTGGCCACTGTGTGAGACAGGATGCTGGACTAGATGGACCACTGCTTAATCCAGCAGGGCTCTTCTGATGTCCTTATGCAGGCCTTGGCCTCTCTGCCCTGTTGTTGGCCCTCCAGAGGAACTGGTTGGCCACTGTGTGAGACAGGATGCTGGACTAGATGAACCACTGGTCTGATCCAGCAGGGCTCTTCTGATGTCCTTATGAAGGCCTTGGCCTCTCTGCCCTGTTGTTGGCCCTCCAGAGGAACTGGTTGGCCACTGTGTGAGACAGGACGCTGGACTAGATGGACCACTGGTCTGATCCAGCAGGGCTCTTCTGATGTCCTTATGCAGGCCTTGGCCTCTCTGCCCTGTTGTTGGCCCTCCAGAGGAACTGGTTGGCCACTGTGTGAGACAGGATGCTGGACTGGATGGACCACTGATTTGATCCAGCAGGGCTCTTCTTATGTTCTTATTAACCTCCCTTCCCCTGTTCTCGCCTGCCCCTGCTGAGGGACTGAAACAACATGTTGCCCATGTGACTCCCCCTCCCTTTCTCAAGAGGAGCAAGCTCTGATTCTATCATGCACGGTAACCCTCCTTACTGAATCATGAACATTATAAGGAGCTCCACCTTTCTGCTCCCCCATTTCCAGCTTGTCACGGTGATGTCTAGAGATACTTGTATTATTTTCTTAAATGACAACAGAACAGCTCTCGTGGCTGTAATTACATTTCCTTCCAGCCCTGTACACGGGGAATAAGAGGTGTTAATTAATCTTAGTCCTATTTGCATACAGAGCCGGGAGTGTAGCATTCTCTCCCACATGGTTTGAAAGCCGTCAGATCAACAGCGGTGACGGGCACAGGAGCGAACATATTAACAGAGGGCACCAGGTTTTATAAAACAGAAGAAGAAGAGGAAGAGATTGGATTTTATACCCCACACTTCACTACCCGACAGAGTCTCAGAGCAGCTTACAATCGCCTTTCCCTTCCCCTCCCCACAACAGACACCCTGTGAGGTAGGTGGGGCTGAGGGAGCTCTGAGAGAACTTCTCGTGAGAGAACAGCTCTTGAGAGAACTTGTGACTGACCCAAGGTCACACCACCAGCTGCATATGGAGGAGTGGGGAATCAAACCCGGTTCTCCCAGATTAGAGTCCGCGCTCTTAACCACTACACCAAATTGGCTCTCTGCACCAAAATATGCATCTTTGCTTGTGAAACTTGAAAAAGAACAGTTGATATTTATTGGGGTGGGGGGAGATGCTGCTGAGACTGCCTTACATAAAATTACCAAGTCCCTTGTGGCCACTGGCGGGGGATGGGGGTAGGGTTTTGGAGATTTGGGGATGGAGACTGGGGGAGATAGAAACCTCAGTGGGGTACACCTCCAAGGGATACATTTTCTCCAGGGGAACCGATATCTGTAGTCTGGAGATGAGCTATAATCCCTGGAGATCCCCAGGAGACCCACCTGTAGGCTGGTATCTCTAGTCCCAAAGTAGAAAAGTATATACAAAACAGGGGTCTCCAACATGGTGCCCGTGGGCACCATGGGACCCGCTGACACCTTTGCTGGTGCCCATCAAGTGTTTTCTGGAAGCAGACGGGATCAAATGGGGCTCTTGCCCAGCAAGGGTTCTGATTGGCCACTGGAGATCCAATTAGCTGGGTGCATTAAAATAACATTGTTTCAGCAGCATCTGCCACTACAGTGTTGGTTTTATTCTCCCTCACTACTCGTTTCCAGTGCATTTTTAAAATTACTCATCTTCTCCCTGGTGCTTAGGCTTCCTCCTGCGTCAGCCATTTTGTAGCTGGCTCCGCCTCCCAAGGCAGCCATTTTGTGGTTGTGCCCACCACCCTGTGCCTGAATCCCAGAGGTGTCCACGGGTTCAGAAAGGTTGGGGACCCCTGATATAAAACATTTATTATTATTATTGTTGTTGTTGTTGTTGTTGTTATTATTGTTATTATTATTATCATTATTATCATCATCATCATCCCACCCTGCAGGCAGGCTCTGGGTGATTTGCCGCCTATAAAACATTTAATATACAGTCAGTATATATAATTAAGTTTGCCACCAGTAAGTCAATAATTTAAAACTGATCCAAGATGGTGATATATCAATCCGCTTTTACCGGCCACACCACTGTACCCCACGGCAGGGCAGGGCAGGGTATGTGGGAGCCATAGAAGAAAAGAGAGAGGGTGTCCGTCTTAACCTCCCATTGCTGCCCTCAGCAAAAAGCCTGGTGGAACTTCTCTGCCTTACATGGCCCTGATGTTCTTCAGCAAAGAGTTCCACCAGGTTGGGGCCAGGACCGAGAAGGCCCTGCCTCTGGTCGAGGACAGTCGGACCTCCCTAGGGTTGGGGATCACCAGCAAGTTGTTACTAGCCAATCTTAGCATTCTTCTGGGGACATTTTGGAGGAGACATTCCCGAAGGTCCAACACAGTCAAGGGCAACTCACATTTTGCACCACATGTAGTCAAATCCAAGTTTTGCACCCAGCTAAATTCTTTACCTTATATGACACTAATAAGGGTGTCTGCATTTTTCTTTTTTTGCATAAATATATCTGCAAGGCGAAGCGACGTTGACGAAAGAAGTCTGACCAGCTGGTCTACCAGTCTCTCTCAGGGCTGGCTACTCCATGTTAGGAAATTTCCTGAGATTTGGGGGCGGAGCCAGGGAAAGGAGGGGGTCTGCAACCACACAGCTAGATTCGAGTGCAGTAGAGCCTTAGGGACCAAGCAGGTTTTCGGAGTATAAGATTTTGAGACTCAAAGCTCCCTTCGTCTCTCAATAAAGGGAGCTTTGGCTCTCGAAATCTCGTTCCCCGAAAATTCGGTTGGTCCCTAAGGGACTTCTGGACACGAATCTGGCTGTTCTGCTGCGTAGGTTTATCGAGATGGAAAATAGAGTAAGGCAGAAATCGCACACACCGCCCTATGAAAAGAAGCGGGATAATAATGTGACAGACAGACAGATGGCTGAAAAAGGGGAACCAGGCAAATTTATGTGCACGAAATCTATCGACAGCTATCAGTCACATTAGTTAAACTGACCCTCTGTGCTTCTCCGAACACATGTTACGGGGGGCAGGGGGGCACCCGTGAACCCATGCTGGGTTCCCCATTAGACGTCAATGCTTGGGGCTCTTTAGCTTGGAGAAACGACGGCTGAGAGGTGACATGATCGAGGTTTATAAGATTATGAATGGGATTGAGCAGGTTGAGAAAGAAGTACTTTTCTCCCTTTCTCACAATACAAGAACTCGTGGTCACTCCATGAAATTGCTGAGCAGTCGGGTTAGAACAGATAAAAGGAAATACTTCTTCACCCAAAGAGTGATTAACATATGGAATTCACTGCCACAGGAGGTCGTGGCAGCTGCAAGCATGGTCAGTTTCAAGAGGAAATTAGATAAACATATGGAGCAGAAGTCCACCAGTGGCTATTAGCCACAGGGTATAGATGGGAACTCTCAGTCTGGGGCAGGTGATGCACTCTATTCTTGTTGCTGGAGGGGCAGCAGTGGGAGGGCTTCTGGTGCCCTGGCCCCACTGCTGGACCTCCTGGTGGCACCTGGTATATTTTGGCCGCTGTGTGACAGAGTGTTGGACTAGATGGGCCATTGGCCTGATTCAACATTGGCTTCTCTTATGTTCTTATGTTCTTATGTCAACTATTTCCAGCACCAGTCTCCTTTCACTCGCTGTATTTCACACGCACAAATGCGTCCTGCCTCTTGTCGAAGAGCTATTTTTAACCGTTGGCATCAAGTGATTCGAGTCTGACAAATTTCAAACAAGAAGCAGTTCTCCTGTTTGCGGGGGGGGGGGCAAGAGGGGGGAAGAAAACCCACAGCAATTCATTGACAGGAACAAATCTCTCGGAGGTATCTTAGAGGGCTTTCTTTCTACCCCAAATAAGCAGTCTAGGAAGACAGCTGAGAAACTCAGGGACTCTGGAAGAGGTTTCTTACCAGGGAAGGTCACGGCCTACGGAGAGGAGACATCTCAAACTAGAGAAGCCGACTGTCTACGCTGGCAGGGGAAGGAAACAAAGCAAATGCTATCCTCAGCCAAAGAATGAATATCTTGGAATTCGCTGCTATTGGTTTCAGTGACTGAATGCCTGAGGATGAAATTCTAACAAAACAGAGTATGGGGGAGGCAGGCCCATTGCCGGGATTTTGTGGCTTGTGGGGCAATTTTTTTCTTCTTCTGGTGGGGCTGAAGTTCTCAGTGCAGACAGAAAAGCCGCTTAAGCAAACAGAATGCTATGACCAGGCTAGATCCCTAAATTGCAAGCTGTCAACCACTTTAGGGGACAGTTCTCAGCTGCTGCAAGTTAAATCACTTCTGCCAGCCTGAGCAGCAATTCTGATAAAAAGCCAGCAGGTGGGGTTGATGACTTCTATGGTCAAGAAAGCTAACACGTAGGCAGAAGGACTCTCTCCAAGGAGACCAGTTTCTTGACACAGAGTTAGAAGGGATCCTAGAGGTCACCTACTCCAACCCCCTTGTTCAGTGTGGGAATTAGTCAACTACAGCACCCTCTGCTAAAAGGAGCACATACCTTTTTTAAAAATGTTTTTAAATGATTGAAAAAAAGCATTTACAGGAGAAATTCTTGTGGGGCTGTGCCTTTAAGAAAGGGGGCGGAGCCCCCCAAAAGTCCACCTTAGCACCTTTTCCATTAAACTGTTGTTTTTGCTAACACAAGTCATCACAAAATAAACTGGGTCCTAGTCTTCCCAAATTATCAAAAAAGTAGACAAGGAACAGGAAATCAGAGAGTCCCAGAACAATCTCTGCTCTGAGAAGCCAACACCTGGAGGTACTACTACCTACAGTTTTGAATGCTCCCTCATTAAAAATAAACAAAAACCCTCTCTGCACGTGTGTGTTGTATGTGCCATCAAGTTACTTCTGACTTATGGGGACTCTATGAATTAATTTCCCTGACCTGGATGGTCCAGGCTAGTGTGATCCCATCAGACCTGCGAAGCTAAGCAGGGTCGGCCCTGGTCAGTACTTGGATGGGAGACCACCAAGGAAGTCCAGGGTTGCTACAAAAAGGCCGGCAACGGCAAGCCACCTCTGTTTGTCTCTTGCCTCGAAAACTCTATATAGCCACGATGAGTCGGTTGCAACCTGATGGCACTTCACTCACCCCCCCCCTATAATTGACTTCCAAAACATCCCATCACTAACTCAGGTCTTGCAAACTTAAGGCTGTGGCTGCCTTTATTGAGTTGTCCCATCTTTGTGCAAGGAGAAAACTAAAAAAAAAAAGAGGAAAAGGTTTGCGGCTCTTTCCCTTCATTGCTGGCTTTCTGCTTGCAAGGAGTCTCACATTAATACAAATGTCCATCCCCAATTGTAGGAGGAAAAGTCGATTCTAACAGCAATCGCATAATCAAATGCCGGGGGGGGGGAGAGAGAGAGAATAAATATCCCTTCACAAAGAAGAGCTGACAGGGAGAAGAATTCTAGTTTAAGGTTATTCTAGTGGTGCCAGCTTCCAGGCAGGACCTGGGGATCCCCTAATATTACAGCTTATCTCCAGAGTACAGAGATCAATCCCCCTGGAGAAAATGGACACTTTGGAGGGCGGGCTGTATGCACCCCCACTGGGGTCCCTGTCATCCCCAGGCTCCACGCCCAAAACTCCAGGAGTTTCCTAACCTGGATCTGGAAACCCTACTCCCCCATCCCACGACAGTGGCCAGGGGTGACCTGTCAACCCGATTCCTAACCTACAGTTTAAACATGTAAAACTGACCACCAGAGAGTGAACTGGGCCTCAATCTGCCTTCAGCCAGCTGTTATTCCTTTCCCCTAGCAAGGGCGTATGGCTGTCACAAAAGCTCCTCCCCTGACACAAATGTTGTTAGTCTTAAAGGTGCTTTTGTTGTTGTTCAGTCGCACAGTCGAGTCCGACTCTTCGCGACCCCATGGACCAGATCACGCCAGGCCCTCCTGTCTTCCGCTGTCCGCTGAAGTTTGCTCAATTCCATGTTCGTTGCATCGATGACACTGTCCAACCATCTCATCCTTTGCCGTCCCCTTCTTCTTTGACCTTCAGTCTTTCCCAGCATCAGGGTCTTCTCCAGTAAGTGCTCCCTTCTCATTGGGTGGCCAAAGTCTTTGAGCTTCAGCTTCAGGATCTGGCCTTCCAGGGAACAGTCAGGGTTGATTTCTTTTAGGATTGACTGATTTGATCTCCTTGCAGTCCAAGGGACTCTCAAGAGTCTTCTCCAGCACCATAGTTCAAAAGAATCTATTCTTCGGCGCTTGGCCTTCCTTATAGTCCAACTCTCGCAGCCATACATTACTACGGGGAATATTAGTGGACCCTTACTCTTTTCTACTGCTGCAGACAGACTACCACGAATCCCTCATCTTGATCTATGAGGTTGGTTAGGCTGAGAGCGTGTGACTGGCCCAAAGATACCCAAGCGAGCTTTCATGGCACGACTGGGGATCCGAACACCAGACTCCTATATACTAGTCTGACATTCTCAGCCACTACACCGCCCTGACTTTTTCTTCTTTGCTAGACACACAAAATCTCTGCAGGGACACAAGCTTGTGTGGACCGACGGATAAGATAACAAAACGGTTATGCTGAACCAGGGCGGGGGGGGGGAAGCGGGGGGGGGAGAAAACTCTTTATGTGCTGGAATTGTTTTGCCAATGGCATTGGGCGCTCAAAAGTGGGATACAATCAGTCCGCCGCTCCCACCCACACCCTATGAGGTAGGTGGGGCTGAGAGAACTCTGACAGAAACTGCTCTTTCAGGAACAGCTGTGCCAGAGCTTGTGACTGACCCAAGGTCACACCAGCAGGTGCAAGTGGAGCAGTGGGGAATCAAACCCGGTTCTCCCAGATTAGAGTCCGCGCACTTAACCACTACACCAAACTGATAAGAACGCACAACTAGAATGCCGCATTTTTAAAGCTTCTCTTTCCCAACCGGCATCCCACATTCTGAGATCTCCGAAGCTCCCGGGTTTATAAAGGACTCACCTTATCCCCAAGCCCCTATACTTCTCAAAGCAGGATCTCAGAATGAATGCTGGTCTCAGGTGTCCAGTATCGCCTGGGCCTTTTCTGTTGTGGCTCTGACCCTTATTTATTATTCATCCTGCATTGGTACCTCGTCTTTCTTTCCAACGGGGACCATGGAAGCTTATATTGCTTTCCTCATCGCCAGTTTGCTAGTGCGAGTGAAGGGCTGGGTAACACTCCTTTAGAAGAATAAGATAAAATATTGGATTTATCCCCCACCCTTCACTCGGAGTCTCAAAGTGGCTTACAAACTCCTTTCCCTTCCCCTTCCCACAGCAGACACCCTGTGAGGGAGGTGGGGCTGAGAGAGCTCTTTCCAGAACTGTCCTTGAGAGAACAGCTCTGACACCACGATGGCTTGCCCAAGGTCATCCAGCAGCTGCAAGTGGAGGAGTGGGGAATCAAACCCTGTTCTCCCAAATTAGAGTCTGCGCACGTAACCACTACCCCAAACTTAGCACAAGGAACCTTCTGCTGAGGAGAGGCAGAGACCACTCCTGTAGCCTTCTCCCAGGCTTTCAAACTTGGGAGGTACCACCAGGACCTCAGGGTTGGCACAGTTGCTGGGGCAGCAAACCAGACTGTGAGCACAGTGAAAGTGTATCTAGATTTCAGTTTCTCATGATATCCAGAGCCAGTTTGGTGTAGTGGTTAAGTGCGCGGACTCTAATCTGGGAGAACCGGGTTTGATCCCCCATTCCTCCACTTGCACCTGGCTGGATGACCTTGGGCCAGCCATAGTTCTAACAAGAGCTGTCCTTGAAAAAGAGCAGTTTCTGTCAGAGCTCTCTCAGCCCCACCTACCTCAAACGGTGTCTGTTGTGGGGTGGGGAGGAGAAAGGAGCTTGTAAGCCGCTCTGAGACTCCCTTGGGTAGGGAAGGGCGGGGTATAAATCCAGTCTCATCTCTTCTTCTCTCCCCCATTTTATCCTCACAACAGCCCTGTGAGGAAGGGCACCTGAAGAAGTGAGCAGTGACTCACGAAAGCTCATACACTGACACCCATTTAACAGTCTTTAAGGTGCTACTGGACTCTTGCTCTTTTGTCCTGTGAGGCAGGTTAGAGTGAGAGAGTATGTGACTGGAATAGGGTTACCTGGCAAGCTTCCATGACACAAGAGAGGATTCGAACCCAGGTCTCCAGATCCTAGACTGACACTCTTAACCGCTATACCGCACTGGGCTCTGCGGAACAGGCTCCCTAGAGAGGAGGGGGCCCCCCTCCACGGAGGTCTTCCTGAGGTGCTGCAAGGCCTGCCTGTTCATCAGGGTTTTTGATAAGGGGTCGGGTGGCAGGCACATTTCAAGGAGTGGGATGGGAGGGAGAGATTTGGAGCTTCTTATTTGATTGTGGAAATAAGAAAGTGAGAGCAACCAGCCTGGATCTGGCCAATGGCCCATCCAGTCCAGTGTCACACAGTGGCCAAAACCCAGGTGCCATCAGGAGGTCCACCGGTAGAGCCAGAACTCCAGAAGCCCACCCACTGTTGCCCCCCGAGAACCAAGAATACAGAGCATCACTGCCCCAGACACAAGAGAAACCATGATGGATCAGGCAAGTGGCCCATCCAGTCCAACACTTTGTGTCACACAGTGGCCAAAACCGAAGTAGCATCAGGAGGTCCACCAGTGGGGCCAGAAGTCCAGAAGCCCTCCCACTGTTGCCCCCCAAGTGCCGAAAATACAGAGCATCACTGCCCCAGACATAAGAACATAAGAGAAGCCACTGCGGAATCAGGCCAATGGCCCGTTGAGTCCAAAGCCCTGCGTCACACAGTGGCCAAAACCCAGGTGCCATCAGGAGGTCCGCTGGCAGTGCCAGAACCCCAGAAGCCCTCTCACCCTTGCCCCCTCCAAGCACCAAGAATACAGAGCATCACTGCCCCAGACATAACAACATAAGAGAAGCCATGTTGGATCAGTCCAGTGGCCCGTCCAGTCCAACATTTTGTGTCACACAGTGGTCAATACCCAGGTAGCAACAGGAGGTCCACCAGTGGGGCCAGAACTCCAGAAGCCCCCCCCCCACCGTTGCCCTCCAAGTGCCAAGAATATAGAGCATCACTGCCCCTGACATAAGAACATAAGAGAAGCCATGTTGGATCAGGCCAATGGCCCATCCAGTCCAAAGCCCTGTGTCACACAGTGGCCAAAAATACCAGGTGCCATCAGGAGGTCCAGCAGTGGGGCCAGGACACTCGAAGCCCTCCCACTGCTGCCCCCCCAAGTGCCTAGAATACAGAGCATCACTGCCCCAGACATAAGAACATAAGAGGAGCCATGTTGGATCAGGCCAATGGCCCACCCAGCCCAAAGCCCTGTGTCACACAGGTGCCATCAGGACATCCACCCACGGGGCCAGAACTCCAGAAGCCCTCCCGCTGTTGCTTTGGAAGGCAGACTCTACGCATTGTACCCCACTGAAGACCCTCTCCTCCCCAAACCCTGCCCTCCTCCGGTTCCACCCCCAGAATCTCCAGTATTTCCCAACCTGGAGCTGGCGGCCCTGGGCTTTCGACGGGGTATAAAAAAGCCGCACTCCGCCGGCCGCCTAGCTCAGTCGTCGCCCTCCACGAGAAAAAATGACATTGGCTTCCCCGGTCCTCGGCTTCAAAATATTAATCCAGAAATGAAAGAGGGAGAACATCCCGACTGGAGACGCTTCAAGGATTTCCATTCGGCGTGTGGCCTCCATTTCTGGGCTCCCCTCGGCTCCTAGACCGTGACCTTCCTTCGCTGAAACTCTGCCGGAGCTCCTCTCTTCTTAACCGCCTTCCCCAGATGCCCATTTACATGGAAAGGGGTTAAAAAAAGGCCATCCGGAATGCCTTGAGCCATTTGTCCCTGTCAATTTAATCAACTGTTTCCTCCCCAGAAGCCTGCTCTTCGGAGCATTTCTTATTTCAGATTTGTCAGAATCAACAGAACCTGACAACGCCTGGGGGAAAAAATATATATAAATATACGGCTCAAAATACAGAAATAAAGGAGGGAGAAACGGCAAAAGGAGGGGAGGTGGAAGATAACGTTACTCTCCTGCAGGATTTTTTTTAAAAATAAGAAATTCTATTAATTGGGGTCTTTCATTTAGGAAAGGAGCTGCGGTGGCTCAAGTGGTTGAGACGCTGAACTGCAGGCTGTGGAAGGTCAGTAGTTCCGTGCGCCTGGGTGTTTAGTCATGCCGGCCACATGACCACGGAAATGTCTTCGGACAGCGCTGGCTCTTCGGCTTTGAAACGGAGATGAGCACCGCAACCCAAGAGTCGGATTCAACTGGCTTTCGAGCAAGGGAACCTTTACCTTTACCTTCATTTAGGGAAGCTTTCATATATTTTTTTATAGATTTGCACGCATCAATGTAAAGAAATCGGGTCTACAAGATGGCGTCAGGGGGTGGCTTCCACTGATCTGTAGTAGAACAACTGCCAACCTAGCAGTTCGAAAGCAAGAAATTGCTAGATAAATAGGTACCACTAGATAAATAGGTGGGAAGGTAATGGCATTCTGTGTGCCTCAGCATCTAAACATGCTGGCCACATGACCACGGAAGCATCTTCGGACAGCGCTGGCTCTTCTGCATGGAAACGGAGATGAGCACTGCATCCCTAGAGTCGGATTCGACTGGCTTTCGAGCAAGGGAAACCTTTACCTTTAACTTTTATAGAACAAGTAGACTTATGAACATAAGAGAAGCTGATGTTGGATCAGGCCAATGGCCCATCTAGTCCAACACTCTGTCACACAGTGGCCAAAAATACCAGGGGCCATCAGGAGGTCCACCAGTGGGGCTAGGGCACTAGAAGCCCTCCCATTGTTGACCCCCCACCAAAGCACCAAGCATACAGAGCCCCACTTGCCCCAGTCTGAGAGTTCCTATCTATACCTTGTGGCTAACAGCCACTGATGGACCTGTGCTCCATATGCTTATCCAATTCCCTCTTGAAGCCGTCCATGCTTGTAGCCGCCACCACCTCCTGTGGCAGTGAATTCCATGTGTTTATCACTCTTTGGGTGAAGAAGTATTTCCTTTTACCTGTTCTAACCTGACTGCCCAGCAATTTCATGGAGTGCCCACGAGTTCTTGTATTGTGAGAAAGGTAGAAAAGGACTTCTTTCTCAACCTGTTCTATCCCATGCATAATCTTATAAACCTTGATCATGTCACCCCTCAGCCGTCGTTTCTCCCAGCAAAAGAGACCCAAGCGCTTTAACCTTTCTTCATAGGGAAAGTGTTCCAATCCTTTTATCATTATAGCTGCCCTCTTCTGCACTTTTCCCAAAGCTATAATATCCTTTTTGAGGTGTGGTGACCAGAAACAGTAGACAGTACTCCAAATGAGGTTGCGCCATTGGTTTATACAGGGGCTTGAATTCAGTTACACCTTAGAGACTCGGCAATGCTGTTTTCTCGGTACTTGGGGGGCACCTGGGTTTTTGGCCAATGTGTGACACAGAGTTTTGGACTGGATGTGCCATTGGCCTGATCCAACACGGCTTCTCTTATGTTCTTAAGAGCAGAGGTCCGTGAGTGTCTATTAGCTACGAGGTATGGATGGGACACTCTGTCTGGGGTGGTGATGCTGTGTGCTCTTGGTGTGTGGAAGGCAACAAAGGGAGGACTTCTTGGTGTTCTGGCCCTGCTGGTGCTTCCTGATGGCATCTGGGTTTTAGCCACTGTGTGACACAGAGTATTGGACTGCATGATGATGAAGAAGAGATTGAAATTGTACCCCACCCTTCACTACCTGAAGGAGTCTCAGAGGGGCTCACAATCTCCTTTCCCTTCTTCTCCCCACAACAGATGCCCTGTGAGGGAGGCGGGGCTGAGAGAGCTCTTTCAAGAATCACTTGTGAGAGAACTTGTAACTGACCCAAGGTCACACCAGCAACTGCATGTGGAGGAGTGGGGAATCAAACCCGGTTCTCCCAGATTAGGGTCTGTGGTCTTAACCACTACACGAAACTGGCTCTGGATGGGCCATTCGCCTTATCCAACATGGCTTCTCTTGTGTTCTTAAGAGCAGAGGTCCGTGACTGGCTATTAGTCACCAGGTACAGACGGAGCACTTGGTCTGGGGCAGTGATGCTCTGTATTCTTGATGCTTGGGGTGCAACAGTAGGAAGGCTTCTGGAGCTCTGGCCCCGCTGGTGGACCTCCTGATGGCACCTGGTATTTTTGGCCCCTGTGTGACAGAGTGCTGGACTGGATGGGCCACTGGCCTGATCCGACACTGGCTTCTCTTAAGTTCTCACCAACAAGATTTTCAGGGCATAAACTTTCAAGAGTCAATGCTTGTTTCATCACACAATGTTGACTCGCTAAAGCGCACTCTCCGAAAACCTTCTGGGTCTCTAAGGCACTACCAGAAGTAAACTAAAAGGGTCAAGCTAACAAATAAATTATAATAAAAATATACAAATATTTATTAGCGTGTACACATGATTAAAACATACATAAGGTTAAAAGAATTTGTCGAAATATCAGACTTAAAGCTTGTATTGTTCAAAGCTGATTGTTATACAAATCCAATCGATGGGTAAAACCTTTGACCTAAGGACCATACGCGTTTCGGCCCCTTTGGGCCTTCCATAGTGGTCAATATTCTTTGTTTTACACTGACACACATCCAGAAATACATGCATAAAGAATTTTGTATATATATATATATATACACATACACTAGGGAGCAAAGCCCATTGTGGAGGAAGACAACGGGCCCTAGAAAGGGAGGGAGGGAGGGAGGAAGGAAGGAAGGAAGAGGGGGAGAGTGAAAGAAAGAAGGAGAGAGGAAGAAAGGAAAAGGGGGAAAGGAAGGGAAGAGGGGCGGAACAGGCCTCTCTGGGCCTACTGGGCCGATAGAAGGCCCAGAGGATGGTGTGTGGGGGGCAGAAGGGGCTTCTCTGGCCTACTGAGCCCATAGAAGGCCCAGAGGATGGTTTGTGGGGGGCAGAAGGGGCTTCTCTGGCCTACTGGGCCCATAGAAGGCCCAGAGGACCAGAGCAGACTGAGCAGAGGACCAGAGCAGACTGAGCCAAAGATACTGGCCGGGGCTGACGTGGGCGGGACTCCGCCAAGCAGCCAGTCAGCCCCAGCCAGCATCTTCTGACTGCCAGTTCTTGTGCCGAATCAATTATGGCGACCATAGAATGTTGTGGAACCAAAATTCAAATATATATAAGGACAGATATATATATATGACCAGGTGTTGCTTTCTTACATGCTTTGCATTTGCTACAAGTTTGTATACTGGGCCATAAGATAGTAGCTGTACAAATTCTCCAAATTGTTCTAGTCACAATTATCCCATTTGTCAGGATGTGTGTCACTTCCATCAAAGGTAGTAGTTAATGCATCCTAAGATTGCATTAGCTTTCTTCACAGCCACATCACACTATAGGCTCATGTTGAGCCTGTGATCAACCAGAACACCCAGATCCCTTTCACATGTGCTGCTGTCAAGCCAAGTCCCTCCCATTCTATATCTGTGCCTTTGATTATTTTGTGCCTAGGTTGTGGACTTTGCATTTATCTCTATTGAAATTAATTTCATTTGCCTCAGCCCACTGTTCCAGCCTATCTAGATCATTCTGAATCCTGACTCTGTCTTCTTCAGAATTAGCAATCCCACTCAGCTAAGATTGCATTAGCTTTCTTCACAGCCACATTGGCTTCTCTTATGTTCTTATGTATCCTGGTGTTTACTAGAATGAGTTTCTTAGAATCCTGGGAGGGGGGGGTTAGAGGGAGGAATGGAGAAGGAGTGGGTGGTCAGAGGCTGGAACGCAACCCCCCAAGCAAAGGCTGAATATGTCGGAATGCCACTTGCTTGGGGTTCATAGTTCGGGGAGCTGCAATCTTTGTGTGATGTTTCTCAAAACGATCAGGTTGGCTGCTATAGAAAATGGGATCGTGAAGTAGATAGATGCCACAGTCATAGTTGGCCTGGTGTTGGTGGACAGTGCCATCAAGTCACAGCTGACTTAGAATCCTAGAATCATAGAGTTGGAAGGGACCTCCAGGGTCATCTAGTCCAACCCCCTGCACAAGGCAGGAAATTCACGAACACCTCCTCCCCCTCACCCCAGTGACCCCTGTTCCATGCTCAGTAGATGATAAAAAACCTCCCCGTCCAAACTGGCCAGGAGAAAATTTGCTTCCTAACCCAAGGTGGTGATCAGCATTCCCCTGGGTGTGTAAGAATAGGTCACAAGAACTAAACACTGAGTCAACCCTTCCTGCCCTCTCTTCCCATGATATGCCTAAGTTCACAGAAGCAGCATTGCTGTCAGCTGGCCATCAATCAATCAATCAATCAATCAATCAATCTTCAGCCTCTGTTTGAAAACCTCCAAAGAAGGAAAGCCCACCACCTCCCAAGGAAGCCTGTTCCACTGAAGAACCGCTCTATCAGGAAATTCTTCCTAATGTAAGAACATAAGAGAAGCCAATGTTGGATCAGGCCAATGGCCCATCTAGTCCAACACTCTGCCACACAGTGGCCAAAAATACCAGGGGCCATCAGGAGGTCCACCAGTGGGGCCAGGACTCTAGAAACCTTCCCACTATTGCCCCCCCCCAAGCACCAAGAATACAGAGCAACCCTTGCCCCACACCGGGAGTTCCTATCTATACCTTTTGGCTAATAGCCACTGATGGACTTCTGCTCCAGATGCTTATCTAATTCCCTCTTGAAGCTGTCCATGCTTGTAGCTGCCACCTCTTCCTGTGGCAGTGAATTCCATGTGTTAATTAATCTTTGGGTAAAGAAGGACTTCCTTTTATCTCTTCTAACCCGACTCTTCGGCAATTTCATTGAGTGCCGATGAGTTTAGCCGAAAACTCTTCAGATTTAATTTCAACCGGTTGGTTCTGGTCTGACCTTCTGGGGCAACAGAAAATGACTCCACACCATCCTCTATGACAACCCTTCAAGTACTTGAAGATGGTTCTCATATCATCTCTCAGTCGTCTCCTCTCCAGGCTAAACATGCCCAGCACCTTCAAGCTTTCCTCACAGGACTTCGTCTCCAGACCCCTCACCATCTTATGGCAACCCCGTGGGGTTTTCAAGACAAGAGACATTCAGAGGTGGTTTGCCTTTCCTTGGTGGTCTCCCATCCATGATCGAATCATGGCTAATTCTGCTTAGCTTCCGAGATATGATGAGATCAAGTTAGCCTGGGCTATCCAGGACAGGGTTATAGTTTGCCTAGGGTGCCAAAGAACTTTGGAGCGGTCCTGGCTGGGTCACCGTACCAAACAAATCTGGACTGGGTGTGGGGGGTGTGTGTCACTGTATCAAAAAGGCTGGGAACAGCAGTACTAGAGGACAGAGTCACCATCAGTAGAAAGCAGGGCTAGTTTGGGGCAGGAACACACAGGAACGGAGTTCCGGCTGGCTCCTGAGCTGGCCACGCCCAGCAGGAACTCATTAGCTTAACAGGCCACACCCAACAGCAGAAACTCATTAGGACTGGCTACATTAGGGGCGTGTGGCCTGACATGCAAAGGATTTCCTGCTCCAAAAAAAGCCCTGGGGTTTGACAACAAACAAGGCAGACAGAATAAGAAGCAAAAGATGGGTGTGGCTGGATGACCACACTTCTGGTAACATGGGGGTGTGGCCTAATATGCTAATGTGCTGTCAGGGCTGTGACCTAATATGCTAATAAGTTTCTGCTGTTTGGTGTGGCCTATTATGCTAATGAGTTCCTGCTGGGCTTTTTCTACAAAAAAAAGCCCTGGTAGAAAGCATATGTGGATCCCAAGCAAAGTACGGAAGTTTTTTGGGGGTATGCATGAAAGCCAGAGCTGCCTATTGCAAACGGAATTTATGCTCAGAAGACTCTCTCACACACACATCAAGAGGGCATAAGTATCAGAGTTCTCCTCCCGATCTCTGTTTCTTGAGATTGTAGTAAATGAGACACCATTCCTCTTCGGCTATCAGTGGAACGAAATTTCAGCCGGAATTTTCATGGGCAGGCACTGCCCCCTGCAGGACTGTTTGGGATGTACAAGCCATTTCCAGCTTTTCTTCCTCAAAGAATTGCTTTAACGATTCCTTGTATAAATTATTTTCTGGAACCAATCTCCACCCTTAAAACAAACATGTGCACTTTTCCCGTGGTATTAAGGTAAGGACAGGATTGTGGATTGCTTCTCTCGCAAGTAGCAACTTCTGGGAAGAAGAATACTTTTGGATTATTCCTTTCGCAGTAGCAGGACAAATAGAAAAGAGAATCCCTGCACTGTTTATTTCCAGTTATATTGTCTCTTGCTATTGCATGAACTTTGTGGTGCATCAGATTTTGTTAATTCATTTTTTTCATATTATATACATTTTTGACTACTTTTGTTTATTGTTCATTATTACGATCGTTACACAAAATAATATATACATTCTTTATACATCAAAAGTGTTTCCTTTCCTTTTTGGATTCTGTACACGGTGCTTTCTTTTGTTTGGATTTATACGGAATCAGAGCACTGGTCCGTCAAAGTCAGTATGGTCTACTCCGACTGGCGGCGGCTCTCCAGGGTCTCAGGTTGAGGTCTTTTTTATAATGTTTATTTATGGTTTTAACACATACATATTCTTCAAGCTTATTACATATATAAGTGCGAGTCACTATTAAATCATAGCTTCCCTAGCCATACATATAACTTTCCCCACCTTTTCTTGAATGCATCCTCTCCTTTCCCTTGTAGTCTCATGCTTAACCTATCCATTTCCCCAACTTGTAACAGTTTTTCTATCAACTCATACTTGGAGGGGATTTTTTCTTCTTTCCAGCATCTGGCTAGCAACATTCTCCCCGCAGTTAAAAGGTAAATTATTAAGCATTTATCGTTGTTATTTACCTAGTCTGGGAGCATATTTAATAATGCTACCTCCGGTAATACGGGTAACTCAACTCCAATAATCTCCTTTATTATTTTAAATATTTTACCCCAGTACTTTTGGACCTTTTCACACTTCCACCATACATGTATAAATGTACCAACGTTATTCTTACATTTCCAACAGTTTTTACTTATGTTTGTAAAACATTTGGGTAGCCTATCTGGTGTCCAGTGCCATCTATGAAACACCTTAAGTATATTTTCCTTATATGGAACCGCTCTCATCAATTTAATTGCCATCCATACTTTGGACGTATAAGATTGATATAGGTTGAGGTCTTTCACATCACCTCCTGCCTGGTCCTTTTTCACTGGAGATGCCATGGATTGAACCTGAGATCTGACTCTTCCCCTGAGCCACAGCCCCTCCCCACGGGCCAGAAACTCATATAACCAAATCTCAGTTTCATTACTGACACTGGCGCTATTACACCATCTGGAATGGACACTATATCTGATTCTAGCACTGTGTGATATTGCTAGTTTTCTGGCATCATAGCACGCCACGAAGAACAAAGGGATTAAGGTATATATCCACTGTCCTGAGCTGACCGGATCAAGACGGGTAACCATGTTAGTCTGTCTGTAATAGCAGAAAAGAGAAAGATTCCAGTAGCACCTTAAAGACTAATGAAATCTGTGGCAGGGGGAGGAGCTTTCGGGAGTCATTGTTCACTTCTTCAGATAGACCAAGATGAGTAGCCATGTTAGTCTGTCTGTAGCAGCTGCGGTGGCTCAAGTGGTTAAGACACTGAACTGCAGGCTGTGGAAGGTCAGTAGTTCAGCAGTTCGAGATCTGAGAGTGCCACATGATGGAGTGAGCTCCCGTCTCTAGTTCCAGCTCCTGCCAACCTAGCAGTCTGGAAGCAAAAAATTGCAAGTAGATAAATAGGTACCGCTTCGCTGGGAAGGTAACAGCATTCCATGTGCCTTGGTGTTTAGTCATGCCGGCCACATGACCACGGAAACGTCTTTGGACAGCGCTGGCTCTTCGGCTTGGAAACGGAGACGAGCACCGCAACCCTAGAGTTGGATTCGACTGGCTTTCGAGCAAGGGAAGCCTTAACCTTTAGCAGCAGAAAAAAAGCAAGATTCCAGGAGCACCTTAAAGACTAACAAAATTCATGGCAGGGGACGAGCTTTCGGGAGTCACAGCTCACTTCTCCTTCTTTGACTCTTGCTCTTTTCTCCTGAGTGGACCAGGCTAGCCTGACGTCATCAGATCTCGAAAGCTAAGCAAAGTCGGATGGCTGGTTAGCATTTGGATGGGTGACCACAAAGGAAGTCCAGGGTCACAACACAGAGGCAGGCAATGGCAAACCAACTTCTGGTCATCTTGTGCCTCGGCCTGGAATGGTCCAGGCTAGAGCAATCTCGTTAGATCTTGGAAGCTAAGCGGGATCGGTCCCTGGTTAGTACTTGGACGGGACACCACTAAGAAAGTCCGGAGTCACTATGCGGAGGAAGGCATGCCGTAAGTCAAATGTGTTTTGTTGTTGTTCAGTCACACAGTCCAGTCCGACTCTTCGCGACCCCATGGACCAGTTTACGCCAGGCCCTCCTGTCTTCCGCTGTCCGCTGAAGTTTGCTCAATTTCATGTTCGTTGCATCGATGACACTGTCTAACCATCTCATCCTTTGCCGTCCCCTTCTTCTTTGACCTTCAATCTTTCCCAGCATCAGGGTCTTCTCCAGTGAGTGCTCCCTTCTCATTTGGTGGCCAAAGTAGTTGAGCTTCAACTTCAGGATCTGGCCTTCCACGGAACAGTCAGGGTTGATTTCTTTTAGGATTGACTGATTTGATCTCCTGGCAGTCCAAGGGACTCTCAAGAGTCTTCTCCAGCACCATAATCCAAAAGAATCTATTCTTCAGCGCTCGGCCTTCCTTATAGTCCAACTCTCGCAGCCATACATTACTACGGGGAATACCATTGCTTTGACCATGCAGACTTTTGTTGGCAAGGTGATGTCTCTACTTTTTATCATGCTGTTTAGGTCAAATGTGACTCGATAGCAAAACAAACAACCCAACAAAAACCACGCACACAGAACACTGACGTCAGTAAATAGAGGAGGAAGAGGAAGATTTGTGATCACAGCAGACACACAAGTCTGATTGAGCAGGGAAAAAGCCACCCAGGTGTTGAAATATTTCAAAAGTTCAGTATCCACAGACTGGGTGGTCCTTCGGTAAGAATTCGGCATGCAGCCAACTCTGGGCAGCACGAAACACCCTCCCGGGTCGGTTTATAGAGTCAGCTAAATGGAAAGGGCAGCATGTCTTCCTTTTGGAGTGCTGCATGGTTGAATGATTCTCTTTCAGGAGGAAGGAAGGAAGAGGCACCCAGGATTGAAAGCTAGGGGAGCAAACATGCAACTTCCCACCCCGACGGTTGTCTAACTAACCAAGATAACGTCCTGATATCATCAGTGGAAACAGTCAGGCAGATGAAGCTGTTTTCTTCCTGATGTCTAGCCTTAATCGCAACGACCAGCGGTTGTGCATCTGCTCGGAATGCAGAAGGTCCCAGGCTGTATGCCAATAAGAGGTGGTGGTTGTTGTTAAAGAAGGTCCCAGGTTCAATCACCAGCATCTCCAGTTCAAAGGCACTACGTGATGTGAAACACCCGTGCCTGAGACCCTGGAGAAACACTGCCAGTCTGAGTGGAGAATATTGACTATGATGGACTGAGAGTCCCAGAACACAAGAACGTAAGAGAAGCCATGCTGGATCAGGCCAGTGGCCCATCCAATAGAACACTCTGTGTCACACAGTGGCCAAAAACGCCAGGGGCCATCAGGAGGTCCACCAGCGGGGCCAGAACTCCAGAAGCCCTCCCAGCATTGCCCCCTCCCCCAAGCACCAAGAATACAGAGCATCACTGCCCCAGACATAAATACATAAGAGATGCCATGCTGGATAAGGCCAATGGCCCATCCATCCCAACACTTGATGTCACACAGTGGCCTAAACCATCAAGTGGCCATCAAGAGTTCCACCAGCAGGGCCGGGACTCCAGAAGTCCTCCCACTCTTGCCCCCCCCCCCCCAAGCACCAAGAATACACAGCATCACTACCCCTGACATAAGAGAAACCATGTTGGATCCAGTCCAACACTCTGTGCCACACAGTGGCCAAAAGTACCAGGTGCCATCAGGAGGTCCACCAGCGGGGCCAGAACTCCAGAATCCCTCCCACTCTTGCCCCCTCCCCCAAGCACCAAGAATACAGAGCATCACTGCCCCAGACATAAGTACATAAGAAAAGCCATTCTGGATAAAGGTCAATGGCCCATCCACCCCAACACTTGATGTCACGCAATGGCCAAAGCCCAGGGGCCATCAATAGTTCCACCAGCAGGGTCAGGACTCCAGAAGTCCTCCCACTCTTGCCCCCCCAACAAGCACCAAGAATACAAAGCATCAGTACCCCAGATGTAAGAGAAGCCATGTTGGATCCAGTCCAACACTCTGTGCCACACAGGGGCCACAACCCAGGTGTCATCAGGAGGTCCACCAGTGGGGCCAGAACTCCAGAAGCCCCGCCCACTGTTGCCCCCCCCCCAAGCACCAAGAATGCAGAACATCATTGCTGAACCTCCACAATCAAGCTGTCAGAGAAGGTGGACCCAACTGCAAAAGGCCAGGGGATGAGGCGATGCAGAATTCTAAGTCTTCAACAAAAGCTCCGCTTTTACATGAACACAAATCTTACCTCCAGTCATGCAGGGAAGGTCCTTGTGCTGCAGTGACAGCAGCGGTTTAAGCGACGTTTCTAAAATCTGCACAGCCAGTCAGGTCTCCAGTGGCTAATCAGAAGCCCTTGCAGGCAAACCCCCACGTTCTAAAAATACTTGATGGGTGGCAGGAAAGGTGTCTGTAGGTGCCATGATGCCCACCGGCACCACGTTGGTGACCCCTACCCAATAGAAAAGGAGGAGGGGGAGGGGGATGGGGAGGAGAGGAGGAGGAGGAGGAGGAGAAGAAGAAGAGGAGGAGAAGAAGAAGAGGAGGAGGAGGAGGGGGAGGATTGGAGGAGGAGAGGAAGAGGGGAGAGGAGAGGAGAGGAGGAGGGGAGGAGGAGAAGAAGAGGAGGAGAAGAAGAAGAAGAGGAGAAGAAGAAGAGGAGGAGGAGGAGGGGGAGGATTGGAGGAGGGAGGATTGGAGGAGGAGAGGAAGAGGGGAGAGGAGAGGAGAGGAGGAGGGGAGGAGGAGAAGAAGAAGAGGAGGAGGAGGGGGAGGATTGGAGGAGGAGGGGAGGATTGGAGGAGGAGAGGAAGAGGGGAGAGGAGAGGAGAGGAGGAGAAGAAGAAGAGGAGAAGAAGAAGAAGAGGAGGAGGAGGGGGAGGATTGGAGGAGGAGAGGAAGAGGGGAGAGGAGAGGAGAGGAGGAGGGGAGGAGGAGGAGAAGAAGAAGAAGAGGAGGAGGAGGGGGAGGATTGGATGAGGAGAGGAAGAGGGAGAGGAGAGGAGGAGGGGAGGAGGAGAAGAAGAAGAGGAGGAGGAGGGGGAGGATTGGAGGAGGAGAGGAAGAGGGGAGAGGAGAGGAGCGGAGGAGGGAAGGAGGAGAAGAAGAGGAGGAGGAGGAGGAGATTGGATTTATACCCCGCCCTTCACTACCCAAAGGAGTCTCAGAGCGGTTTACAATCTCCTTTCCCTTCCTCTCCCCAAAACAGACGCCCTGTGAGGTAGGTGGGGCCGAGAGATCTCTTTCGAGGGCTGCTTTTGAGAGAACAGCTCCAAGTGAACTTGTGACTGACCCAAGGTCACCCAGTGCACATGGAAAGTTGGGGAATCAAACCTGGTTCTCCAGATTAGAATCCACCGCTCTCGACCACTACACCAAACCGACCCTCAGGTCAGTGGCTACATGCTGACGGCGCTTTCCACCACCAACGCCTCTGGGAGCCAGAGGCCCTCCGGCCATTCCTACAGGGGGTCATCGGCAATGTTCCCTCTAAGCTGTGGAGTCTTGTGAGCAAAAATTCTACTTTGTGAGCTCCTGGCATTCAAGTGGCGAGCCACCGATTTGGCTGCTGCATCAATTAGTTTGCTCTGGAGCCCTCCTTCCCGAGCTAAGACAAAAATGTGTGTAAGGTAAAAGGTAAAGGTTCCCTTGCTCGAAAGCCAGTCAAATCCGACTCTAGGGTTGCGGTGCTCATCTCCGTTTCCAAGCCGAAGAGCCAGCGCTGTCCGAAGACGTTTCCGTGGTCATGTGGCTGGCATGACTAAACACCAAGGCACACGGAACGCTGTTACCTTCCCACCAAAGTGGTCCCTATTTATCTACTTGCAATTTCTTGCTTTCGAACTGCTAGGTTGGCAGGAGCTGGAACCAGAGACGGGAGCTCACTCCGTCATGCAGCAATCTCGGGTCTTGAACTGCTGAACTACTGACCTTCCACAGCCTGCAGTTCAGCATCTTAACCACCTGAGCCACCGCAGCTCAAAAATGTGTGTGCTGGAGGCTAAAAAACTGTGAGTTAGCTCACACCGATTCAGCTTAGAGGGAACACTGGTTCACGGGACCGGACAATAAAATGATAGGACTACAGATCCAACGGAGGTGTTCTGCCAGTTTTTCTCTTGCGCCAGGCTTCTTGCGCTGGGGTAAAAGCACTACCGTTCCTAGGACGGATCCGTGGGATCCAGGCCTCTATTTATAGGACAGCAACCAACTCAATTAAGGCCTGATTAATACCCATCGTTGAGAATTCCAAAAAAGAAAGGGGAGCGTCTCTTTGTTCGCTATCGAAGAGATTATGGCCAATATCAATCTAATTAACTAGCTCTAATAAATGTTTTTAAATACGCTCTGTATTTGGAACGCAGTCAAGAGTATAATAGCTACTAAATCTGTCGAAAGCCTTTGAAGAAAAAAAAAAAAGACACACACACACGGCACATAATTAACAGATCTTGGAACGGCTTGGCGATAATGTGGGCAGAAGAGTTTGCCAAGCATCGGTTAGCTCTATTATTTTCTACGGAACAAAATGAGGACTTCTGGAAACAACGCGAGTGTTAATCCATTCGTTTGAGGAGGTTTATTTGCCGCACAACTTCCCTCCCCCCCCCACCCCGGTCCTTTTCTCATCTGCCATCTCTTTGGCAGTTCGGGCTTTTAAGAAGTTGGACGGGATTGCTATTGTAGCAAACATCAGGTTGTCACTACAAACGCTCATAGGATTTGGGACATCGGGCGTGACCAGCTGTTCAACTTGAGGGCTTGCGCGTTTCTAGCGTGCGCGCTCTCTCCAGCATGTGTGCGAGAGAGATATAGATACGGGATTTAACCATCGGAACAGGGGATATGCAAACGAAGCAGAGAGCGCGTTTCAGCTCCGGATCATGACGAGGTGGTAGATTCGGAAATTCAGGTTCGGTAAATATGCTTTAAGGAAGGAGGAGGAGGAGGAGGAGATTGGCTTTATACCCCGCCCTTCACTTGGGAGTCTCAGAGCGGCTTACAGTCTCCTTTCCCTTCCCCTCCCCACAACAGACCCCTTTGTGAGGTAGACGGGGCTGAGAGAGCTCAGAGAGAACTGCCCTGGAGAACTGCCTCCAAAGATAAATAAGAATTGGCCACAAATTGGGGGGGAAAACAAACAAAAAACAAAGTTACCCTGAATCACCCTAGAGCAGATGGTGTTAAGGTTAGAATTCTGTAGCGATACTGAGGAGACGTGGGTTCGAATCCTTACCTCATCCATGAGGCTCACGCAGACCTTGGGCCTCTCACTTTCTGCATCTTCTGCAAACCTGGGGAGTACCCCAAGTTTGCAGAAAAATACGTTTAGCATCGTAAGAACATAAGAGAAGCCAATGTTGAATCAGGCCAATGGCCCATCCAGTTCAACACTCTGTCACACAGTGGCCAAAAATACCAGGGGCCATCAGGAGGTCCAGCAGTGGACCTTTCTCAGTATGTGCATCACACACTCCATAGGGAGCCCTCAATGCGGAGGTGCGATTCATCGATTCCTCGTTTAAGTGCATTGGAAACAAACGCCGAAACCCCCCCGACTTGCCCACGGTTGTGTGCGATCATGCAGTGGTGGGCTGTGCCCGCAGCTTCAAAGGACTGCGTGATTGCACAACCGCGGGTCGAATTCCTCATGAGGGAATAGCCTCACTCCCCCCTCCTCCCGTTTTATCTGACCCGTGTGACCACAACCTAAATTAAGAGAGTTATCTGACAATATTACAGGCAAGCGACTTTATGAGATCTCCCGTATAGAAAGGGCAAGTTGCAAAGAAGGATCTACATATCCCGAATCACAAGATATGCAAAGAAGGTGACAGAAAATGTGAAGCCGTTACCTGTTTTGGTGAGCAAAAGGTTATCCAAATGTCGGTCTCCCACGCCGAGGATGTATGTTATCACACAGTAGCCGGCTGGAATGAAATGCAAAGCGTCAGTGCCAACTGAGATCGCTTCCCTAGGGAATCATAAGAAGGGCCACGAGACGCCTGGGTCTTATCTGCTGCCTACATTGACGCCCCGACTCCTAGCTAGGTCCAGGGGGCGTCCCGCAAATGGAACTTTCCAGGCTGGCCAAGATTTGGGGTGGAGGGTTGGTTATATACTGGGGCCCCTACCATGGCACCCACTGACACTTTCCCTGGTGCCTACCAAGGCGGGGCTTTTGCCCAGCAAGGCTTCTGATTGGTCCCTGGAAACTGGAAGTTGCTTTGGTGGCAGCTGCCATCACAGCTCAGACGTCTTCACTGTTTGTCTGAAGGTAAGTGGCGGCGGCCATTTTGTGACTAGCTCTACCTCTTTAATGGCAGCCATTTTGGGGCTGTGCTCCCAGTGCTGCGTCAGAATTCTAAAGGTGCCCACAGGCTCGAAAAGGTGAGGAACCCCGTTAAATACTTTCACAGAAAAAAACACCAACACAGTTTCAGGTAGCTTCCACGCATCACTGACGGTCGCACATGCAAGAAATTCAGTTGTCCGTGACCACAATACTGTGGAATTTAACACTGTGCAAATGCAGACTTACTCTCCGACTACGCTTCTCGGCCTTTTGGCTAAAATCAAGTGTATACAAACATCAGGGCTCTTTTTGTAGCAGGAACTCCTTTGCCTATTAGGCCACACACCCCTGATGTAGCCAATCCTCCAAGAGCTTACAGCAGCCCCTGTAAGAAGAGCTCTGTAAGCTCTTGGACGACTGGCTATATTAGGGGTGTGTGGCCTAATATGCAAAGGAGTTCCTGCTACAAAAAGAGCCCTGTAAACTTATTCTCTGACTATGTCACCCACTGACAGTGACTCTATGTAAAATTGCACTGCTCATTCCTTGGCTTCATCATCTACCAAAAGGGAAGCTGCAACCAAGAAATCAGAAGGAGATTGAGGCTGGGAAGGTCAGCCATGAAGTAGTAGTAGTAGTAGGAGGAGACTGGATTTATAACCCAACCTTCACTCGGAGTCTCAAAGCGGCTTACAATCTCCTTTCCCTTCCCCTCCCCACAACAGACACTCTGTGAGGTAGGTGGGGCTGAGAGAGATCTTTCGAGGACTACCCTTGAGAGAACAGCTCTGAAGGAACTTGTGACTTGACCCAAGGTCACACCAGCAGCTGCACGTGGAACAGTGGGGAACCAAACCTGGTTCTCCCAGATTAGAGTCCGCACTCTTAACCACTACCCCAGACTGGCTTTAAGTGCGAGGGTATGTCACTGGTGAACAAGATTGAGGTATTAGGAGGAGATTATTAGAAATATGCATCACAGTTTTCAAGCCCACCTGGAAACAAACATCAGTGCTATGGGAAACAACACAAATCAATGTGAACACAACATAGTTGTGTAACCCTCTGGCTCTTCATAGCCAGTTTGGTGTAGTGGTGAAGTGCGCGGACTCTAATCTGGGAGAACGGGGTTTGATTCCCCACTCCTCCACTTGCACCTGCTGATGTGACCTTGGGTTATTCACAAGCTCCGGGACAGCTGTCCTTGAAAAAGAGCAGTTTCTGTCAGAGCTCTCTCAGCCCCACCAACCTCACAGGGTGTCTGTCGTGGGGAGGGGAAGGGGAAGGAGTTTGTAAGCCGCTCCGAGACTCCGAGTGAATGGCGGGAGGTATAAATCTAATCTCTTCTTCTTCAAGACATTGGCACCTGAGAACACACTGGGAACTGACCCCTAAAATGAAGACCTACGGGTTAATTTGTATCATGGTATTCCCCAGTACTATGTCTGGGTGTGGAAGTCGGACAACGAAGAATGCTGACAGGGAGACAGTGGATTATTTGAAATGCGGTGTCAGAAGAGACTTGAATGGACACCATGGACCGCCAAAAAGACAAATAAGCGGGTTCAAGATCAAATGAAGCTCGAACTCTCCCTAGAAATGAAAACGACCAAACTGAGGCTTTCATACTCTGGTCACATTATGGGAAGACTAGAGCCATCAGAAAAGACGGTCACGCTAGGAAAAGCAGAAGGCCGCAGGAGAAGAGGAAGGCCCAACCCTGAGCCGTCACTTACCACAGCTCTTGACATACGTGTCCATCACCTCCGCGCTTATCCCGTGGGGACCCGTTTCACTCGGAGCGTGTTTCCGGAAGAAGTTCTGAGAGGAGGGGAAAGAAGAACGTTGCGATGTTTAATATGTTGTCAAAGGCTTTCACGGCCGGAGTTCATTAGCTGTTGTAGATCTTTCCGGGTTGTGTGGCCGTGGTCTTGGCACTGTAGGACCTGACGTTTCTCCAGCAGCTGTGACTGGCATCCTCAGAGGTATAACATAGAAAGATGGGAGTACTCTCTGTGTCAAGGTGAGAAGAAAAAATGGTGGGCAGGTCATTTATATCTACTCTACCCCACTTTCCTGAGTAGATATAAATTACCTGCCTACCATTTTTTTCCAGTTTGGTGTAGTGGTTAAGTGCCTGGACTCTAATCTGGGTTTGATTCCCCACTCCTCCACTTGCACCTGCTGATGTGACCTTGGGTCAGTCACAAGCTCTGGCACAGCTGTTCTTGAAAAACAGCAGTTTCTGTCAGAAGTTCTCTCAGCCCCACCTACCTCACAGGGTGTCTGTTGTGGGGAGGGGAAGGGAAAGGAGTTTGTAAGCCGCTCTGAGACGCCTTTGGGCAGTGAAGGGCGGGGTATAAATCCAATCTCTTCTCTTCTTTCTGTGTTATGCCTCTGAGGATACCAGTCACAGCTGCTGGCAAAACGTCAAGTCCTACAATGCCAAGACCATGGCCACACAGCCCGGAAAATCTACAGCAACCATTGGGATGTTTGTTTCTGACCCCCTTTCCTCCCCAAAAACCTCCAGGGCTGGCTGAAAAACCAAACTCCGTTTCGCAGCCTTGGTGAAAATCTATTACCATTGGCAACAAGAAAAACAAACAATCCCCCCACCCACCCTTTCTCTATAAGTATCAATCCTGCTACTTAGATGGCAGACAAGGCCAAACGCCGAAACATCCCATTAAAACAAAAAATCTGGCAGCTAACATTAAGCAAAAGAACAATCGAGCAAATTACTTCTTTCTTTTTTTTTAAGCGTCGACTACATCGCTTAGTTTGCATCTGATAGGACTGTCTTAACCTCCGCCGAAGCAGAGATTTAAAATCACTTTGCGTCTATGCACACTCAAGGGCCTCTCTCTTCTCCTTGAAAGAAACCCCCCCCATCTTGTTGGAACTTCAAATGCAGAGTTATTGCATAATTACCGAGAGTGTTTAATGGTTCACAAGTAGATGTATTTCCTTTTTTTTTTTTTTTCTGCCCGGGTAGCAAAATTTAAATAACATTAGCAATGCAAAGCAATTGTGAACGAAGGTATGAGAAACAAATAGCAAATGCACCATCATGTACTTTATCTGTGGGTGAGGGTGGGGGAGGTATACGTTCAAGGTTATAATGAATTCCAACTGGGAATTGGCCTAGAACTATCACTGAGAAAGAGCCCAGAAAGAGGTCCCATCTATTATTTCAACAGTACTGGAAATATGGTTATTTTAAGATGGGGAGCCCTGTTATTCTGTCTGTTCATCGAAGCTCAAGTTATTAACGCTGGTAGCTCTGGAGTCTGTTCTCCACGTTTCCTTGGTCTTTTCCCCGGACAAGATTCTATGGCCCAGTACTTTTCTAATTCTCCTGTGGCAGTGAATTCCACCTGTTAATCACTCTTTGGGTGAAATTTAGATTTCCCTTTCCTCCCCTCTCCTTTTTATTAATCCCAAATGGGTTCTGTTTGGTGGAGACTTTTAGTATGTGTATATATGTATTTATGGGTGTCTAGTTTGTGTGTGTGTGTGTATGTGTTGTTGTACTATTATGCCATTAAAGGTTTCTCTCTGTCTCTGTCTGTCTGTCTGTCTGTCTGTCTGTCTGTCTCTAGTCTGTCTGTAGCAGGAGAAAAGAGAAAGAGTCCCAGGAGCACCTTAAGGACTAATAAACTTTGTGGCAGGGTAGGAGTTTTCGTGAGCCACTTCTCACGACGTATTTGAAGTGATCCGTGACTCACGAAAGCTCATACCCTGCCACAAATTTCGTTAGTCCTTAAGATGCAGGAGGTGGTGGCAGCTACAAGCATGGACGGCTTCAAGAGGGAATGAGATAAACATATGGAGCAGAAGTCCATCCGTGGCTATTAGCCACAAAGTATAGATGGGAACTCAGTCTGGGGCAGGAGATGCACTCTATTCTTGGTGCTGGAGGCGGCAGCAGTGGGAGGGCTTCTAGTGTCCTGGCCCCACTGCTGGACCTCCTGATGGCACCTGGTATATTTTGGCCACTGTGTGACAGAGTGTTGGACTAGATGGGCTATTGGCCTGATTCAACATTAGTTTCTCTTATGTTCTTATGCTAACGGACTCTGACCTTTTTCTGTGATTATTTAGTGTAGTATCCTGCTTCCAAGAGCGGACAGAAGCATACATCCCAAAAAAGTTTGTAAGTTCGAAAGATCGAACTTGATGAAAGGAAGCGGCTGGCCCCTGTGCGAGACAGGATGCTGGATTAGATGGACCACTGGTCTGACCCAGCAGGGCTCCTCTGATGTTCTTATCTAAACCGATGGGCAGGTTTGCACGGGAGGAACCTGTCCACCCACTGACATCGCCCACCAAGTTGTTCACTTTAGGGAGGAGGGGCATCTTCAGAAGTTATGGCAGTTGCAAGGGACAGGGCCTTTTCCACGGGTGGCGCCCTAGCTGTGGCCACAGGAATAAAGAGCTTTAAAATGGGATTAAATAGATTCATGGAGGATCAGTCTATTAATGGCTACTTGTTATGGTGGCTGAGGGGAACCTCCACGTTCAGAGGCACTAAGCTTCTGAATCTCAGAGCCAGGAGGCAACACCTGGGAAAGGCTATGGCCTCTATGCCCTGTTGTTGGTCATCCAGAGGAACTGATTGGTCTCTGTGTGAGACAAGATGCTGGACTAGATGAACCACTGGTCTGATCCAGCAGGGCTCTTCTTATGTTCTTATCAGGGGAAAGCCTCGGCCTCCATGCCCAGTTGTTGGCTGTTAGCACTCTAGAGGAAGTGGATGACCACTGTGTGAGACAGGAGGCTGGACTAGATGGACCACTGGTCTGATCCAGCAGGGCTCTTCTAACATTCTTATGAAGGCCTCGGCCTCTATGCCCTGTTGTTGGTCATCCAGAAAAACTGTTCAGCCGCAGTGTGAGACAGGAATGCTGGACTATATGGACTATTGGTCTGATCCAGCAGGGCTCTTCTTACGTCCTTATGAAGGCCTCGGCCTCTATGCCCTGTTGTTGGTCATCCAGAAAAACTGTTCAGCCGCAGTGTGAGACAGGAATGCTGGACTATATGGACTATTGGTCTGATCCAGCAGAGCTCTTCTTACATTCTTAAAGATAAATTCACGGAGGGCAAGTCTTTCAATGGCTAGTAGCCATGGTAACTTAGGGGAACCTCCACATTTAGAGGCACTAATCCTCAGAATCCCAGAGCCAGGAGGCAACATCAGGGGAAGGCCTCGGCCTCTATGCCCTGTTGTTAGCCCTCCAGAAGAACCAGCTGGCCACTGTGTGAGATGGGATGCTGGACTAGATGGACCACTGGCCTGATCCAGCAGGACTCTTCTTATGTTCTTACGAAGGCCTTGGCCTCTATGCCATGTTTTTGGCTCTCCAGAGGAACTGGTTGGCCACTGTGTGATGCAGGATGCTGGACTAGATGGAGCACTGGCCTGATCCAGCAGGGCTCTTCTGATGTTCTTATGGAGGCACCGGTCTCTGTGTCCTGTTGTTGGAGCTCCAGAGGAACTGGTTGGCCACTGTGTGAGACAGGATGTTGGACTAGATGGACTGTTGGTCTGATCCAGCGGCTCTTCTTATGTTCTTATCAGGGGAGGGCCTCAGCCTCTATGCCCTGTTGTTGACCATCCAGAGGAACTGGTTTAGCCACTGTGTGAGACAGGATGCTGGACTAGATGGACTGTTGGTCTGATCCAGCAGGGCTCTTCTTATGTTCTTAATCATGTTTGCCTGGCAGCTTACAGTAATTCTGATAGCAGGCTGTGTCCATTCTATTTGCCCAAGTTTTTAAATGAAGATTTAATTGGCTCTCAGTGCTCTCACTGTGACCTCGATGTGTATGCTCTGTATATTTTTGATGTGTCTTTTAACTATTTTTGTAATCCACTGGAACCAGAAGGAAAGGGGGGAGATAAGTGCTTTAATAGACAAATGAATTATATCTCTATCGATCAATCGATCGATGATATATAGATACCCTGACAATCTACCCTGACAATCAAAACAAACAAGCAAACAACAGATTGGAAACTGCACCAGAACCACTACAGACTAAGAATATAAGCCTCACATTAAGGTATCCTGCAGCAAGTCAGACCACTGGTCCAACCCATCGCCTCAGCATGTCAGGTTCAACAGCAAGCAAGCCCAGGCACACTTTACTCAGAAAGTTATGCTTTATTGGAATTCCAGTCTGCTGCCCATCAATGCAGAGTCATTGTCAGGAATAAGGCATGGGGAGCTGTGTATATCCTTTGATGCTTCAACTAGCCAAGCAAATGAAATCCAAGCGTGCACGCGCGGAAAATCTCCCGGCGGGACATTACATCATAAACGGGAGACCACCCCTCCCTGTAAGAAGGCCGACATATTCACACCAGCTGGGAACCCAAGCCCTCCCCTCTGCTCAAGGTTATACAGATAGTGGCTTCTAGCAGAGGAATGTCTCCCACGGTTGCTTAAGCAAAGCAAAGCTATGCATATGCAAGTAAGCAAGGAATGAAGTTATACAGAAAACATGGCAGTTACCTGACACAGCATCATCCTTTCTGATGGTCAGCAGCCCACCAAGGGTCCCAGGGAGAGCAAAGCTCCGTCCCCAACACACTTGGACTTGTGCATGCAAACACGTGCTCCACCACTAAGCCAAGGCGCCTCCTGCTCCCACCCCGCAACAGCCAGGGCACCCATTTCGAGACACACACCTGTATGCTTTCCTCGGTGGCAAGGACTTCTGCGACGGGGACGGACTGAATAAACTGCATGAAACCTGCAGAGATGGAGAGAGAATTTCAGAATCAGCTCTGCTTATCCAAAAGGGCTGAGTGGAGGAGGAACTCCCCTCTCCTTTTTTTGTTAAAAAAGAACGTAATATTAAGGAGGTCTGAGCCGTGCTTCGAACCCAAAGGGTTCTGGGGACGACAGAGCTCTTGGCCAACTGGATGAACTCGTCTGCTGAGACCTTTTTTTCATATTTGACCAATGAGTGGACTATTATTCAAACGATGTACCGTCCTTTGTAACCAATTATGCTTTTTGAATTTTATCTTTACGATTATGTCATTTCAAGTATAAAAGCTCATGTGCTTCCTGACTGTGTTCAGAAAGCGGTCCGTTTTTGATGGGCTAGTTTGATGGGCTAGTTTGGCCTGTTTTCTGAGAGCCAGTTTGGTGTAGTGGTTAAGTGCGCAGACTCTAATCTGGGAGAACCAGGTTTGATTCCCCCGCTGATGTGACCTTGGGTCAGTCACAAGCTCTGGCACAGCTGTTCCTGGAAAAGATCAGTTTCTGTCATAGCTCTCTCAGCCCCACCTACCTCACAGGGTGTCTGTTGTGGGGAAGGGAAGGGAAAAGGAGTTTGTCAGCCGCTCTGAGACTCAAGGTGAAGGCTGGGGTATAAATCCAATCTCTTCTTCTCTTCTTCTTCAAGTGATCTGTTGCAATAAAACACTAAGGACCTTCCCTCCTCATTCTGACTTCCTTTTTTTAACTGGAATTCTATTGGTATAACACTTCTCCCACCCCCCACCTGCCTTTTCTCAAACACGTGGCCGACAAAGCGTTCTGACTCCTCTGCGTTATTCTCCTTGGCGGTGAGCCGCTCTGAGCAATCGGAAGGGCGAGGCGTCAGAGTCTTAATAAATCCATAGCAACGGACGAGGCGGCCTTACCGTGCTTCGTGCTCGTGGCCAAGACCTTGTACGGGGTTAACTTCAGATCCAGGTTCTCCTTGCGTAAGAGCTGCAGACGAAGTGGAAAGGAGAGAAGAGGGCAAGGATGAGACGAAGCTTCACAAAGCCATCCGGCTTTGCTTGTGAGGACATAAAGAAAATCCCCTTCTTTGGAGGTGTTTAAGCAGAGGCTAGGTGGCCATCTGACAGCAATGCTGATTCTGTGAATTTAGGCAGATCGTGAGAGGGAGGGCAGGAAGGGTTGCCTCAGTGCTTAGTTCTTGTGGGCCTTTCTTATAGGCCCAGGGAAATGCTGATCACCACTTTGGGGTCAGGAAGCAATTTTCCTCCAGGAGCTAAATTCTAAGACCCGTGTAAATTATGCCGTTTGAACTAGTGTGCATAATTCCTTTTTGTCTTGCATTTCTTCTCTACCTTCCATGCCCAGGGTAATGCCGACTGCCACTTTAGGGTCGGGAACAATGTGCCCTCTAAGCTGTGGAGCCAAGGGAGCTCTTTCGAGGACTGCTCTTGAGAGAACAGCTCCAAGAGAACTTGTGACTGACCCAAGGTCACCCAGTGCATGTGGAGAGGTGGGGAATCAAACCCGGTTCTCCAGATCGGAGTCCACCATTCTTAACCACTACACCAAACTGACGCTCAGGTCAGTGGCTATATCCTGACAGTGCTTTCCACCACCAACACATCTGGGAGCCGGAGGCCCTCTGGCCATTCCTACAAGGGGTCATAGGCAATGTTCCCTTTAAGCTGTGGAGTCCTGTGAGCAAAAATTCTATTTGGTGAGCTACTGGCATTAAAGCTCTTTTAGGATGAAGCTCTAGATTAGTGGTTCCCAGTGTGGTCAGTGGGATTATTGGGGGTGGGGGTGCTACGAGACAAAGGGGCAGTCAGGGAGTGCTGGAGGTGAGCCCCTTCGACCAGGTTGTTCATTTATTTACAACCAACCAGGCTGTGACACCATGTTGGCAAACAGTATGCCCAAGTTTCTGCCTCTGCAGAGTGCTGAAATCTGGATATAAGCTTTCCTTTGCTGAAATCTGGATCTAAGTGCTGAAATCTGGTGAAAATCTGGTATCCCTGGAATTTTTTGAATGAGTTAAACTAAAACGTTTTAATTGGATCTTGAACAAATGTGCAATTAACTGTTACCGATTTGAATTGTTGTTGTCATCGTCGTTATCTTCTTTAGTTGTTTGTGCAAACTGCTATTTTGAAAAATGCTTTTTATAGAGTACGGGGCACTGGCCCTAACGTGGGTAGAAACCGAAGAAAAAGGGGGGGGGGGGCTCAGCCCAAAAGTAGCTGCAAGCTAAGAGGGTCAAGCTAACAAATTAATTATTATAAAAAGCTAACAAATTAATTATTATAAAAATATACACATGTTTATTAGGGTGTACAGAGGAATAAAACATACATGAGGTTAAAAGAAATGCTTTGCATTTGCTACAAGCCTAACATACTAACATAGCAAATGCAAAGCATATAAGGTCACCCCAGTAATAATTCTGTATTATTTTTAAGAAAAATTATCATTGCATATAATTGTTATATATAATTGATACATAACAATCTGGCCTTTTTTCTTTTCCTTTTTGCAACCATTTCAGAAAGCAACACCTGGTCACACATGCACATATATATATATATATATATAGGAAATTCTTTATGCATGTATTTCTGGATGTGTGTCAGTGTAAAATAAAGAATATTGACCACCGAGGAAGGCCCAAAGGGGCCGAAAAACGTATGGTCCTTAGGTCAAAGGTTTTACCCATCAATTGGGTCTGTATAATAATCAGCTTGGAATGATATAGCTTTGAGTCTGATATTTAGACTTTCTTTTAACCTTATGTACGTCTTATTCATGTGCATACCCTAATTTGTATATTTTTATAATAATTAATTTGTTAGCTTGACCCTCTTAACCTGCACCTAACCTGGGTAACCCAGCCTAGCCCAGTCTCGATCTTGGAAGCTAAGCAGGGTCAGGCCTGGTTAGTATTTGGATGGGAGACCACCAAGGAAGTCCGGGCTTGCTACACAGAGGCAGGGAGTGGCAAACCCACCTCTGCTCATCTCTCGACCTGAAAACCCTACGGGGTCGCCACAAGTCACCTGCAACTTGTCAGCCAAAAAGCAGGGGTGAGGGGGTGGGGATGAGTTGATGGAACCAAGGGGACAGTGTCCTGCAAAACATTGGGAACCACTGCTTTAGATGACGCTCGGTTTCCTGTCACGGGTTGCAGAATGCCCCTCACCCCTGACTGATTTAAGCTCTTCTTGCAGTAGATTCCTAGACAGGCAAAACAGAAATCGGGTCACCTTGTCCATGAGGGAAATAATCTGGAGGATGAGCTGGTCTTGCCGTAAATCGTCCCCGTGTTTAAATATCACAGGATATTTGTCCCCGTCTTCCGTCTTGAAGAATAACTGGGCGGGCATGAGGGCGCTCTGGTGGACGGAAAGGAGAAGGGGGAAAAGGTTACCGTCGTCTGTGAGTAAAAAGCAACCGGCGTAGATTTGGCTTGGGAAACTACAGTAGACCAAGGGTCATGGATTCCATTCAAAGAGATAAAGTAATGGAGCCAAAAATCCTAACTATAAATACACGTCGATGGGGTCCGAATTGGCAGAGACTGAACAAGAGAGAGATCTGGGAGTCGTAGTAGATAACTCACTGAAAATGTCGAGACAGTGTGCGACTGCAATAAAAAAGGCCAACGCTATGCTGGGGATGATTAGGAAGGGAATTGAAAACAGATCAGCCAGTATCATAATGCCCCTGTATAAATCAATGGCATGACCTCATTTGGAATACCGTGTACAGTTCTGGTCACCACACCTTAAAAAGGATATTACAGAATTGGGAAAAGCGCAGAAAAGGGCAACTAGAATGATAAAAGGGTTGGAGAACTTTCCCTGTGAAGAAAGGTTAAAATGCTTGGGGCTCTTTAGCTTGGAGAAATGACGGCTGAGGGGTGACATGATCGAGGTTTATAAGCTAATGCATGGGATTGAGCAGGTCGAGAAAGAGGTACTTTTTTCCCTTTCTCACAATACAAGAACTCGTGGGGCACTCCATGAAATTGCTGAGCAGTCGGGTTAGAACGGATAAAAGGAAGTCCTTCTTCACCCAAAGAGTGATTAACACATGGAATTCACTGCCACAGGTGGTGGTGGCAGCTACAAGCATGGACGGCTTCAAGAGGGAATTAGATAAACATCTGGAGCAGAAGTCCATCAGTGGCTATGAGCCACAAGGTATAGATAGGGACTCTCAGTCTGGGGCAGGTGATGCACTCTATTCTTGGTGCTGGAGGGGGCAGCAGTGGGAGGGCTTCTGGTGCCCTGGCCCCACTGTTGGACCACCTGGTATTTTTGGCCACTGTGTGACAGAGTGTTGGACGGGATGGGCCACTGGCCTGATCCAGCATTGGCTTCTCTTATGTTCTTATGTACAATCTTCATATCATCATCTAAGATGAGGGTCCTATACTAGAAGAGGCACTCACAGAAAGCAATTCATTTTCATCCACTTGAATCTACTGAGCCAATACCGATTGCTTCATAATCTTATTACAGAACAAATTCTGAGCCCAGTGGCGCCTTTTAAGACCAACAGAGTTTAATTCTGAAGGAAGCGTGCATGCCAACGAAAGCTTCTCTCCAGAATTAAACTTCTGTTGGTCTTAAAAGGTGCCACTGGGCTCAAACTACTCTGCTCTATCGCTTCATCCCAACACGGCTGCCCGCCAATGTTCCCTCTAAGCTGTGGAATCTTGTGAGCAAAAATTCTCCTTTGTGAGCTCCTGGCATTCAAGTTGTGAGCGAGCGATTGGGCTGCTGCATAAATTAGTTTGGCCCTGGAGCCCCATCCTTCCTGAGCGAAGACAAAAATGTGTGAGCCGGAGGCTAAAAAACTGTGAGCTAGCTCACACTAAACTCAGCTTAGAGGGGACACTGCTGCCCACTTAAATCAATTTTATCACAGTGAAACTTGACGGCACCCTCCGCCACTGCCAGCTCTGTGCTGCCAGTTTTGCTGTATGGACAAGCCATACAGCACAGCAGTCACAAACGACTGGCCCAGCAGAAGGGTTCCCAATGTGATTACCAGGGCTGCCATGGCGACCACCGACAGTGGGCGGGGACAGGTAGGGTTTTCGGCCCAGCAAGGCTTCTGATTGGCTAATGGAAATATGATTGGCATGTGTAGATTTTTTTAAAAAGAGATTGCTTTGGCGGCAGCTGCCACCACTCAGCAAGGATCTTTGCCGCGTGACCGGAGGTAAGCCGAGGGAGTCGTTTTGTGGCTACCTCTGCCTCTCGCGGCAGCCATTTTGTGGCTGCGCCCACCACGCTGTGTCCCAATTCCAAAGGGGCCTGCAGGCTCAAAAAAGTCAGAGATCTCTGCTGCAGCACAAAAATGCCCGCCGATGTGTGGATTAGGCCTACGGAAGACTGGATGAGGCCTACGGAAGATTAGAAACGAGTGCAAAGAGGGAAAAGGAGTTTGCCGTCTCACAGAAACGTTAAAAAAAAACCCCGCTAAAGGAAGAATAACATTAAAAGCAATTAGCCGCCCGCCCTCATTAACTTAGCAAAGAAGCCGGCCCTATTTAAAATGCCCTTTTCCGAACAGCCCTAATTTGTTTAGCTGGCAATTTGTCCCTCATAAAAAGGACAGGAAGGAAAAACAAAATCAATGGTTGTCTGCAAGGATATTTATCGATCTTGTTTACGTTGTCCGGTCCACACACACACCGCCTCCTCTGCAGCACAAACCAAAGGAAACGATAACAAGACGTAGGCCTAGATAGGCCAGCCACCTTCTGGGTATGGGAGTGGTACAGACGGGATCTCCTCTCCTGCATCTCGCACTGCACGCAGGAGATGATGCTCTGCAGACAGAGACCTGCGTAAGCCCATTTGTGCAATCCTCACCCCCTCTTTTAATGGGAAGAAGAAGAAGAAGAAGAGATTGGATTTATACCCTGCCCTTCACTACCCAAGGGAGTCTCAGAGCGGCTTACAAACTCCTTTCCCTTCCCCTCCCCACAACAGACACCCCTGTGAGGTAGGTGGGGCTGAGAGAGCTCTTGACAGAAACTGCTCTTTTTCAAGGACAGCTGTGCCAGAGCTTGTGACTGACCCAAGGTCACACCAGCAGGTGCAAGTGGAGGCATGGGGAATCAAACCCCGTTCTCCCAGATTAGAGTCCGCACACTTAACCACTACACCAAACTGCCCATGCTGATGGCCCCACCTCCCTCCATTTAGGGTTGCCACCTTCTAACGGGGGTGGGGGGTCTTCCCCGATGTTGGGGCCCCCAATCTGCCACCGGCCAGCTGCCCAGTTTACCTTGAACAGTGTGGCTTTCTCTGGGATTATCCCTTTAATCTTCACCTGGGGCTCCAGGGGCAGCGGGATGGGCTCCATGTCTGCCAGGTTCATCTTTTCATTGTCGGCCAACAAGGCCTGTAGCCGCTCGTTCTGTGAAAGAAGGCAGACGAATCAGCGGCTGCCTTTACACGTAAAGAAGAACACACACTCATACAAAGTTCATTTCATTCAGTGAGAGGCAACAGACAGGGCGGCGTACGATCGAGATGTGGACACACGAGGCTGACTTCAACTGAATCAGACCATCGGTCCATCAAGGTCAGTATTGTCTACTCAGACCTGCAGCGGCTCTCCAGGGTCTCAGGCAGAAGTCTCTAAAATCACCTACTGCCTGGCACTTTTAACCGGAGATGCCGTGGATTGAACCTGGGACCTTCTGCATGCCAAGCAGATGTTCCACCACTGAGCAACTGAGGCCTTTCACATCACCTATGACCTGTTCCTTTTAACTGGAGATGCTGGGGATTGAACCTGGGACCTTCTGCATGCCAAGCAGAAGCTCTACCACTGAGCAACTGCAGCCCTTCATATCACCTATGACCTGCTTCTTTTAACTGGAGATACTGGGGATTGAACCTGGGACCTTCTGCATGCCAAGCAGATTCTCTATCAATGAGCCACTGAGGTCTTCCACATCACCTACTGCCTGATCCTTTGAACTGGAGATGCCGGGGATTGAACCTGGGACCTTCTGCATTACAAACAGATGCTCTCCCACTGAGCCACTGAGGTCTTTCATATCACCTACTGCCTGATCTTTTTTAACTGGAGATGCCGGGGATTGAACCTGGGACCTTCTACTTGCCAAGCGGATGCTCTACCACTGAGCCACTGAGGTCTTTCACATCACCTATGACCAGTTCCTTTTAACTGGAGATACTGGGGATTGAACCTGGGAGTTTCTGCATGCCAAGCAGAAGATCTACCACTGAGCAACTGAGGCCTTCCACATCACCTATGACCTGTTCCTTTTAACTGGAGATGCTGGGGATTGAACCTGGGACCTTCTGCATGCCAAGCAGATTCTCTATCGATGAGACACTGAGGTCTTCCACATCACCTACTGCCTGGTCCTTTTTAACTGGAGATGCCGGGGATTGAACCTGGGACCTTCTGCGTTACAAACAGATGCTCTCCCACTGAGCCACTGAGGTCTTTCATATCACCTACTGCCTGATCTTTTTTAACTGGAGATGCTGGGGATCGAACCTGGGACCTTCTACATGCCAAGCAGATGCTCTACCACGGATCCACTGAGGTCTTTCCCATCACCTACTACCTGGTCCTTCTAATTGGAGATGCTGGTGTTGAACCTGGGACCTTCTGCATGCCAAACGGAAGCTCTACCACTGAGGTCTTTCCCATCACCTCTTGCCTGGTTCTTTTAACTGGAGATGCTGGGAATTGGGCCTGGGACCTTCTGCATGCCAAGCAGATGCTCTACCAATGAGCCAAAGTGAGGGATCAAATAAGAAAGTCTGTTGCAAGAGGTGAAAATGTCCGAAGAACTGAATTAACGTCCCACAAGTTCGGTAGTGTGTCCGAAGACATTCTTGGCAAAGTAGGAATTATTCTTGCATTCAGACATTTAGCTTCAGACAAGAATGGGGTGGGGTGGGGAATGAGGGAAACACAACCTTCTTCTTCCGATTCCCGCTTTCCCGCTGCACGGCTTTCATGAGATGCACCAGCCGATCCACAAACGTCTGCTGGGCCGCCAAGGAGGAGCGCATCACCCTGACAGACTTGTCGCCCTGAGGAGACACCGAAGGAGACAAAAATTATTTTGCCCCGGAACGGGCACGGCACTGATTATCGCTCTCAAAAAGGACGGATAATAAACAATGACGTCCACTCAATGGAGAGCGTTTCTCGCCCCCCTTTTCCTTTTCCTCAGTCAAATGCAATCAAGAAGTCCCAGTACGCCGGCGGCTGGCACCCTGACCTTTCGGGTCTTTTATAGCCGCGTCAACAACAATCATTCCAGGTTCAACTCTTGGTGCAACACAAGTCAATTTGTACTTGAAGAGGGGGGACGAGAAAAGATTCCAGAACTCTAATTGGGACAGATCGAGATGGGAAATCATTTCAGTCTGTCTGTGGCAGCAGAGAAGAGCCATAGTCCAGCGGCACCTTAAAGACTAACAATATTTGTGGCACGCTAGGAGATTTCGTGAGTCACGGCTCACTTCTCCAGACAGATCGAGATGGGTGGCCAGGTTAGTCTGCCTGCAGCAGGAGAAAAGAGCAAGATTCCAGTAGAACTTGTGGCAGGCTGTGAACTTTCGTCATTGACTCACTTCTTCCGAAGTATCTGAAGAAGTGAGCTGTGACTCACGAATGCTCACCCCCCCCGCCACAAATTTTGTTGGTCTTGAAGGTGCTATGGGACCTCTTGCTCTTTTCTCGCTGGGACTCTTCACGCCTACAAATAAGAAAAAGATGGATCTGAAACACATCAAGCTACCTTGTACTAAATAAGACCATTCATCCACGAAGGCCTGTACGGACCACTCAAACTACCAGTGGCTCAAGAGGGCCTTGGGCTGAGATATTTCACATCAACGACTGCCCGGTCCTTTTTAACTGGAGATGGTGGGGACTGAACCTGGGACCTTCTGCATGCTAAGCAGGAGCTCTACCAGAAATCCTTGGCCCCCTCCTCAAACATGTAAAGCTGCAATGTACTGAGGCAGACTACTGGTCCTTCGAAGTCAGTATTGTTTACTCAGACAAGCAACGGCTCTCCAGGGTCTCAGACAAAGCTCTTTCCCATCATCTGCTTCTTGGTCCTTCTAACTGGAGATGCCGGGGATTGAACCTGGGGCCTCCTGCATACCAAGAAGATGCTCTGTCATTCAGGATCCACTGTAGCTTATTCCTGGCTTCCAAAGTCTTGCTTGGCACTGGACCCACAAAGCTGCCTTATACCACATTAGACCCATCGGTCCATCAAGGTTGGTATTGCCTATTCAGACTGGCAACAACTCTCCAGAGCTTCAGACAAAGTTCTTGCACATCATCTGCTTCTTGGTGCTTTTAACAGATTGAACCTGGGACCTTCTGCACACCAAGCAGAAGCTCTACCACTGAGCCATGGCCTCTCCCTTCAGGTACGCACTGGAAAGAACTACTTGTATCTAACAAGGCCTGCTCTCGTAGTAGGAATCTTCTCAGAGAAGGACTTTCTCGCTTCTTCTTCCTCCTGCTGCTGCTACCAATGGAGCACCCCAAAATTATGTACCTGGGGAGATTAGTCTCTCAGAAATCCCATGGTGGAGTTGGGGGTCTGCAGTCAGGGGGAAGAAACGCCTTCTCTTTAAGCTCCCCTTCCTCAACCTTCAGAGCAAACGCCTTGGGATACAAATCAGCCTTGCAAAAACAACGCAGAAGATCCAAGTCTATTTATTTATTACCTGTTTATAGGTTTAATTTATGGGTCGCCCAATCCCCGAGTTCACGGGGCTCTGGGCGACGTACGACAGCAAATAAAATACAACATAAAAATCCCTAAGTCACAACTATAAATCAACCCAATCTTAAAAACAGTGCCCAGATGGTGCCCGTGAATCAAATTTTAAGCCAGTTCCGGACCGTGTTGCCACCTCGCTGGCAGGGTAGGGAGGAAACCGAAAGAAAAGATGGAATAAAGAAAGGGGGTGCCAGCTAGTGTTCCCTCTAAGCTGAGTCAGTGTGAGCTAGCTCACAGCTTTTTAGCCGCTGGCTAACGCATTTTTGCCTTCGCCCAGGAAAGAGGGCTCCAGAGCAAACTAATTTATGTAGTAGCCAAATCGCTCGCTCACAGCTCTAATGCCAGTAGCTCAGAAAGTAGAATTTTGGCTCACTAGACTCCACAGCTCAGAGGGAGCTTTGGTGCCAGCCGTGATAGAGCCCGTTGCTGCCCTCAACCAAAAGGCTGGCAGAACATCTCTGCCTTGCAGGCCCCGTGGAGTTGCATTAAATCCTGCAAGGCCCTGATATTATTTGGCAAAGAGTTCTACCAGGTCAGAGCCTGGGCTGAAAAGTCACTGAACTTCTGTGGCCTAGTTTGACCATAAGCCTTTCAGGCGTGCACGGGTCAAAGTCAGCCACCTTCAGACATGTCCAGAAGTCACTCAGTACCCACTGAGGACCCCAAAGCTGAAATGCCCCTGCAGACCTTGACTTTCAGCAGCGCTGTGGTGTGGTGGTTACAGTGTCGGAACAGGACCTGGGATGACCAGGCTGAGGTTCCTCAGTCAGCTGTGGAAGCCGGCCAGATGACCCCATTACTGTCACAATCCCTCAGCCTACCCTACCCTCACAAGCAGCAGAAAAGAGAAGAAGAAGAAGAAGAAGAAGAAGAAGAAGAAGAAGAAGAAGAAGAAGAAGACGCAGAAGAAGACGACGAAGAGGAGGCGGAGGAGGAGGAGGCGGAGGAGGAGGAGGAGGAGGAGGAGGAGGCGAGGAGGAGGAGGAGACTGGATTCATACCCCACCGTTCACTGCCCAAAGGAGTCTCAGAGCGGCTACAAGCTCCTTACCTTCCCCTCCCCACAACAGACACCCTGGGAGGTAGAAGAAGAAGAGGAGATTGGATTTCTACCCTGCACTTCACTGCCCAAAGGCGTCTCAGAGCGGCTTATAAACTCCTTTCCTTGCCCTCCCCACAACAGACACCCAGTGAGGCAGGTGGGGCTGAGAGACCTCTGACAGAAAGTGTCCTTGAGAGAACAGCTGTGCCAGAGCTTGTGACTGACCCAAGGTCACATCAGCAGGTCCAAGGGGAGGAGTGGGGAATCAAACCCGGTTCTCCCAGATAAGAGTCCGCGAACTTAACCACGACACCAAACTGGCTCTCCCTTCTGGGTCCATAATAGCACCTTAAAGAATGACAAAATTTGTGGCGGGGTATAAGCTTCCGTGAGTCACGGCTCGCTTCTTCAGATGACAGCCGTATCAGATTCCAGCTTTAACCGAAGAAGCGAGCCGTGACTCTCAAAAGCTCCTCCCCTGCCTCAAGCTTTGCTAATCTTTAATGTGCTCCTGGATTCTTGTTTTTTTCTACCGCTACAGACAGACTAACACGGCCACCCAGTTTGATCTACCCTCACAAGGTTGTTGTTGTGTAGATTCAGTGAAGAAGGGGGCAGGTTGGTCAAAGAGAAAAACAGGATAGAAATAAAGAAATAATAATAATAAACGTCACCTTCAGTAGAGCTTGGCTGAACCTCCGCGTGACATTCAGGTACATTTCATGAATCCTCGGGTCTCTCTGCTGCGTGTCTTGATCCTCGTATTCCACGATCACGTACCTGTACGGAAACACGAGCCCGATACACTGAAGGCCAGCGGCGTATCCTGACTAAAGAGTGGTTACAGACTGGCCAGAAACCTAATTGTTTATTATTTTTTGTGTTAAATTATATATTGGTTTTAACTGCTGTAAGCCGCCCGGAGCCGCCTCGGTGGGAGGGCGGGATAGAAGCCTAATAAATAAATAAATATAAATATTTTATTGATTTACTAGATCCATACCCCCACCTTTCTGCTCTCACAAGGCCCACCAAGGTGGCTGACCAATTAAAAACATACTTAAAAACAAACAAAAAAAACCCCTTAAGATAGGGTCGCCAGGTCCAGGTTGGGGGATACCTGAAGACTTTGGGGGTGGATCCAGGAGAAGTTGGGGTTTGGGGAGGGGTCTCAGTGCCACACGGTCTCCACCCTTCAAAGCGGCCATTTTCTCCAGGGGAACTGATCTCTTGTCAGCTGAAGAGCAGTCGTAAAAGAAGATCCCCAGGTCCCACCTGGAGGCTGGCAGCCCTACTGCCAATTCTGGGTCAGGGAAATTTCTGGAAATGTGGGGGGAGGAGTCTGGAGAAGGTGGGCTTTGAGAAGGGAAGGGACCTCAGCAGAGGGTAACACTACAGAGCCCACCCTCTAAAGGAGCCATTTTCTTTAGGAAACTGTTCAATTTTATCTGGTGACCAGATGTAATTCTTGGGGGGGGGTATCTCCAGAACCCCTGCTTCAAAACTATTCAAAACCAACAATCGTGGCCCCAAACTGGTGGAATTGCTATGTCTGAAGAGACTTGTGCCCTGAGGGACTTGTCTAGGTTCTGTGGGGCCTGTAAAACGGGATTATTTTTCCAGGCATTCCACTGAGGCAGTCTTAGGGGCCTGCTATCATGACCACGGAAATGTCTTCGGACAGCGCTGGCTCTTTGGCTTTGAAACGGAGATGAGCACCGCAACCCTAGTCGGATTCGACTGGCTTTCGAGTAAGGGAGGGATCATCTCTTCTGGGATGAAATATTAGAGGAAATTAGGTGTATATCTGGTCACACTATAAAAAAGAATCCAGAATCTATACTCTTGAACCTTGGAAATGAAGCTGCTTTATCCACTATACAAAGAAAAAGAATTGCTTTATTATTATTCGCAGCCAAAACAACCATAGCGTCGAAATGGAAGTCAGAAATTAAACCATCCCTGTACTTATGGTACAAAAAGTTATGGAAATTAAACATAATGGAAAAAATATCCGACATAATGAATCCAACAAAATCTACTGGCGGATATAGTGAATTTGCAATGATATGGCTACCAATCTTATCCCATCTAGTTTCCGAAGGAACAATACCAGAGATAATAGACACTCTTCATTTGCGGTAAATGTGGATGTCAACTTATGGAAAATGCTTTCTTTTATGCTGTTAAGTGTATGTGTATTTATCCTGCAAACGATTGTTATTACTTGTTATTGGAATTTTGAAAATTGAATAAATTATATTGGATACCAAGCCTCAGTTTGTCAGGGAAGGGACAGGACAAGTGAAATAAAGAAACAAACAAAACAAAAATCGTTAAGATCAGAGCTAAAATGCACACACAAAAAACGTCTGAAAGAGATCTCAGAGGGAGATTTTTGTTTTCCCCCCACTAAGAAAAACAGCAATCTGGGCTATTAATTTATTGTTCAGAGTATCTGACTAGATCTGAGAGACCCAGGTTCGAATCCCCACTTGGGCCGTGGGAGCTTGCTGGGTGAACTTGGGCCAGTCACACGTTCCCAGCCTAACTTACCTCACAGGGTTGTTGTGAGGACAACAAGAAGGAAATGGAAATGAGGTAAGCTGCTTTGAGGTCCCCATGGGGGAGAAAGGGAGGGAATAAACACAGTAAATAAATAACCAAAACTGGAGTTCATGAAAGGATTTATCATTCAGGCCCTTTCTACTTGCGACAGGGGGCCAAAAAGAAGAGTTGGTTTTATACCCCGCTCTTCGCTACTCAAAGGAGTCTCAGAATGGCTTACAACTGCCTTCTCTTCCTCTCCCCACAACAGACACCCTGTGAGGTAGGTGGGGCTGAGAGAGCTCTCTCGAGGACTGCTCTTGAGAGAACAGCTCTGAGAGAACTGTGACTGGCCCAAGGTCACTCAGCTGGCTTCATGTGGAGGGGCGGGGAATCAAACCCAGCTCTCCAGACGAGAGTCCACCACTCTTAACCACCACACCACGGCTGGCACCAAAGCTGGTTTTACCACAGAAAGTACATTTGGCAGGGAGTCAGAATCAGTCCTCCCCCTTCCTGATGCATGCTGCTGAGTTTGAGAAGACACTTGACGTTAGTGAAGCCTGTCGGGGTGCAGTTGTGATTCTCAGGGCGTGAGAAGTATAAGGTCCAAATGCTAGACGAGGCCCGCTCACTGGGCTCAGAGGAATGGGGAAAGAAGAGAAGCCTGTTCCACTGACAGTTTTAAAGGGAGGGGCGAAGAACACGCTTTGCCTTCGGAACAATATAAAGCTCCCTCAAGGGTGTATTGTCTACTCAGACTGGCAGCGGGTCTCATAAGAACAGAAGAAGAGCCCTGCTGGATCAGGCCAGTGCAGAGAAGGGCAACTAGAATGATAAAAGGGTTGAAACACCTTCCCTATGAAGAAAGGTTAAAATGCTTGGGGCTCTTTAGCTTGGAGAAACGACGGCTGAGGGGTGACATGATCGAGGTTTATAAGATTATGAATGGGACTGAGCAGGTTGAGAAAGAAGTACTTTTCTCCCTTTCTCACAATGCAAGAACTCGTGGGCACTCCATCAAATTGCTGAGCAGTCGGGTTAGAACAGATAAAAGGAAGTCCTTCTTCACCCAAAGAGTGATTAACATGTGGAATTCACTGCCACAGGAGGTGGTGGCAGCTGCAAGCATGGACAGTTTCAAGAGGGAATTAGATAAACATATGGAGCAGAAGTCCATCAGTGGCTATTAGCCACAGGGTATAGATGGGAACTCTCAGTCTGGGGCAGGAGATGCACTCTATTCTTGGTGCTGGAGGGGGCAGCAGTGGGAGGGCTTCTGGTGCCCTGACCCCACTGCTGGATCTCCTAATGGCACCTGGTATTTTTTGGCCGCTGTGTGACAGAGTGTTGGACTAGATGGGCCATTGGCCTGATTCAACATTGGCTTCTCTTATGTTCTTATGTCCATCTAGTCCAGCATCCTGTCTCATACAGTGGCTAACCGGTTCCTCTGGAGGGCCAACAACAAGGCATGGAGGCCGAGGCCTTCATAAGAACATCACAGGAGCCCTGCTGGATCAGACCAGTGGTCCATCTAGTCCAGCCTCCTGTCTCACACAGTGGCCAACCAGTTCCTCTGGATGGCTAACAACAGGGCACAGAGACCGAGGCCTTCATAAGAGCATAAACCGAGCCATGCTGGACCAGACCAGTGGTCCATCTAGTCCAGCATCCTATCTCACACAATGGCCAGCCAGTTCCTCTGGACAGACAACAACAGGGCAGAGAGGCCCAGGCCTTCCCCTGGTAAGAACGTCAGAAGAGCCCTGCTGGATCAGGCCCGTGGTCCATCTAGTCCAGCATCCTGTCTCACACACTGGCCAACCAGTTCCTCTGGACAGCCAACAACAGGGCACAGAGGGCGAGGCTTTCCCATGATGTTGCCTTCTGGCTCTGGCATTCAGAGGATTAGTGCCTCTGAACATGGAGGTTCCCCACAGTCACCATGGCTAGGACCTATTGATAGAATTATCCTCCACAAATCTATCTAATCCCCTTTTAAAGCCTTCTATGTCTGCATCCATCACCACATCCTCTGGTAGCAAATTCCACATCTGACTCACTCTCTGTGTAAAGTAGTATTTCCTTTTGTCCCTCCTGAACCTACTGCCCATCAGCTTCAGTGGATGCCTTCGAATTCTGGTATTTGGGGAGAGGGGGAAAAAAGTTCTCGCTGCCCACTCTCTCCACCCTGTGCATAATTTTGTAAACCTCTGCCAACTGCCCATCATGTCTTTTCCAAACTGAAAAAGTCCCTGCGAGGAACATTTATTGGGGCATTTTCCCCCACAGGAAAAGATGGCGGGGGGGAGGCAGAGCTCCTACCCTTGAAGGGTTCCTTTGGCGAAGGGGTCTTCCAATTCCGTTCCTGCAGCAGACGAGGGCCCCGCTTGTCTCCCGCACGCCATGTTATAAATGAAAACAGCATGCTTTCAAGGATTACTGTACTTTCCTTTCCCCTCAGCCTCTGATTATTTCAGACTCCTGCTGAGGCAGGTCAACCCAAACCGGCAACCGATCGACGGACACGGGGATTTATAGCTACGTCTTGCTTAAACTGCAGTCGAGACAGTTCAGATTTTTGGCAATAAGGAACGGGAAAGGCTTGTGAGGAAGCAATATAGATGTCGGGTTCCCAACCTCCTGGTGCTGGTTGGAAAGCGCCTGGGATTACAATTCATCCTCTGGCAACAGAAATCAGTTCACCTGAAGAAAACGACACCCTTGGAAGGTGGAATTTATGGTGTTATCCCCCACGGAGGTCCCACCCCTCCTCAAACCCCGGCCTCCTCAGGACCCACCCCCCAAATCTCCCAGTCTTTCCCAAACCAGATCTGGCAACCTCGTATATACATATACTTAATAGTATAAGCAGGGCTCTTTTTGTAGCAGGAACTCCTTTGCATCCTTAGCTCCTGCCAACCTAGCAGTTTGAAAGCAAGAAATTGCAAGTAGATAAATAGGTACCACTTCAGTGGGAAGGTACGCCTTGGTGTTTAGTCATGCCGGCCACATGACCACGCTGCCTTCGGACAGCGCTGGCTCTTCGGCTTTGAAATGGAGATGAGCACCGCAACCCTAGAGTCGGATTCGACTGGCTTTCGAGCAAGGAAACCTTTACCTTTACCTTTGCATATTAGGCCACAAACCCTAATGTAGCCAATCCTCCGAGAGCTTACAGTGGCTCTTCTGACAGGAGCTACTGTAAGCTCTTGGAGGATTGGCTGCATTAGGGGTCTGTTGCCTAATATGCAAAGGAGTTGCTGCTACAAAAAGAGCCCTGGATAAGTTGGGCATTCCAATATCCAGAAACGACAGAGAAAAGGGTTTGAAGAGAGTAGAAGAGGAACACAAAGGCCTGGGTTTGTGGATCTTTTTTACGGAGAGCAGAAGAACCTGCGTCTGGTATGCAGAATCCAATATATTGTAAGGAAGGGAGAAAAAATAAAAAGAGGAGAAGAAGAAGAAGAAGAAGAAGAAGAAGAAGAAGAAGAAGAAGAAGAAGAAGAAGAAGAAGAAGAAGAAGAAGAAGAAGAAGAAGAAGAAGAAGAAGAAGAAGAAGAAGAAGAAGAAGAGGAGGAGGAGGAGGAGGAGGAGGAGGAGGAGGAGGAGGAGGAGGAGGAGGAGGAGGAGGAGGAGGAGGAGGAGGAGGAGGAGGAGGAGGAGGAGGAGGAGGAGGAGGTGGAGGAGGTGGAGGAGGTGGAGGAGGTGGAGGAGGTGGAGATTGGATTTATATCCCACCCTTGACTACCCAAAGGAGTCTCAGAGCAGCTTACAATCTCCTTTCCCTTCCCCTCCCCACAACAGACACCCTGTGAGGTAGGTAGGGCTGAGAGAGCTGTCTCGAGGACTGCTCTTGAGAGAACAGCTCTGACAGAATTTAGGACCGACCCAACATCACACCATTCTGGCTTCATGTGGAGGAGTGGGGAACCAAACCCGGTTCTCCCAGATTAGAGTCCACGCTCCTATCCACTACACCAAACTGGCTCTCTGATTTTTGTTCATCTTGCACTGAAAGCTGAATGTTTTATTTAGACTTATGATTTTTATACTCCTCAGGTCAGCATGTATGGTTCACCCAACCATCATTTTTTTTTCCCCTAGCAACAAGTGTGAGGCAGGCTAGGAGGGTGGAAAATGTCTGGCCCAAGATCACCCAGAGTTTCACAGCAGCTTGGGGATACAAACCCGGGTCTTCCCAGGACTTGCCCAACATCCTAACCACTACCAGCTCTTCAGAGTTTACAAAGCTTTAAAAGAGCTGCATAGAGACAAGGTCAACTTAACCACTATTAGTTTGGCAAACTTCCAAGTTCAGGGGCAGCGTGCCACTGAACAGGGATGGGCACAAACCAGGAAAATGAAGGCTTGTCCCCGTTTGTGAGGTCCCACGAATCACAAACCGGGATGAACCTCCCCACTTTATAAACCAGTTCAGGTTCATGAGGTTCGTGGATCTCTCCACCCTCCTTTCTGCTGGCGTTGGCTCCCCAAGGCCAGCAGAATGGAAGCGGAGTAGATCTTCCAAATCCCATTTAAATGGAATGTTCCTTTAAATGGGTTTTGACAGCAGGTATTGCACAGGAGTGGAGACCAAGTGATGAATTAGGCTGAAATAGATGTAAGGCATTTCAGCAATCCCTCTCACTCCCCTCCCCACACACACACTTCCAACTATGAACCACAAACCCCGCAAACCTCCAAAACCATGTTCACAGTCCTGGGAGGTTTGTATAGGGATGGGCACAAACCAAGGCTCACAAACCATGAACTGGCCCCACTTTGGTTCATGCCCATCCCTAACCCTGAATACCATTGCTGGGTGCTGCAACAAAGAGTATGTTTCCATCACCGTCTGCTTTGTGGATTTTTTAGGTGGTCACTATGGGAGATGGGATGACACAGATACAAGATGGACCTCTGCTCTAACCCAGAAGAGAGAAGAAGACTTTCCTTCCAACAAGTCTCCACCTACTTTACTGTTGACTTTATCTACTCCCTACTTCTTCCACCGTGTACACAGGACATGAGCCTCTACATCTCTCAATGGAGCACACATAGGGATGCCAGCCTCCAGGTGGGATCAAGCAATCCCTCAGAATTACAGCTCACCTCCAGGCTACAGAGATCAGTTCCCCTGGAGAAAACAGATACTTTGGAGGGTGGACTCTCTGGCATTGTGCCCCACTGAGGTCCCTGTCCTCCCCAGGCTCCACCCCCAAATATCCAGGAGTTCCCCAACCTGGAGACAAGCCTAAACAGAAGACAAAATAAACTGTTTGTTTCTCATCCCCGTTACCCATTCCTGCTACTCTGCACAACTGGCGATCCGCTGTTGCTGTATAAGAAGGGAGGTAGACACCTGAATCGGACTTACCAATATAAGTAGTTTGCCAGTGTGGAATTCTTGCAAGCTCGGGAGATCAGAAACGTGCAAAGGTCTTGCTGATAGTGAATTTAAATAAACAAAGAGTTATTTGTTACAGTAGAAGAGCCACATTTGACTATTGTAGCGAATGAATAAAAGGGACCAAGCATGTATCCACATGATCCTACCCCCACCCCAATAAACTGGAACCATCTTGCACAATCCAAATCCAGGCCTGGGTTGTTTCCTTGTGATGACCTCACAAGAGTTTCAGCTTGCTGCCCACTGTCCAATTTCACTTAAGGGTTAATGTGATTCTTAGAGAGACTAGTCTAGCTCGCAGTTGTCTGCGGCTTTGGGCCAACCTGCAGATGCCATCCTTATCTCTTTCAAGGCCGGACTGAAGAATGTGGTAATCGGTTAATCGTGAGAACCTATGCTCAGTTGTATAACCAGATGGGAGGGGGGGATTAGAAGCAGATGTTAACACTTCTGGAAAGTTCCATCAAGAGAGATTCCTGATTGGATCCAAGAGGCCCCTGGTGCCAGAGGGCAAAAGTCTAAAATAAGGGTGTAGGCCACAGAGAACAAGAGGAAGAGATTGGATTTATACCCTGCCCTTCACTTGGAGTCTCAGAGCGGCTTACAAACTCCTTCCCCTTCTCCCCCCCACAACAGACACCCTGTGAGGTAGGTGGGGCTGAGAGAACTCTAACACAAACTGCTCTTTCAGGAACAGCTGTGCCAGACTGACCCAAGGTCACATCAGCAGGTGCAAGTGGAGGAGCGGGGAATCAAACCCAGTTGTCCCAGATTAGAGTCCACACACTTAACCACTATACCAAACTGGCTCTCTATGTGTCAGGTTCTTCAGTCAGTCACACAACACAGGGCTTCTTCAGAAGACAATGTTTAATAGTGGAACAGTACTAAAGACACGTGTACAGTCTGTGTCAGTGATGGCCGGTTACAGCAAAGCCTACTAGGTTATACTACATTCAAACAGCCACCCCCCCTTCAGTAGAAGCCAATGGATATATTTCGCGCGCATAGGTGGCCTGAGCAGGCAAGCAAGCTAAATATTCTAGAAACCGTTAGAGTTCCCAGCGTAAGGCTCCAGCAGCTGGAGCAACAAGGTCAGAGACCTGATAAGAGATTGTGTGGAAAACTTCAGGGGAAAGAGAAGGAGGCAGCCGCACTCCTCCCGCATTCCATTAACATGACAGGGCTACCTGCTGACTCTATGTTCTTGTTCATGCCATGCTACTACACTTTGATATGTTATGCTCCATCATGATGGACTGCAACGTATAGAATGTTTTTATGCTACTGCTTGGAGTTTATGCTGCAAGAGGATTAGCCATCTAATACCAGTTATTCTGTGTATTAGAACAGTAGAAAAGCGTAAGAGGCCAGTAGCACCTTAGAGACGAGCAAAATTTGTGGCAGTGTAGGAGCTTTCGTGAGTCTGAAGAAGTGAGCAGTGAACTCACAAAAGATCATCCCCTGCCCCAAGTTTTGTTAGTCTTTAAGGTGTTACTGGATTCTGACCAGGCTTGCCAAGAACTTACCTTAATTTAGTGGGGGATGGATACGTCCTGGCAGGACCATCCCTGGTGGAAGAAGACACGGTGCACGATGCCATTGCCAGGAAGTAACGCCGGGCGACGCTCTGGCAATGGGGCTGGAAACTCGATTGTACCATCGAGTTTCCAGCCTCATTGCCAGAGCATCACCCGGCGTCACTTCCTGGTGACAGCATCGTGCGGCGTGGGTGTTGTCCAGAGGAATGTTCTGGCCGGGGACTGTGTGTCCCCCGCCGAAATATGGTAGGTACTTGGCAACCCTCTGACTCTGTTCTACTGCTATAGACAGACTAACGCGGCTGCCCATCCTGATCTATCTCCTTAGACAGAACAGTTTGCATCTTTATTATTTTATTTATTTTATTAAATTAAATTAAAGTCCTTAACTGCCCTTCCCTGTTTGCACGGGGCTCAGGGCAGTTTACGACAAATGAATTCAGTGCATTATAAAATCCAGTAAAACCATAAGAATTCAATTTTAAAAACACTCGAAGCATTTAAGCATTTATCCTCTGCTGCTAAGCTAAAGTGATTGCACTGCATAGTGAAACCCTTTAAAAATCCTTAATAAACTTTTATATACATAGATTTTAAAGGCTTGCTTAATTTGAATACATCAGTGTGCCCCAGGGCTTGGTATTGCTGAAGGAACAAGAGGCAATAACTCAGAGGGACATCTTGAAGGGTACGACCCCCAAATCAGCAACTGCTCTATGCAGGTATCTGTGCCCCTGCCCATAAAGGACCACTATAATAATATAATACAACCAATATAATGAAAGGCTTAAAACATCAACTGTGTGTCAAAATGTTAAAAGGATGTGAGGATTTTAAAAAAAAAATATTAGAGAAAAGAGGACTAAATGTATGGGATTGTTGGTAGAGGGAGTTATGATATTGCTTCAATTAGATATAGTGTGGGAGAATTTCCCACCCACCCCCTTCTCCAAATACTAGAGGCACCCAGACAGATCAAGAGGGGTCACCATGTTAGTCTGTCAGTAGCCACGGTGGCTCAGTGGTTAAGACACTGAACTGCAGACTGGAAGGCTGGTAGTTCAGCAGTTCGAGACCCGAGTGCCGCATGACGGGGTAAGCTCCCATCTCTGGTCCCAGCTCCTGCCAAACCTAGCAGTTCGAAAGCAAGAAACTGCAAGTAGATAAATAGGTACCGCTTCGGTGGAAAAGTAACAGCGTTCCGTGCGCCTTGGCATTTAGTCATGCCGGCCACGGGGCCATGGAAACGTCTTCGGACAGCACTGGCTCTTCAGCTTGGAAACGGAGATGAGCACTGCAACCCCCTAGAGTCAGATCTGACTGGCTTTCGAGCAAGGGGAAGCCTTTACCCTTTACCTTTTGCAGCAGAAGAGAGCAAGAGTCCAGTAGCACCTTAAAAACTAACAAAATTTGTGGCAGGGCGTGACATCTAGTGAGTTGCTGCTCACTCCTTCAGACACTCAGATACTCACGAAAGCTCACACTCTGCCACAAATTTTGTTAGTTTTTAAGGAGCTACCTGTCAGGCAGCCCTGTCATGGGTATGGTATGCAGAGGGAGGACTCCGGTCTCCCATCCTTTGAACTTTCACTCACTGTCTCTTATTGGGTCTCTGACCTTGCCTCTCCAGCTGCTGGAGTTTCGGCTGGGAACCCAACGGTTTCTAGATTGTTTTGCTTGCTTTGCCCGTTGCTTTTGCCCGCCCGCGCGAACATTAATCATTGGCTTCTGCCATATGGGGGAGGGATGCTTGAATGTAGTATATCTTAGCAGGTCTGATTGTAGGTGGCCATTACAGACACAAGCTGTACACGTGTCTTTAGTTCTGAAGAAGCCCTCTGTTGCGTGAGCTGGCTGGGGAACCTGACATTACTGGACTTTTGCTCTTTTCTACGGGCACCCAACGTCTGAACAGCAGTGGATCCACAGCACAGAAAATGGAAGAACTACTTGTCATACAAGGCATGTGTGGTGACACGGCTCACTGCCCCAAGGTGCAGAGAGGGTGTTAAAAGGGGATGGGGGCAAATTCATGGGAGAGAGAGCCCCCCTAACTGGTGGACCCAACCATGGCGCTGTTTTTCAGGGCTTTACTTACTTCGAGATTTTCACTTTCCGCCGGTTCCTTGGCTTTTGATGCAGATGGAGGGGAAGACACAAGGGGAAGCGGACTGCTGATGATCTGAGAACTGGGGGAAATAATAAAGTTTTACGTAGGTGATTTCTAGGGTAAGGGAGCAAGGGACTGAGGGGAGACATGATAGAGGTTTACAAAATTAGGCATGGGGTAGAGAAAGAAGTACTTTTCTCCCTTTCTCACAAATCAAGAAGAAGAGGAGATCGGATTTATATACCCCGCCCTTCACTACCCAAAGGAGTCTCAGAGTGGCTTACAAACTCCTTTCCCTTCTCCCCTCCCCACAACAGACACCCTGTGAGGCAGGTGGGGCTGAGAGAGCTCTGACAGAAACTGCTCTTTTTCAAAAACAGCTGTGCCAGAACTATGGCTTGCCCAAGGTCATCCAACAGGTGCAAAGGGAGGAGTGGGGAATCAAACCCGGTCCTCCCAGATTAGAGTCTGTGCATTTAACCACTACCCCAAACTGGCTCTCTTTAACTTGTGGGCACTCAATGAAATTCATGAGCAGTAAACTTAGAACAGATATAAGGAAGTACGTCTTCACCCAAAGAGTAATTAACATGTGAAATTCACTGCCACAGGAAGTGGTGGTGGTTACAAACTTAGACAGCTTCAGGAGAGCATTGGATAAACATATTAAGCAGAGGTCTATGGGTGGCTCTTAGCCACAAGGTATAGATGGAACACTCTGTCTGGGGCAGCGATGCACTGTATTCTTAGGGCTTGGGAGGCAAGAGTGGGAGGGCTTCTGGAGTTCTGGTCCCACTGGTGGACCTCCGGATGGCACCTGGGTTTTGGCCACTGTGTGACACAGAGTGTTAGACTGGATGGGCCATTGGCCTAGAATCATAGAATCATAGAATGTTAGAGTTGGAAGGGACCTTGCAGGCCATCTAGTCCAACCCCTGCACTCTGCAGGAACACAGCCGAAACCCCTACATACCTACAACATACCCAAAAGATGGTTGTCCAGCCTCCTCTTGAAAACGTCCAGCGAAGGAGCATCCACCACCTCCCGAGGCAGTCTGTTCCACTGCTCAACCACTCTTACAGTCAGGAAGTTTCTCCTGATATTAAGCCGGTAACAACTCCCTTGTAATTTCCACCCATTAGATCCAGTCTTGCAATCCGGAGCAAGAGAGAATAGATCCACTCCATCCTCTACATGACAGCCCTTCAAATACTTGAAGACTGCAATCATGTCCTCTCTAAACCTTCTCTTTCCCAGGCTAAACATACCCAACTCCCTCAGCCTTTCCTCATAAGACTTGGACTCCAACCCTCTCACCATCCTGGTCGCCCTCCTCTGGACCCGCTCGAGTTTGTCAACATCCTTCCGAAAATGTGGTGCCCAAGACAGGACACAGGACTCCAGGTGGGGCCTGACCATAGCAGAATACAGCGGAACTACCACCTCCCATGATCTAACATGGCCTGATCCAACATGGCTTCTCTAATGCTGTTATGAGATTCATAGATCAGAATCAGTTCCAAAGGGTAATCGTGTTTGTCATTTAGAGCTCATCTACCTGTCTATTTCTGCTGCCGTTGTGCCAGACGTCGCCATGCTCTCTGACATGGTACCCTGGCTGTCCTTCTTTGTGGGTTCCAACCCATTCTTGATGTCATCAAAGTTCTCATATTTCAGCGCCTGGACGAGCTGTAGCAGGTACATCAGAAGATCCTTGGAAGACGCAAAAAACAAGAAGGACAGTAAGACAACGTTCCAGAAGTCCTAGGAGAGCAGAAGGTTAAACTAGTTTATCAAGAGGAAGGTGGCTAAGAGACGGAGGACAGGGACCGGAAAGAAAGCACAACCAGTGATGTCGAGAGTGGTTCCTGGAGACGAAAATGGAGAAAGGACCATATAACTGGGCTCTGTATACAGCCCTCAGACTTCAGTGGGACACTGATCTAGTCCTGTTTCGTCATAAGCCTTCATCATGACGCCTAAGAGAAACAATGACGTCACCGCTCTGCCTCTTCCCATGCTATTTCTACGTGTGGCTCAGTGTTCTCTCTAAGCTGAGATAGTGCGAGCTAGCTCAGTTTCTTAGCCTCTGGCTCACACATTTTGTCTTAGCTCAGGAAGGAGGGCTAACCCTCAGACTTCAGTGGGGCACTGACCTGTTTCATCATAAGCCTTCATCATGACGCCTAAGAGAAACAATGATGTCACCGCTCTGCCTCTTCCCATGTTATTTCTACGTGTGGCTCAGTGTTCCCTCTAAGCTGAGTTAGTGAGAGCTAGCTCAGTTTCTTAGCCTCTGGCTCACACATTTTTGTCTTAGCTCAGGAAGGAGGGCTAACCCTCAGACTTCAGTGGGACACTGATCTAGTCCTGTTTCATCATAAGCCTTCATCATGACGCCTAAGAGAAACAATGACGTCACCTCTCTGTCTCTTCCAATGCTATTTCTACATGTGGCTCAGTGTTCCCTCGAAGCTGAATTAGTGCGAGCTAGCTCAGTTTCTTAGCCTCTGGCTCACACATTTTTGTCTTAGCTCAGGAAGGAGGGCTAACCCTCAGACTTCAGTGGGACACTGATCTAGTCCTGTTTCATCATAAGCCTTCATCATGACGCCTAAGAGAAACAATGACATCACCTCTCTGTCTCTTCCAATGCTATTTCTACATGTGGCTCAGTGTTCCCTCGAAGCTGAGTTAGTGCGAGCTAGCTCAGTTTCTTAGCCTCTGGCTCACACATTTTTGTCTTAGCTCAGGAAGGAGGGCTAACCCTCAGACTTCAGTGGGACACTGATCTAGTCCTGTTTCATCATAAGCCTTCATCATGACGCCTAAGAGAAACAATGACGTCACCTCTCTGTCTCTTCCAATGCTATTTCTACGTGAGGCTCAGTGTTCCCTCGAAGCTGAGTTAGTGCGAGCTAGCTCAGTTTCTTAGCCTCTGGCTCACACATTTTTGTCTTAGCTCAGGAAGGAGGGCTAACCCTCAGACTTCAGTGGGGCACTGACCTAGTCCTGTTTCATCATAAGCCTTCATCATGACGTCTAAGAGAAACAATGACGTCACCGCTCTGCCTCTTCCCATGCTATTTCCACGTGTGGCTCAGTGTTCTCTCTAAGCTGAGATAGTGCGAGCTAGCTCAGTTTCTTAGCCTCTGGCTCACACATTTTTGTCTTAGCTCAGGAAGGAGGGCTAACCCTCAGACTTCAGTGGGACACTGATCTAGTCCTGTTTCATCATAAGCCTTCATCATGACGCCTAAGAGAAACAATGACGTCACCTCTCTGTCTCTTCCAATGCTATTTCTACATGAGGCTCAGTGTTCCCTCTGAAGCTGAGTTAGTGCGAGCTAGCTCAGTTTCTTAGCCTCTGGCTCACACATTTTTGTCTTAGCTCAGGAAGGAGGGCTAACCCTCAGACTTCAGTGGGGCACTGATCTAGTCCTGTTTCATCATAAGCCTTCATCATGACGCCTAAGAGAAACAATGATGTCACCGCTCTGCCTCTTCCCATGTTATTTCTACGTGTGGCTCAGTGTTCCCTCTAAGCTGAGTTAGTGAGAGCTAGCTCAGTTTCTTAGCCTCTGGCTCACACATTTTTGTCTTAGCTCAGGAAGGAGGGCTAACCCTCAGACTTCAGTGGGGCACTGACCTAGTCCTGTTTCATCATAAGCCTTCATCATGACGCCTAAGAGAAACAATGACGTCACCTCTCTGTCTCTTCCAATGCTATTTCTACGTGTGGCTCAGTGTTCTCTCTAAGCTGAGTTAGTGTGAGCTAGCTCAGTTTCTTAGCCTCTGGCTCACACATTTTTGTCTTAGCTCAGGAAGGAGGGCTAACCCTCAGACTTCAGTGGGACACTGATCTAGTCCTGTTTCATCATAAGCCTTCATCATGACGCCTAAGAGAAACAATGATGTCACCGCTCTGTCTATTCCAATGCTATTTCTACGTGTGGCTCAGTGTTCTCTCTAAGCTGAGTTAGTGCAAGCTAGCTCAGTTTCTTAGCCTCTGGCTCACACATTTTTGTCTTAGCTCAGGAAGGAGGGCTAACCCTCAGACTTCAGTGGGGCACTGACCTAGTCCTGTTTCATCATAAGCCTTCATCATGACGTCTAAGAGAAACAATGACGTCACCACTCTGCCTCTTCCCATGTTATTTCTACGTGTGGCTCAGTGTTCCCTCTGAGCTGTGTTAGTGAGAGCTAGCTCAGTTTCTTAGCTTCTGGCTCACACATTTTTGTCTCAGCTCAGGAAGGAGGGCTAACCCTCAGACTTCAGTGGGACACTGATCTAGTCCTGTTTCATCATAAGCCTTCATCATGACGCCTAAGAGAAACAATGACGTCACCACTCTGCCTCTTCCCATGTTATTTCTACGTGTGGCTTAGTGTTCTCTCTAAGCTGAGATAGTGCGAGCTAGCTCAGTTTCTTAGCCTCTGGCTCACACATTTTTGTCTTAGCTCAGGAAGGAGGGCTCCGGAGCCAACTAATTTATGCAGCAGCCAAATCGCTCGCTCAGAACTTTAATGCCAGTAGCTCCCAAAGTAGGATTTTTGCTCACAGGACTCCTCCGCTTAGAAGGTGGATTGCTTGTGACTCAGCTATCTTGCTTATTCTTCGCTGTTTCTCTACAGCTTGTTAAGGCTAATGCTGAAATAGGAATAGGGAGGTGTCCAGTTGAAGGTTTAGCATGAAGTCACTTGTTAATCCTTTCAAAGCTATTTCAGCCAAGGCTCAACTTTTCAAGAACTCGTGGGCACTCCATGAAGTTGCTGAGCAGTCGGGTTAGAACAGATAAAAGGAAGTCCTTCTTCACCCAAAGAGTGATTAACACATGGAATTCACTGCCACAGGAGGTGGTGGCAGCTACAAGCATGGACGGCTTCAAGAGGGAATTGGATAAACATATGGAGCAGAGGTCCATCGGTGGATATTAGCCACAAGGGACTCTGGGGCAAGGGATGCTCTGTATTCTTGGTGCTGGTGGGGGTCAACAGCAGGAGGGCTGCTAGTGTCCTGGCCCCACAGCTGGACCTCCTAAGGGTACCTGGTATTTTTGGCCACTGTGTGACACAGAGTGTTGGACTGGATGGGCCATTGGCCTGATCCAACATTGGCTTCTCTTATGTTCTCTTATGAATTCAAGTTCTGCCTTTTTGAAGAGTGAGCTGAATAATTATGTCTACCTGCAGTTGAAATCCTCCTCCACTACGTTTCCTTGCAAATTATGCGACCGAGTGTTACCTAAATTGATCTTCCCTGGGATTAACACTTTGGGTTCTATTAGTATTATTCATAACATTTTTCAAAATGTCTACGCGCACTTTTGTATTACAATTCAATGCATCAATTATTTTTTTATGGCTCTCTCTTTCACTTAAAGCTTTGGGGCCAGCACACCTGAAGGACCACACCTTCTTCTCTGTGGACCTACCTGTCCACTCCAGTTATCTTTGGAGGCTCTGGCTTCAGGTACCCTTGCCATATAAGGCTAGATGGGTGGCCACCGAAGACAGAGCCTCCTCAGTCATGGCACCGAAACGCTGAAACTCCGTCTCCAGGGAGAGCAGGTTGAGAAAGAAGTACTTTTCTCCCTTTCTCACAATACAAGAACTCGTGGTGTTAGGAGGTGAACTTTGAAAATGCTTTTATTTGTTATTTTCTGACCTGCATGCACACCAGGAATGGTGCCAGCAAGAGTCTTTGCTTTGGGAGAATGTATGCTTGAGTTAATGTGACTCTCTCTGTAAAATGAGGTACCACACAGCCTGTATCTCCATGCAAATGAGGTCACAGACGCATCTTACACATTTACCCAGCAGCCTTTGGGAGCAAGAAGCATCTCCATTAGCATCTCCATTACGGTCCTTTCCACAGAATGTAAAAACAACAACTTTCCACCATTGAGGAATCTCTACCTCGCATGAACCCACAGGATGCTTGGCATTTGCATGTATGAAGACCCGGCCAGATCCATCTACATACCTAAAGGTTTCCATGCCAACCCATCTTGACACCTGGACCAAAATCCTCCCTTGTAGAAAGGTGTAGATTTTCAGTATTGCCCCACCTTAGGAGGAGGGAACCCCACATCCTTTAGCCAATGGTATAGGGATGGGATGGACCCAGAAACACCCCAAGCCAGCCCCCAGACTAACTGATAAAAGGGGGTGCAACCTTTTGTTGCGGGGTTTTTTTGCTTGCTCTGACTTCTGCAGCCGCTGCTCCTTCTTCGTATCAACAAGATAGCTAAGGTAACTTATTGTGGTAACTTGGAGTCGCGACCAAGGAACCCTCACACATATAGCTGGCCTATCTGTGTGTAGCAAAAGTAAGGAATCCTTAGTTAGAAACAATCCTTGTTCCTGAGCACTGGAAGAACCAACATCTCCTGGAGCAGATAAGTATAATTGCTTTCCCCCTCCTGAAGACATACCTTTAGCTTAAATTCCAATATTGTTTTCCATTTCTACTGTATCTAAAAGGAACTTGAATGTATGTGTGTGTGTATCTGTTTTTGTATGACTGTAATGATAAGAACCTTCAGTAAAGAGAATCTTGATTCAAATTAAGAAACCTTTGTCAAGCATCATTCCTTGAAGAAATAGGCTTCTCAGCCGACGGAAACCGGTTTCTCTGTATACATTGGCAAAAGACCTCAAAGTTAGTCAGCCACTGCGTAGATAAGCAGTTCGGCTAACAGTGGGCACTCTATGAAATTGCTGAGCAGTCGGGTTAGAACAGATAAAAGGAAATACTTCTTCACCCAAAGAGTGATTAACACTATGGAATTCACTGCCACAGGAGGTGGTGGCAGCTACAAGCATGGACAGTTTCAAGAGGGAATCAGATGAACATATGGAGCAGAAGTCCATCAGTGGCTGTTAGCCACAGGGTATAAATGGGAACTCTCAGTCTGGGGCAGGAGATGCACTCTATTCTTGGTGCTGGAAGGGGCAGCAGTGGGAGGGCTTCTAGTGTCCATGGCCCCACTGCTGGACCTCCTGATGGCACCTGGTATATTTTGGCCGCCGTGTGACAGAGTGTTGGACTAGATGGGCCATTGGCCTGATTCAACATTGGCTTCTCTTATGTTCTTATGTTCTTATCAGTCTCTCTCTCCCTCCGCCATTGTCTCCTGCCAGGGAGTGAAGACATTCCTTTTTGTTTCGTGCTTGCTTGTTTTTTGCCGTGCCTCCAGTAAACTCTCATCGACCCTCCTCCCTGGCTGTGTTGTGTTTGTATATCTATGGCTGCGATCATACGCACAATTAGACCCGGCATAGGTGTGAATGCCGAGCAGATTTAAAGGGTGTGAGCGGACAACATCATCTGGGAAGCGCCCCGAAGCCGTCGGCAACCCGTTCTGCTCCGCCGCAGAAGCGGAGTTAAAAGACACTGGGGAAAACCCGGTAGCAAACAGGTTGTGACGGGCCACGGACAGACTTTCCCATGTCTGATCGCTCCACCATGCTCTCATGCCATCAGGATGGTCCGATCAGGCCGTCCCGACTCTGTACCATTGTTTTTTCCCCCTTCTCAGTATGAACTCCATAGGGAGCCCTCAGTGCGGAGGTGCGGTTCATTGATTCCTTGTTGAAGCGCATGGGGAAAAAATGGCACATAACTCCCCCCCCAACTCACCCGCAGTTGCGTCTGATCACACACTGATGGGCTGTGCCCACAGCTTCAAAGGGAGGTGTGATTGTGTGACTGCAGGTCAAATTCTTCTGGAGGGAAGAGCCTCGCTCCCCCCGCCCCGCTTTATCTCGCGTGTGTGACCGCAACCTATACGTTTTGAATTGTGTTGTTAAATATTTTACATGCACATTTTAAATGTGGTTCTAATGTAACGGCAGGTGTCTTGGGGACCCTATTAGAATGGAAAAGGCAACACAGAGATGTTTTAAATTACATTCGTTAATTATGTGGCTCATTTTTGAGGACCCCTTCCCTCAGCATCAGAAGAGCCCTGCTGGATTAGACCAGTGAAGGTCCATCTAGTCCAGCATCCTGCCTCACATAATGGCCAACCAGTTCCTTTGGACGGCCAACAACAGGGTATAGAGAAAAACAAGAAGAGACTGGTTTTATACCCCGCCCTTCACTACCCAAAGGAGACTCAGGGCGGCTTACAATCACCTTCCCCTCCCCACAACAGACACCCTGTGGGCAATGCTCCCTCTAAGCTGTGGAGTCTTGTGAGCAGAAATTCTACTTCGTGAGCTGCTGACATTAAAGTTGTGAGCGAGCCATTTGGCTCCTGCATAAATTAGTTTGCTCTGGAGCCATCCTTCCTGAGCTAAGACAAAAATGTGTGAGCTGGAGGCTAAAAAACTGTGAGCTAGCTCACACTAACTCAGCTTAGAGGGAACACGGCCTGTGAGGTAGGTGGGGCTGAGAGAGCTGTCTCAAGAACTGCTCCTAAGAGAACAGCTCTGAAAAACTTGTGACTGACCCAAGATCCCCCAGCTGGCCTCATGGGAAGGCGTGGGGAGTCAAACTCAGTTCTCGCAGATTAGAGTCTGCACTCCTAACCACTATACTAAACTGGCCGAGGCCTTACCCTGCTGTTGACTCCTGGCGCTGGGATTCAGGGTTCGATTGCCTTTGAACACGCAGGTTCCCTACAGTCACCAGGGCCAGTAGCCACCCATCGACCCATCCTCCATTTTCCTGACCCTCCCCAACCCGTATAGCCTCGAGAACACCATCTTTGTTATATGGTGGGGCTTAGTTGCCCTGAGTTTTGTGAAAGGATGGCGTTAGGCCACTCCCAAGAGAATATTTCTCTCTCTCTCATGCTTGTTAGTAGACCTTATCTTCAAAACCTGACTTTTTTTCCTCCCCACTGGAAACCAGGGGCAAGTTGGCCTGGCTCATTCTAGCAGAAAGCTTAATTAATGGTTTTGTTAACTGATGTAAAGGTAAAGGTTCCCTTGCTCGAAAGCCAGTCGAATCTGACTCTAGGGTTGTGGTGCTCATCTCCGTTTCAAAGCCGAAGAGCCAGCGCTGTCCGAAGACGTTTCCGTGGTCATGTGGCCGGCATGACTAAACACCAAGGTGCACGGAACGCTGTTACCTTCCCACCAGAGCGGTACCTATTTATCTACTTGCAATTTCTTGCTTTCGAACTGCTAGGTTGGTAGGAGCTGGAACTAGAGATGGGAGCTCACTCCATCATGCGGCACTAGGGTCTTGAACTGCTGAACTACTGACCTTCCACAGCCTGCAGTTCAGCGTCTTAACAACTTGAGCCACCGCAGCTCCCTTTTTAACTGATAGCCAGCACTTATTGTATAAGATGCCTAGTTTTAGTGATGCATGTGGTCTCGGATTCTGGAAAGCTTCACTGTTACATGGATGCGCTCAAGGCTCAGCTGACGGGAGCTTTGCCAGCATTTTCTGTAAGTTCTGATGCTTTGTTAAAAACCTCCTTGAAAGCCAACTTGGACCTCGCATACCGTTTCCTTGGGATTTCTGCAAACTCTGGAGCTCTGGGCCATAGATCGATAGATCCCCTCAATGATCTATTGATACATGAATTTGAACTCCAAGGTGTGGTCCCAGATTTTAGATGCCAAGGAGAGCTTCAAAGGCCAACCAAACCATCTCCTCACCTCGTCGTCGGCCTGCTGCAATCTGGTGACCGCGTAACGGCGCACCGTCGGGTTGGTAAACTGAGAGGAGAGAAGCTCCAGCGCGTCTTCCACGTCCATCGGCTTCCACTTGCCCAGAAGTTCCAGGGCCTGCTTGGCTTCTTGCGGGAGGTGCCAGTTGACACATTTCAAGAACTTTGTCAAAGCCTAAAACAAACAAACAAAATACCATAAAAACATGTTTTTCGTTCATAATTTAGAGTTCTGAACAGGTACCTTCAAACCAGGGTACCACAGGAGATTCAGTAGCAGGGGTGAAAGTAACTTAAGCTTCTTATTTGTACATCCAAATGCCCTTTTTCATTTTGGGGAGGGGCTGCGGCTCAGTGGTAGAGCCTCTGCTTGGAAACCAGACATTCCCAGGTTCAATCCCCAGCAGCTCAAGTCAAAAAGACCAGGCAGTAGGTGATGGACAACACCTCATTGGTAGAGCATCGACTTGGCATGTGGAAGATTCCCAATTCAATCTCCAGCATCTCCAGTTAAAAGGACCAGGCAGTAGGGCTGCGATCACACACACTCAATAATCCACCTACAATCCACTTTCAAACTGGATTTTGCCAGTTCACAGAGTAAAAATCCAGTTTGAAAGTGCATTGAAAGTGGATTATTGAATGTGTGTGATCGCAGCCTCAGTGATGTGAAAGACCTCAGTGGAAGAGCATCTGCTTGGCATGCAGAAGGTCCCAGGTTCAGTCCCCAGCATCTCCAGTTGAAAGGACCAGGCAGTAGGGCTGCGATCACACGCATTCGATAATCCACCTACAATCCACTTCCAGTGCACTTTCAAACTGGATTTTGCCAGTTCACACAGTGAAAATCCAGTTTGAAAGTGCATTGAAAGTGGATTATTGAGTGTGTGCGATTGCAGCCTCAGTGATGTGAAAGACCTCAGTAGCTCAGTGGTAGAGCATCTGCTTGGCACGCAGAAGGTCCCAGGTTCAGTCCCCGGCTTCTCCAGTTAAAAAGGACCAGGCAGGAGATGATGCGAAAGACCTCAGCCTGAGACCCTGGAGAGCCTCTGCCAGTCTGAGTAGACAAGGCTGACCTCGATTTGCCAAGGATCTAATTCAGTCTAAGGCAACTTCATGTAAATCTGCACTACTCCAAATTTCAGGGTGGAAAATATACAACCCCGCAGCCCCTGGGCAGCAATTTCAGCCATAAATTAAAAACCTGCCGCTCAAAGTCTTCATGGTAGGAGGAGGGGGAAGCATATGTCGATTTCGAAAGGTTTTAAAATCCAAAGTAACACAGTTCCGTGAACATCATGCTTTCAGCTCTCAATTCCCAAGGCACCTCTTATCCAGAAAGGCACAAAAGAGGAAGGGGGGAAATACACTTTAAAAAATAATCATCTGAGACTTACCTTTTCTTGGTTAGTAAGATAATATCGGAATTTCCAGACGAGGTCTTGCTCTTCGTACGTCAGCTGCTTCGTTGGAGGATAGCCCAATATAATCTAAAGAAGAAAGACAGATGTATTGCTCCGCTTTCATTTTTAGTATGCCTTCCTGCCGTAACCTGTATGGGGCTACCAACTGATTCACAATTTACAAAAAATTGATTAAATATAAGACAGTCCAAAACTCTGCATTTTTGAAAGCTTTGCTTTTGCTGGCGGAAGCCCGACTCTGTCCTCGGCCTCCAAAAGAGTCTCACATCCTTGCAGAGTGGAAAAAAGTTTATTTAAAATGAAAAGGGACCGTGGCTCGGTGGTACAGCATCTGCTCGGCATGCAGGAGGTCCCAGGTTCAATCCCCAGACTCTCCAGAGGAGCAGGTAGTCGGTGACATGGAAGACTGAGAGCCCCGAAGAGTCACTGCCAGTTTGAGTAGGCAATACTGACTTTGATGGACCAAATGGCCCGATTCAATATAAAATTGTAAGGAAACCATAAATAAGTCAAACAAAACAGGGGGAGCACCAGAACGGGACGGTGACATATTCCCAAAGTATAGTTCTCATCCTAGTGAGATCACCTAGTGAGTTCATGGCAAATGGACGGAACTTATCAACCATCTCACCAATACACTGAGCATGGACAGCTTCAAGAGGGAATTAGATAAACATATGGAGCAGAGGTCCATCAGTGGCTATTAGCCACAAGGTATAGGTAGGAACTCTCAGTCTGGGGCAAGTGAGGCTCTGTATTCTTGGTGCTGTGGGGGGGTCAACAGTGGGAGGGCTTCTAGTGTCCTGGCCCCACTGATGGACCTCCTGATGGCACCTGGTATGTTTGGCCACTATGTGACACAGAGTGTTGGACTAGATGGGCCATTGGCCTGATCCAACATTGGCTTCTCTTATGTTCTTATGTTCTTATCCAGGTTTGTTGTTTTGGCTTTGTATGTGTGTGTGTGTTTTTGTTTTGCAAAGATCATGACGCTCTCTACGTCATCATTTCTCCTTCCTCCATTCCCTCCATAAAATTTCCCCACTGCTGATTTAAAGGAAGTGTTTTAGCAAAAAGAGAGAATGAGCACGTTCGACGGCAGCTTATCAGTTCCTTATGTGCCCGGAAACTTCTTGGGTTTCTAAAGAAGTGGCTCTTTCAACCCCGTGGAACCTCTCAGAGGGGTCAAACTACTGCTCTACAATGACCACCATCACATGGCAGGGCGGGGGGGGTCATTTTGTTTTCACGGCCCCGGACTCCTCTCAGATGTTTGGGCCTGCGCCGTCTGCTACCCCTCCTGGCTTCCGCAATCCAGGAGGTGTTACACTCTCTCTGCACCTCCCATCCCTTTAAAAAATATCTGGCTGGGCACATGGCAATACACCAGACTGAGCATCCCACCATCACCCTAACAGCCACTTCGAAGATGGCAGATTCGGTCAGTCTTCTGAGCAAAAAGCAACCTCCACCACTCCCTTGCTTTAAAAAACATTCATAAAATCATAGAGTTGGACAGTCCTGTAGCCAGGATTTTTTTTAATTCGGGGGAGGGGGCTTTAAATAAGTCAGGGGGCAACGTGTACACACACAAACACCCCAGGGGAGCACCACAAATAAAATAAAAAATTGGAAGTCGGGGAGTGGCCTGGGAAGTTGGATGGGAATTCACTGCCACAGGAGGTGGTGGCAGCTACAAGCATGGACAGTTTCAAGAGGGAATTAGATAAGCATATGGAGCAGAAGTCCATCAGTGGCTATTAGCCACAGGGTATAGATGGGAACTCTCAGTCTGGGGCAGGTGATGCACTCTATTCTTGGTGCTGGAGGGGGCAGCAGTGGGAGGGCTTCTAGTGTCCTGGCCCCACTGCTGGACCTCCTGATGGCACTTGGTATTTTTGGCCACTGTGTGACAGAGTGTTGGACTAGATGGGCCATTGGCCTGATTCAACATTGGCTTCTCTTATGTTCTTATAGAAGTCGTGGGGCCATGGCAGTAAATCAGGGGGCTGGGCCCCAAGATGCCCCTCTATAGCTATAGGCCTGGAGTTGGAAGGGACCCTCCAGGGCCATCTAGTCCAACCCCCTGTGCAATGCAAGGAATTTACAAATACCTTCCCCCACACACACACCCGCAGTGACCCCTGCTCCATGCTCAGAAGATGGCCAAAAAGAACCCTCCAGGATTGCAGGCCAAAACCGGCCTGGAGAAAAAATTGCTTCCTGACCCCCAAAGTGGCGATCAGCATTTCCCTGGGTGTGTAAGAGAGGAAGCCAAGAATCAACACGATCTAATTGTATACTAGGATCACCAACCTCTGAGTAAGGCCTGGAGATCGGCTGGAATTACAGCCGATCTCCAGACGACGGAGATCAGCCCCTCTGGAGAAACCAGCTGCTTTTGCCGCTGGGCTCTACGGCATTAGACCCTGCCGAAGTCCCTCCCTCCCCCAAACTCTGCTCTCCCCGGGCTCCACCCCACAAATATCCAGGAATCCCCCACCCTGCCATTTGCAGATAATCATCTGAAAGCTTATGGACAAGGGCTGCTGAAACCTCAGAAGCTTTTGGGGTGGCTGATTTAAGATTTTCAAGGCTGGGAAACAGAGCATCTTTCCCTTTCCTAAAGGTAAAGGTTCCCTTGCTCAAAAGCCAGTCGAATCCGACTCTAGGGTTGCGGTGCTCATCTCCGTTTCAAAGCCGAAGAGCCAGCACTGTCCAAAGACGTTTCCGTGGTCATGTGGCTGGCATGACTAAACACCAAGGCGCACGGAACGCTGTTTCCTTCCCACCGAAGTGGTACCTATTTATCTACTTGCAATTTCTTGCTTTCGAACTGCTAGGTTGGCAGGAGCTGGAACTAGAGACGGGAGCTCACTCCGTCATGTGGCCACTCAGGTCTTGAACTGCTGAACTACTGACCTTCCACAGCCTGCAGTTCAGCGTCTTAACCACTTGAGCCACCGCAGCTCCTTCCCTTTCCTACTAACAAGTAAAAGGGGAATAAACTATGCCAAGTAGAAAGACAGAGAAGAAATGCGAAACGAAAAAGAAATTATGCAAACTAGCTCCGAATGCATAATTTACACAGGCCTTAGAATTTAGCTCTTCTTGACATCGAGTTTTGCTTGGCGAAAGTTTAAATTTTCTTCTAGCAGCCCTTTCTCCTGGCCTATCTCTCTCTCTCTCTTTTTTTAAGAATTTTATTTTTTTTTCAACCACAATGACAAAAACCTACAAACAACACATAGTCTAGACGTAAAAATGGGGGTACCTTGTATTTACATATCAATTAGTGCTCCTTTTCTGTTACGTATAGCTTCTACCTTGTACTCAACTAAGTTTGCTTTGCAACAACAACAATAAAATCTTATTTCCTCACGTCCTCTTCTTCTCTTCCTTTTGGTTACACATCCTGTCTTGTTTAAGTAAGAGTATGTTGGCCTGTCTCTTAAGCGACTGAGAAAATTCCCCTTCCTGAGATGCCCACAGAGAGGAAGAACTGAGAAGACGCCGGGCAGCTTACATTTAGCTGATCGCGCGTCGCAGCATTCGGCTTGAGATCGTGATCGGACGGTCCGCTCCGTAAGCTGCGAGCCAGTTTGTGGTGTTTGCTTTCTACTAAGTTTTCCTAGGGGGGGATTCCAAAAAAAGGAGTGTCAGTAGTTATGCTGAAATGTTAAAAAAAAATTAAAAATGCAAAATCAAGCCGATGTCAATTTGATTTAGACATGGAATCACAGAGTTGGGAAGGGGCCATGCAGGCCCTCTAGTCTTGCTCAATGCAGGACCAGCCTAGAGCACCCCTGGCAAATAAACTACTGCTTAAAGACTGCCAGGGAGGGAAGCTCACCACCTACCTGAGCAGCTGATGCCACCATTGCACAACTCTGGCTGTCAACAAGTTTCCCCTATGATCTAGCTGATGCCTTCCCACCCTTAATTTAGGAGGAGAAGATTGGATTTATACCCCGCCCTTCAGCACCCAAAGGAGTCTCAGAGCAGCTTACAAACTCCTTTCCCTTCCCCTCCCCACAACAGACAACCTGTGAGGGAGGTGGGGCTGAGAGAACTTCTGACAGAAACGGCTCTTTTTCAAGAACGGCTCTTACCAGAGCTACGGCTTGCCCAAGGTCATCCAGCAGGTGCAAGTGGAGGAGTGGGGAATCAAACCCGGTTCTCCCAGATTAGAATCCGCGCACTTAACCACGACGCCAAAGTGGCTCTCACCCATTATGGTGAGTCCTGTCCTCTGCTGCCCACGGGAACAGCTCCCTGCCCTCCTCTACATGACAGCCCTTCAGATACTTCAAGAAAGCAATCACATCCAGAGTTCCCTCCAAGCTGAGTTAGTGTGAGCTAGCTCACAGTTTTTTAGCCTCCAGCTCACATGTTTTTGTCTTTAGCTCAGGAAGGATGGTTCCAGAGCAAGCTAATTTATGCAGCAGCCAAATCGCTCGCTCACAACTTTTAATGCCAGTAGCTCACAAAGTAGAATTTTTGCTCACAAGACTCCACAGCTTAGAGGGAACATTGCTCACATCCCCACCTCAACCCTTTGATACCACTCCGCCATCTTGCTATACTACCAGCAGTGCCACGCCGATAATAACTTACCATAGACATCTGGGGATCAGGAACCTTAACGATCTCTGAGCTGGTTAAAATCTGAGAGGACTCATCCCCATCCTAGATGACAAAGCAATTCAAAAGGGGTGCATTAAACTTCTCGGCTTGTAAAAGATGGCTTTGTAAAAGATGACTTGCCAAGGCCACTTAACATACAGCAGTGTCAAGACAAGGGTTGCCAGCTCTGGGTTGGGGAATCCTGGGAGATTTGGGGGTGGAGCCTGGGGGTGGGGCGGGACCTCGGCAGAATAGAATGCCAATAGGGTCCTTCCTCCAGAGCAGCCATTTTCTCCAGGCGAATTGATCTCTATCGTCTGGCGATCGGTTGTAATACCAGGAGACGCCCCACCTGGAGGTTGGTAGACCTAGGCAAGACTGAAAACTAAGCCACCAAGGTTCGATGCCTTTCTGACCTGATCAGCCAATACTACTGTGGGACAGAAAGGTGCAAATTTAACTTTATGAATTGCCCTATTTCTTAAAGTGTGTATGTATGTGTGTGTGTGTATAGGGCTCTTTTTGTAGCAGGAACTCCTTTGCATATTAGGCCACACATCCCTGATGTAGCCAGACCTCCAAGAGCTTACAGTAGCCCCTGTAAGAAGAGCTCTGTAAGCTCTTGGAGGATTGGCTACATTAGAAGAAGAAGAAGAAGAAGAAGAAGAAGAAGAAGAAGAAGAAGAAGAAGAAGAAGAAGAAGAAGAAGAAGAAGAAGAAGAAGAAGAAGAAGAAGAAGAAGAAGAAGAAGAAGAAGAAGAAGAAGAAGGAGGAGGAGGAGGAGGAGGAGGAGGAGGAGGAGGAGGAGGAGGAGGAGGAGGAGGAGGAGGAGGAGGAGGAGGAGGAGAAGAGATTGGATTTATATCCTACCCTTCACTACCCAAAGGAGTCTCAGAGTGGCTCACAAACTCCTTTCCCTTCCCCTCCCGACAACAGACACCCTGTGAGGTAGGTGGGGCTGAGAGAGCTCTGACAGAAACTGCTCTTTTTCAAGGACAGCTCTGCCAGGGCTTGTGACTGATCCAAGGTCACACCAGCAGGTACAAGCGGAGGAGTGGGGAATCAAACCTGGTTCTCCCAGATTAGAGTCCGCACACTTAACCACTACACCAAACTGACTCCATTAGGGGTGTGTCGCCTAATAGGCAAAGGAGTTCCTGCCACAAAAATAGCCATACACACACACACACAAACGTATTCTATACCCACATAAAGGGGCCCAAAACAGCTTTTTTTTTTTTTAAAGATGCATACAGTAAAGTTGTAGGTTATTTATGGATAACACAGTCAGAAATGCGAAGCTTTTCTTTTAGAATCTGGTTCGGTTCACCCCTAGGGAGGAGCAGCGAGGCACAGTGGTTAGAATGCCAGACTCAGGTGGACTGTCCTGATTCAAGCCCCCACCCTATCACAAAATGCTCTGGAGGAACTCCAGCCAGTTACACACTCAAAGGCTAGCCTACCTTGCAGGGCTGTACCTGCAGAGCACCTGTTCTGCACTCAGAAAGGTCCCAGGTTCAGGCCCTAGCATCCGTAGTTCAAAGGATCTCCAAGTAGCGGGTGCCGGGAAAGACATTCTCCACCAGAGATCCACTGCTACTCAGGGTAGATAACGCAGAACTAGATGGGCCAAAGATCGAAGCTGACAAATTGCCGTGTAGCTATATATCAGGGGTGGCCAAATTGTGGCTCGGGAGTCACATGCAGCTTTCACACATATTGTGCAGCTCCCAGCAGGGCAGCTGGGGAAGCGAAGGGGAGGCATACTTTTTCTCCCTCCCTCCTGTCTATTTGCTTTCTTTCTCTCTCTCTCTCTCTCTCTCTCTTTCCACCTCTTTCATTCTTTCTTTCCACCTCTCTCTTCCTCTCTCTCTCTTAGACAAAAAAATATCATTAGCAAACAAATATCATTGGACAAATAAATACCATTATCAATATCTGTTTTTACCCCTTTTGTTTTTATTGTTGGCAGTCTCATTTAATGTTAATAAAAAAGCAAATGTGCATATTTTTAAAATAAAAATGTGTGTGTGATATCTGTTCATGTTTTGTGGCTCTCAGACATCTGACATTTATTCTATGTGGCTCTTACGCTGGAGCGAGTTCGGCCACCCCTGCTATATATAAACAGCTGCCTTATGCCATCCAATCCTTGGTTTCTCTAGTTTAGGATTAGTATCAGGGGTCATTTCGTAGAAAAAGAGGTGCAGGAGCTCATTAGCATAACTCATTGGCATAACTTATTTGCATATGCCACACACCCTGACATCACCAGAAGTGTGTCAGAAGGCAACACCCACCGCTCAGGCTCCACCTCTAGGGACTGTCTTTCCACTCTGGAGGCTGTCATTCTAGTCCCAGAGTAGCCTATCTGGGCCCAGGAGGAATGCTACAGGTGCTGCTTTGTGCTCCAGCTGGGGGCGGGGCTTGCCACCACCTGTGCTTCTAACTTGCCAGAGCTCTGCTCCTGCGCGCTCCTGCTCCAAATGACCCCTGATTAGTATTCCCTCTATGGGAGTCATTCATAACAGGGCCCATCTACAAGTCTTGAAGGCACTCAGAATAAGAGTGCAAACAGGGTGTTCGAAAGGGAGTTTGAAGGGTTAGACTACAAACATTGCTCCTGCAGCATCTGCAACCCCCGCACAAGGATCTGCCATTTTGTGCCCACGCACAGCATGCTGTGTCAGAATTCCAAAAGTGCCCGCAAGCTCAAAAAAAAAATCCAGAAATTAAAAAGTTTTAGGGTGCTGCGTTTTTTCCAGGAGGGCAGGGAAAGGAAACAACAGGGAACTGTCAAAACGATAAACCTGAAGAGTTCTTAAATCACTCACGCTTATTAAAACTTTGCCATCTTGAAGAGCATTACGGGAATGATCGGAACCTGTAATCGCTCTGAAGCTCGGCTGCGTAATTTGCATGCCGGCAAGAGCGTCTGCCACCTGGCAGCTGTCTCCCGCTATCCCGGAAGATAACAGCCCGTCTCGGTAAGAGGACACGTTCAAAATGATATATATACATACTGTTTGGGGAGCGCAACGCTTCGGAGAAAGCTAAAACCCCCTACGCGAGTCGCCTACCTTCTCGTAATACACGATCGCGTATTCTTTGTCGTCGTATTTCGCACAGCGAAATTCGATCATCAGGTACATAAAGTTAGAACTTCGCTTCTCGCTCTAGAGTGAAACAAAAAAAAAAAAAGAGGAAGAAAGAGATTACAGGTGAGGACGACTGTAACTTTATCGACTGATTGCTTGAAAGCATCTCCATGTCACCTTTCCACCCAAACATGGGCCCCAAGTACAGTTGCCAACCTCCGTGTGGGGGCTGGAGATCTCCTGGAATTACAACTGAACTCCAGAGTACATAAATTGCTTATTTATGTATTTAAGATATTTATTCCACTTCTACTGGAGAAAATGGATGTTTGGGAAGATGGACGTTATACCCTCTGATCCCTAAACTCCACGCTCCCGGGCACCACCCTCAGTTCTCCAGGTATTTCCAAACTTGGGAGTTGGTTGGTTGCATTGGCTAGCACCCTTCCTTCCCCACCCCGTATATTTCGTTTTAAGTTCCCTCTCCCCACCCCTTCCCATCAAATGGCCAAGCAGTCCAGAATTGGAATAGAGATTTGTAAGTCACCATCTTGGATCCTTTCACTCTGGTTTTCGTCCTTATCAACTGCATTTTAAAATTTGTATCTTTGTTTTATGGCATTCTGCCCCTTGCACATCGCCCAGAGGCCGGTGTAAACTGGGATAGGGGCGATTAACCCATAAAATAAAGAATGATAAGATTAGAGTCCACGCTCCTAACCACTACATCACACGGGCTCTGAAACGGCAGACTCCCGAATGCTCCACGGTTCCCGCACCGGCCAGATCGTGAAACTCATTAGGAGTCGGACGCATGCCACAACCTACCTCGTTGATCATCTCGATTTCCCGAAAGGTCAATCTGTCCAGCCAGTCTACTTTCACCATGTGACCCTGCCGGTGGGACTTGGTGAGCTGCCACGGAGGAAATATACAGACGTATTATTTAAATGGCTGCAGCTAAAGAGGGGGGAGAAATCATCCTTGAGACTCATCTTGTCGGAAGACAGTGGTGGGAAAAGAATATACGTGACTCTACATGATGGTTTGTTTTTGTTTTTTTAATACACAATTAGGTGGAAAACCGCATTAAAATATTAATTTGCACCAGTCACTTTTAAACATAATTTCTGGAGTAGGACCATCGGGGGGGAGGGGGAGGAGAGAAATCTGTGTAAGGCAAGAGCTGTACCAGGACAAAACAGAAACTGGTCGATAAACTAAACGGGGCTGGGTAGGTGTGTTCTCCAGCATAATCGTATAAACAGCAACAAAAACTATGCTGCTCTTTTCATACCCCCAGGGATATCGAGGGGAACTCTCACAAAATAGCTATTTCAAAATAGCTAAATAACAAGAACTCGTGGGCACTCCATGAAATTGCTGAGCGGTCAGGTTAGAGTGGATAAAAGGAAGTCCTTCTTCATCCAAAGAGCGATTAGCACATGGAATTCACTGCCACAGGAGGTGGTGGCAGCTACAAGCATGGACGGCTTCAAGAGGGAACTGGATCAACATCTGGAGCAGAGGTCCCTCAGTGGCTGTTAGCCACAAGGTATAGAGAGGCACTCTCGGTCTGGGGCAAGTGATGCTCTGTGTTCTTGGTGCTTGGGGGGTGGGGGCAACAGTGGGAAGGCTTCTAGAGTCCTGGCCCTACTGCTAGACCTCCTGATGGCACCTGGTATTTTTGGCCACTGTGTGACAGAGTGTTGGACTGGATGGGCCATTCGCCATTGGCCACTGGCCTGATCCAACATTGGCTTCTCTTATGTCCTTATGATCTGTACCTAATGACAGCCCTGATCTGGATAGCTCACGCTAGCCTGACCCCCTCAGCTCTTGGAAGCTAAGCAGAGTCAGCCCTGGTTAGCTCTTGGATGGGAGACCGCCGAAGAAGTCCAGGGTCACGACACACAGGCAGGCAATGGCAAATCACCTCTGAACGTCTCTCGTCTTGAAAACGCTACATGGTCAACTACAACTTGGCAGCAAATAAATAAATAAATAAGTGATGATGGTGGCAGTGGTAGTGGTGAAGGATTTCCCAGAATTCCCCGACACACCCTTATTACTAGAGAGCAGGGCACTGGGATTTGGCTGGATGCATCTTACCTCCATCTTGCTTCTCCACTGAGCCAAAGTAGGGTTGTTGGACCCCCCAGTTTGGAGGGGGTTACCCACTTTTGGGGGGCTTCAACCCGCCACCAGTCAGCTGGCCGGTGGGGGAAGCCCTGCCCCCAAGCCCCAACACCTGCAGCCACAACTCTCCCTTTTCTCTAGAGAGGAGGGAGAGGGGTGGCTATGGACTGCGTGCCCGAGATCAGGCGGATGGGGGCCTCTGACTGCCTGCACTTAAAGGGAGTCCCTTTAAGTGCAGGCAGCCGACAGAACCGTCCCCATGGGGGCGGGGCTTGGAGCCTGGATGTCCTCGATGTGATGTCGTGACATCATCACGTTGGGGACGCCCCGCCCCTTCTGGGAACGCCCCCCCAAAGTCCCCCACTGGGGACGAAGACAGACCAGGCAACCCTAAGCCAAAGTTTCTTTATTGAAATAATTATACTCCACCTTCCCTTTTGGGAAGAAAATTGCATTTAATGGACCGTATTTAAATAAGGCAATTCTAAATTGTGATTTGAAATTTTGGAGTTATGTTTCGGGTTCTTTTCATGCAACCTCTTTTACCAATATCGTAACCTGCCTTGAGCTCTGTTAGGAAAAGGTAGCTAATAAATATTTTAAATAAGAACATAAGAACATGAGAGAAGCCAATGTTGGATCAAACCAACGGCCCATCCAGTCCAACACTCTGTGTCACACAGTGGCCAAAAAGACCAGGTGCCATCAGGAGGTCCAGCAATGAATAAAACAAATTCTGGCTCAAGTTTAACACCTTCATAAGAACATAAGAGAAGTCAATGTTGAATCAGGCCAATGGCCCATCTAGTCCAACACTCTGTCACACAGCAGCCAAAAATACCAGGTGCCATCAGGAGGTCCATCAGTGGGGCCAGGACACTAGAAGCCCTCCCACTGCTGCCCCCTCCAGCACCAAGAATAGAGTGCATCACCTGTCCCAGACTGAGAGTTCCCATCTATACCCTGTGGCTAAGAGCCACTGATGGACTTCTGCTCCATATGTTTATCTAATTCCCTCTTGAAGCCGCCCATGCTTGTAGCTGCCACCACCTCCTGTGGCAGTGAATTCCATATGTTAATCATTCTTCAGGTGAAGAAGTACTTCCTTTTATCTGTTGTAACCCAACTGCTCAGCAATTTCATGGGGTGCCCACAAGTTCTTGTATTGTGAGAAAGGGAGAAAAGTACCTCTTTCTCAACCTGCTCAATCCCAGGCATAATCTTATAAACCTCGATCATGTCACCCCCTCAGCCGTCGTTTCTCCAAGCTAAAGAGCCCCAAGCATTTTAACCTTTCTTCATAGGAAAGGTGTTCCAACCCTCCTCCAATCATTGAAAGAAGAGCTGCTGAAGTCGGAGGAAGCCTCCATAGACCAGAGGAAAACTATTTGGAAGATGGTTGGATCCACTTCCCGATGTTGAAACAGGTTATTCCGCACTAGCAAGTCTTCAACCCATGACCCATTGTTAGCCCCGACGCCATTATGGGGCTTTGCTATGGACTGTTTGCTGTTGCCACATGGTCTGTCTAGACTGTAAAATGGATGCCAAGGTAGAAGCCCATAGAGAAAGGAAAAAGCTGTCTTTTTACTCTGAGGGACTCCATTACATACCTGCTGCATGTCACCTACACGGATTAAGGGCCATACAGCAGACAAAGGACTTTCCCTCTGCCAGTCGTTTGCATGAAGGGATTACCCAGTCAAGCATTCAAATTGTTAACGACCCTTCCTGATGCTAATCAGGGACAATCAGGGAAGTCTCCCACCTTTTGTTTACCTGGCCAGCAAGTCCTATAATCCATTCAACTAGACACCCAACACCTGGCTTCTATTGTTAAATCCAGACCCTGCCTCTCTGGAAGCCCATTGGTCAAACCTAAGGTCTGCCTCTACTGACATCACACACCCCTGGGACCTCAGCATTGGCCCAGGTAATCTTTTGTTCTCACCTGAGACCAGCCCCCAGGGCCACCCATTGGGCTGCATTGTCTTACAGTGGGTATATCCCAGCATACACATGGCCTCAGACCGTGTGTCTCTCTGCCATGAGCCAAAATGGCAGCCCACCCCTGAACCCTCTGGGTTTAGGCCACAATCCTTCTTCATGGACTTCTGCACATCTGACAGGTAGTATCACCTCTCCATAAGCCATCAATCCCCTCTGCTTTCTTAGTTCTATTTTATGTGTGTGAATGTTTGAATACTGTTTGTGTGTTTGTGAATGGATAAATAAGGATTATATTCAGTAAAATAATATTTTATTAATTATACCTGGTCTCTGTGTCTTTTACTGGGAACCATTACAGACTAGCAGCATTCTCTGTTCGCCCTGACCATCTGAACGTGCATGCTAGTCGACACGTGTTCTTCAGATGGCCAGACGTGGAGAAGAAGCTGTTTGTGTGGTTTCAGTAAAGACCTGTGTGAAAGGTTGCTGTCTGTGTGATTGGCTAGAGAGCATTTTCTGTTGTGGGAGGCTGTTTTTCCCCTTTGTCTCCTTCAGCAACTCCTGGTCTATTTTGTGGGGTGGGAACCAAGACCGATAGTGTAGGGTGTTAGGAATTGCACCACACTACACCACACCACACTGCGCAGGCAGCCATAACTGCAAACTAAGAGGAGCCGCAGCAAGGTTCCAACCGTCCTCCAGAGTCTCTGGAAGCCCACTTCCCTGTCCCTTTCAGCTTTGACTAGCTAGCAGAGCGTAGAATTAAAGTGAGCAAAGAGGTCCGCTCGCTGGAGTATATTATTCCGAGGACCCTAGGTTGTAGGTTGCCCTGAAACCTTCCCGGGTTAGTAGGAGGTCATCCCGGTGGATAGAGTATCCAAAAACCCCAATAGACCGGTTTAAAGGAGTAATCCGGCAAGGGACGTGAGGCCCAGGCCAAGCCCACGCTCAAAACTCCGAATTAAAAGGGTTAATGGTAAGCCCGGCGGGGACAGAGGTCTAGCCTAGAAAAACCAGATGGAAAGGGTTATTGAGGGAAAAACCCGGCGGGGACATAAGTCTAGCCTTAAAAACCTCAAATCTAAGGGTTTTCGGTAATCCAGGCAGGGAGTGAATTCTAGCCTTCAAAAACCGTCACTCACGGACCACAAGGCCTAAAGAGCTAAGCTCACCTCACCCGCGAGCAGAAACAGAAGAGGGGAGAGGCAACGTGATCAGGGGATCCCTATTCTGAAATGGAGCCACGTTGCTCCCAATAAAAAGGCAGCCCTGCTGCACACCAGTTCCCCCCTCTCTTCCTTGTTAGTGGATAGTGGATGGGAATATCCTGAAATTCTCCCGGGTTAAGTTGGTTTTCCTGGTCACGGATGGAATGCCTTAAAACCTTCTATATAGTGGATGGGAATATCCTGAAATTCTCCCGGGTTAAGTTGGTTTTCCTGGTCACGGGTGGAATGCCTTAAAACCTTCTATATAGTGGATGGGAATATCCTGAAATTCTCCCGGGTTAAGTTGGTTTTCCTGGTCACGGGTGGAATGCCTTAAAACCTTCTATATAGTGGATGGGAATATCCTGAAATTCTCCCGGGTTAAGTTGGTTTTCCTGGTCACGGGTGGAATGCCTTAAAACCTTCTATATAGTGGATGGGAATATCCTGAAATTCTCCCGGGTTAAGTTGGTTTTCCTGGTCACGGGTGGAACGCCTTAAAACCTTCTATAATCCAAGTCTTAGAACACTTGGGAACCATAAGCCAGAGAACCTGCCAGTGAGCCGTAGAATCCTTACTGGTTAGAAACATCCAAGTTTTAGAACACTTGGAAACCAGAAGCTGAATGTGTGTTTGTGTGTGGGTAGCTGCACACCAGCATCCCACATGGACTTTGAGACTCCAGGAATCAGGGTCTTTTTCCCTTTGGTGGCCATTGGCCTTTTTGGTTTGTAAAGTAAGTTTGTTCCTCAGATCCGAGAATCTGAAGTTAAGCAAAAATGCTAAGTTAAAAACAAGAGGAAGTCTGACCTTGTAATCAAGATCCTCTCTCTCAAATTCCCCTTTTCCCAAATGAAAGGAGACCTGGAAAGGGTGATAGAATTGTAACAGAATATACAAAATGCCAGGCAGTCTTTTTAGAAATCAAACTGCCTTGCTCCCTAGCCTCTTAAGTAAAACCCAGCAGGCAGAAGTAAGTCACCAGTCTTGCCATGCTGAGATTAAATTCCCCTGAAACAGCAGCTTGAGACCATGGTTGCATTTGCACCCCATGTGATGCTGCTAGAATGAAACTTCTGGGAATGACCAGGCCAACTCTCAGTATAGAAACAGAAGCAGTCATTAAGTACAGCCACTTAATGGCTGGAGCAAAATAAATAAGACAGTGAATGCCTAAAGTAAAACCTTCCCCCATTCCAACTCCAAACTGGGCAAGGAATGGAGTGCACACAGGACTTCCCTGTGGAAAGAACTGAGAAAGAAAGGAAAAACCTCACCCCTTAGCTTATTGCCCAGAGAATAGCATCTCCCTTTGGTAGTGCCAGCCTCCAGGCAAGACCTGGAGCTCTCCCGGAGTTATAGCAAATCTCCAGGCTGCAGAGTCCAGTTCCTCTGCAGAAAATGAGTGTTTGAGGGCGAGGGAAGACTATGGCTTTTGCCCCACTGGAGTCTTCATCCTTCTTCCGACCCAAGCCTAGATCTCCAGGAATCTTCCACCTGGACCTGGCAACCTTACTTAAAGCTCAACTAGACCAATGAGTCCAAAATCTGTAACTTTTATGTAAGTAAGGAACCTTAGCTGCAGAACTCAGGCCCCAGAAAGAACCTGAATTCAGTGGACAGTGCAGCTATGTCACCAAAATTCCCAAAACATGCTTAAATGCTTGAGAGATGAAGTCCAATACAGATGTAGCATCAGAAATAGTCTTTCTATAATTACTGGCATAATTGAGAGAAATTGAGAAAATTCTGTACCTCTGGTTTTACCTTTTAAAATATAGAATTCTAGAAATCCCATTCTCTTCCCAAATGCCTTTGGGAGAGAATTGGATCCATTTCAGTCATGTTTAAAACAGCCAAAAGAGTGGAAATTTAACACTTGCCTAATCAGGAAACTTTAGCAGCCCCCCCTTCTTCTCTGTGATCAGCACAGGAAGACAAAAGAGAGCCAGATGCCCCTCGAGGCGAGCCCAACTTTGTCTCCGTGACTGTCAGCGTAGGAATACAGCTTCAAGAGAGAGAGAGAGCATTTACTGATCAAGATTTGTCCTTCTAACTAATTACTACTAAAGGTATTAATATGTAGGGAATGTACTAATGATTAATGTGTACTAATTTTCTTCTGACTTTTCTGTCTCAAATTGAAGAGGAAAATGTAAGACTCTCACTCTCCATTTAAAATTCAAATGAACCCGCTGACTTGCCACCTTCCAGGGGAAAACCCAAAGGAGGACAAGATAAGAAGGCTCCTAGCTAGATTAATGGCCCTTCTGGAGGGTAACAATTGCACCTCCTTCTTTTGTTAAGAGAAATCTCCCTCTGTAAAGGAACTAGGGGGGAGCACAGAAAGAAAAAAATGTTTTCTCCTTTGGTTTTTAAAGCATAGATGGGGAATGAAAATGCATAGAGAAGACTGATCTTTTCTTCCCTTTTGAATTTGTAATTCCTTGTCTATTACAGGAAGGTCATCTTCCTTCCCCCCATTCCAAAGTTTAGTTTTTGTTTTTTTTAAAGGTCCGTTTTGTAATTGTTTTTACATGGTAATATTGTTCCCTTTTAATTTTAATGGAAATCTTTCTTTAGAAAGTTAAAAATACATTTATTTGCATCCTCTTCCTTGGAATTTCTCATGATTAGAGATCCCTTACTTTCAAAATGGTACATTTAAAAATAGATTTTAAAATAGATTTGTTTCTGTTCCATTAATTTATTACAGCATCTCGATTTTAAGCTTTGTCTTATCTTCCCATTCTTATAGAAGGGAATCTCTTTTTAAAATTTCTTGGTAAATTTGTGTGATCTAGAACTATTTCATCTCTTTAAGGTTTTATAAATACTCTTTTGGTTTTGGAATTAGCTGTTCTCTTAAAGCCCCACCTTTAGGGCTAACGTTTCTTTAGTTTTGATATCAGTTTATATATAGCTACCATAGAATATTTTAAAGGGTTTAAGTCTGGCAGCACATCCCTTCTGATTTTGTTCTAGTAATCTATATGCCCAGGCCTTCTTCAGCCCAGTTTCTACTAGCAAGGAAAGAAACTCTTGCAGTTTATATATAGCTACCATAGAATATTTTAAAGGGTTTAAGTCTGGCAGCACATCCCTTCTGATTTTGTTCTAGTAATCTATATGCCCAGGCCCCCTTCAGCCCAGTTTCTACTAGCAAGGAAAGAAACTCTGTACATGCTCAGAAGAAATGTTTTGTAATCATGCTCTTACACACATTCATTCTCAATTCTTCCAGCATAGCATTTGCATTGCTTTTAGTTATCTTTCTGCTTTAAGTTTGCTTAACCCACCAATTTTTGCTTTCTGTATTTGTCTAATTGTTTAGGAATTTTGATAAACTTTGAGTTAGATATGTTTTTAGCTTATAAGTTTTTAGAATTATTAGGATGTTTTGCATTTCCTTTTTGTTGCTTTATAATAATTAGAAGCCTTCATTAGATTTGCTATAGGTAGCATTATGTACAGTAGTCATGTCTCTCTGGAAGATGTGCAGAAGGTCCCTGCAAACACATACACAGAGGCACTCACCCTTCCTTATTTTAAAACATTTTTTTTTAATTTTTCCTTTTGGTTCCCAGAAAGATATATTTTTATAGCCGGTATGCCTGACTCCCTCACCGAGCCTTTCCCCTGTAAATTCTTTCTCTAACCTTGTTCAGCTGTCTTTTCTTTTCTGGTCATATGGAACTCCAACGGCAGCGAAACATCATTTGAAGTGAAGCCATCTTGGCTCACGCCTAAAGACGGCTTCAAGGGGGAATTGTTACCAGAGGCACTGCCTTTTATTCTTGGGTAGCCCCAAAACAGGGGTGCCCTACTTTCTAACCTGAACCAAAGTCCCCAAAAGCCAGGCACTCTCAGCTTGACCACAGAGTTGGGCTGCAAGTGGTCTGCAAAAGGGATTTCATATTCAGGTTTCATAAGGTGACCTCAGAGCAAGTCTTCCCCCTCCACCCAGCAGAGATTATGCTCATGGAATAACAATGAGTTCCAGAGGTAAGTCTTTAGAAGCCACCTGGCACTCTTCAGCACCTTACCCAGCCTTTTGTGTTTCTTTGTCTTTCTTGCCTCTGTCCCTCAAGATACCGGGAAGTCTCCATCGAAGTGTGTATGTGCAGACGATGTCATCTGACGCTGCCATGTCTGCAAGGGGGGGATATGTTAGCCCTGACGCCATTATGGGGCTTTGCTATGGACTGTTTGCTGTTGCCACATGGTCTGTCTAGACTGTAAAATGGATGCCAAGGTAGAAGCCCATAGAGAAAGGAAAAAGCTGTCTTTTTACTCTGAGGGACTCCATTACATACCTGCTGCATGTCACCTACACGGATTAAGGGCCATACAGCAGACAAAGGACTTTCCCTCTGCCAGTCGTTTGCATGAAGGGATTACCCAGTCAAGCATTCAAATTGTTAACGACCCTTCCTGATGCTAATCAGGGACAATCAGGGAAGTCTCCCACCTTTTGTTTACCTGGCCAGCAAGTCCTATAATCCATTCAACTAGACACCCAACACCTGGCTTCTATTGTTAAATCCAGACCCTGCCTCTCTGGAAGCCCATTGGTCAAACCTAAGGTCTGCCTCTACTGACATCACACACCCCTGGGACCCCAGCATTGGCCCAGGTAATCTTTTGTTCTCACCTGAGACCAGCCCCCAGGGCCACCCATTGGGCTGCATTGTCTTACAGTGGGTATATCCCAGCATACACATGGCCTCAGACCGTGTGTCTCTCTGCCATGAGCCAAAATGGCAGCCCACCCCTGAACCCTCTGGGTTTAGGCCACAATCCTTCTTCATGGACTTCTGCACATCTGACAGGTAGTATCACCTCTCCATAAGCCATCAATCCCCTCTGCTTTCTTAGTTCTATTTTATGTGTGTGAATGTTTGAATACTGTTTGTGTGTTTGTGAATGGATAAATAAGGATTATATTCAGTAAAATAATATTTTATTAATTATACCTGGTCTCTGTGTCTTTTACTGGGAACCATTACAGACTAGCAGCATTCTCTGTATATACAGGCGAGAATCCAATAATAATAATAATAATAAACCGATTGCTATATTTAAAATAGAGCAATTTGGCTAACACCATGGAGGATGAACACCCCTTAACCATTAGCCAGCAGACAGTCTCAGAGACGAGCACAGAGACAGGTTCGTTGCGGCTGAAGACCAACAGTCTGAGTTACGGGAGGCCTAGCTTTCACACTCGAACATCAGGAGAACCTTTTGAACGGCGAGAGCAGTTTTATGATGGAACAAGATGTCTAGAAGTCGGCGGGCTGCCCCTTGCTGGAGGCCTTCAAGCAGAAGTGTCAAAAATATGCTAGTTTGAGATTTCCAGCGTCAGTAAGGGGTAGTATTGGAGGGCTTAGAAGGCCTCGTCCAACTCTAGGACTTTGTGACAGGGACTGGACCCTCTCTTGGTCTTGCCTCACTCTTTTCTCTCATTCCAGACAATGGTATGAGGCTTCAAAGAAAGGAGGTAGACTATAAAGGCACTAAATAAAAATTAAAGCACCTGCATTAATGGAACAAGAAGAAGAAGGGAAGATGATTTATACACTGCCCTTCACTACCCGAAGGAGTCTCAGAGCGGCTTACAATCACCTTTCCCTTCCCCTCCTCACAACAGACACCCTGTGAGGTAGGCGGGGCTGAGAGAGCTCTCTCGAGGACTGCCCTTGAGAGAACAGCTCTGAGAGAACTTGTGAATGACCCAAGGTCACGCCAGCAGCTGTGTGCAGAGGAGCGGGGAATCAAACCCGGTTCTCTCAGATTAGAGTCTGCACACTTAACCACTACACCAAACTGGCTCTTTTGAGCAAGGGGAAGGAAAGTGGACAAGAGTTCTGTTCCCCTTCCTTGCACGACATGTTTTGCTGCAAAAAAAATTAAGATACCCCAAATACACAACTTCATGATGTCTAGTTTGGTCCTCGGTAACATACTACTCAAACTGGGCTGTTGGGACTCCCCGTGCCGCCCCCCCACCACCACCAAAAGAAATCCCAGCTCCAAGCCAACAATAGAGGCTGAGCAGTGGAGAGGAGGAGGAGGAAGAGGAGGAGGAGATTGGATTTAATACCCCGCCCTTCACTCGGAGTCTCAGAGCAGCTTACAAACGCCTTTCCCTTCCCCTCCACACAACAGACACCCTGTGAGGGTAGGTGCGGCTGAGAGAGCTCTGACAGAAACTGCTCTTTTTCAAGGATAGCGCTGACAGGACTATGGCATGCCCAAGGTCATCCAGCAGGTGCAAGTGGAAGAGTGGGGAATCAAACCCGGTTCTCCCAGATTAGAGTCCGCGCACTTCACCACTGCACCAAACTGGCTCTCATTGTGGCTTGTGAAACTCGTGAGTTCAGTGGTCCGTCCAAGGATGTACAGCCGGGGGCTTAAAATCAAACACCCGATGGACCAAAATAGATGCTGAAAATGTCATGAACAGTTCGGGGGTGCAAGTTGGGGAGGTCTGTCCTCACATGATTGAAAATATATTGAGCCTGTTGTTACCCCGTTGTGTGCATGCCTGCAGAGCAATTGCTGAAAGGCCCTCTGAACAGGAATTAAGAGTGTTTCTATGGAAACATGCACCCCACAATGCCGTGCTCAAAAGACCCCTTTCAAAGGATCGACAAAAGGCTCACACTGAAGAAATCCGCGCACTCCGGAACAGGCATGCATCACACTTTGGGATTAAAGTTTTAGTTAGTGCTATTAAGAGGATGCAAATTCAATTCGAAGGAGCAAAACACAGAGTCTACCGCTTCATTGAGGCCTCCAAGGCTTCCATAACTATACCCAACAGGACCTAAGGCATGTAACACCCCCTCACACACACCAGCAGGGGTTGTGACTCTGTAGCAGAGCACCCACTTTGCATGCAGAGGGTCCCGGGTTCAATCCCCGGCATCTCCAGTTAAAAGGATCAGGTAGGAGGCAGATGTGAAAGACCTCAGCCTGAGACCCTGGAGAGACCTAGAGAGGGGCAGTGGCTCAGTGGCAGAGCCTCTGCTTGGCATGCAGAAGGTCCCAGGTTCAATCCCCAGCATCTCCAGTTAAAAGGATCAGGTAGGAGGCGACGTGAAAGACCTCAGCCTGAGACCCTGGAGAGACATAGACAGGGGCTGTGGCTCAGTGGCAGAGCCTCTGCTTGGCATGCAGAAGGTCCCAGGTTCAATCCCTGGCATCTCCAGTTAAAAGAATCAGGTAGGAGGTGATGTGAAAGACCTCAGCCTGAGACCCTGGAGAGACATAGACAGGGGCAGTGGCTCAGTGGCAGAGCATCTGCTTGGCACGCAGAAGGTCCCAGGTTCAATCTCCCGGCATCTCCAGTTAAAAGGATCAGGTAGGAGGTGACATGAAAGATCTCAGCTTGAGACCCTGGAGAGAGACATAGACAGGGGCAGTGGCTCAGTGGCAGAGCCTCTGCTTGGCATGCAGAAGGTCCCAGGTTCAATCCCCAGCATCTCCAGTTAAAAGGATCAGGTAGGAGGCGACGTGAAAGACCTCAGCCTGAGACCCTGGAGAGACATAGACAGGGGCAGTGGCTCATTGGCAGAGCATCTGCTTGGCAAGCAGAAGGTCCCAGGTTCAATCCCCGGCATCTCCAGTTAACAGGATCAGGTAGGAGGTGATGTGAAAGACCTCAGCCTGAGAACCTGGAGAACCACTGCCAGTCTGAGTATACAGTACTGACCTTGATGGACCAGTGTTGGGAAGAGGTGTGGCTTAGTGGCAGAGCACCTTACTTGCAATCAGAAGGTCCCCGGTTCAATCCCCGGCATCTCCAATTAAAAGGACCAGGCAGCAGGGGATGTGAGAGAGCTCAGCCTGAGACCCTGGAGAGCTGCTGTCTTATCCGTTTCCGCTATATTCGTATAAAAACCCAATGGCTCGTCCTTAGCAAATCTCGACTCTATTTGTACCCTTTCCCACCAACCTCTTATTCTTTACGTCTTCCTGTTGAGGTATAAGGCAGCTTCACATACACGTGTATTACTCTGTGCAAGAGACTAATTGATCATTTTGTGGTGCCTCAACCCACTCCCCCATTAAAAACTGACACTACTTGAACCCCCACCCCCAATTAAAATAAGTGACTAAATCGGGGTCTTGCATGACCCCAAGACCTAATTAGTAAAAAGTTTTATAAGCGTGAGGTTAAGAGGCATAAACAGAAGGCAGGCGCTTCAGGCTACACCGGCTGCCCACAGATTCAACAAAGGAGAAGCTTTCAGAGTATTAGAGGTTAGTCACCCACAGGCCACAAACATGCGCTCTGTCAAAGGTGGATGCTGGTAGGCCATGCCTCCTCGCTACTTACTTCTTCCAAGCGTTCCTTGTCAGAGGCCTACATCGAAGAGACCCATTTATTAGTCATGTGCGCTCACGAGGGACCACTTCCAGACGATAACCAAAATCTACTCCACGCCCCCCACAGAAATTTTACATGGGCCTAATTGGTCAAAGGTTGGGAGGGGCCGTGCCTCGGTGGTAGAGCCTCTGCTTGGCATGCAGAAGGCCCCAGGTTCAATCCCCAGCCTCTCCAGTTAAAATGATCAGGTAGGAGGTGAGGGGCCGTGGTGGCTCAGAAGACGCTAAGCTGCAGACTGGAAGGTCTGTAGTTCAGCAGTTCGAGACCCGAGTGCCGCGTGACGGAGTGAGCTCCCGTCTCTGGCCCCAGCTCCTGCCAAACTAGCAGTTCAAAAGCAAGAAATTGCAAGTACCGCTTCAGTGGGAAGGTAACAGTCTTCCATGTGCCTCGGTGTTTAATCATGCCGGCCACATGACTATGGAAACTTCTTCGGACAGCGCTGGCTCTTCGGCTTGGAAATGGAGATGAGCACCTCATCTCCAGAGTCGGATTCGACTGGCTTTTGAGCAAAGGAAAGCTTTACCTTTACTAGGAGGGGATGGGAAAGACCTCAGCCTGGAGAACCACTGTCGGTCTGAGTAGACAATACCGACTTTGAGAGAACAGTGGTCTGATTCAGTAAAACGCAACTTCATGCATTCACGTGTTTCCCTGGTCCAATCCATAAAGGTAAAGGTAAAGGTTCCCTTGCTCAAAAGCCAGTCGAATCCGACTCTAGGGTTGCGGTGCTCATCTCCGTTTCAAAGCCGAAGAGCCAGCGCTGTCCAAAGACGTTTCCGTGGTCATGTGGCCGGCATGACTGAACACCAAGGTGCACGGAACGCTGGCTCCATAAACCCTCCTTTAATACGAAGGGCCACGGCCCAGTGGAAGAGCCTCTGCTTGGCACACAGAAGGTCCAAGATTCAATCCCCGGCTTCTCCAGTGAAAAGGACCAGCCAGCGGGTGATGTGAAGGACCTCTGCCTGAGACCCTGGAGATCCGCTGCCAGTCAGAGTAGGCAATACCGACTTCAATGGACCAGTGGTCTGATTCAGTATAAGGCAGCTTTGTGTGTGTTATTCTCTTTGTGCAACCCTCACGGAGTTCAATATTCCAGCAAATGTCAACCGGGTAGGATAGATGCAAACGGCACGAAGCACTCGACTCCGTTCCCACAACACCTCTACATCACGAGAGAGACGTTGGCACAGCCAAGGAGTGCCAGCCTCCCGGAAGGCCTGGAGATCTCCTGGGATTACAATTCACCTCCAGGCTTCAGTCCTCCGTTTCCCTGGAGGAAACGCCTGCTTTGGAGAGTGCACTCTATGGCATTATAAAGGTAAAGGTTTCCATTGCTCGAGAGCCAGTCACATCCGACTCTAGGGGGTGCGGTGCTCATCTCCCGTTTCCGAGCCGAAGAGCCAGCGCTGTCCGAAGACGTTTCCGTGGTCGTGTGGCCGGCATGACGAAACGCTGAGGCGCACGGAATGCTGTTATGGCATTAGATCACCTTCCAAAGCAGCCGTTTCCTCCAGGAGAACTGGAATGAATGTTTTAAATAAATAAGCAATTTACGTCGTCCGGAGACCAGTTGTCATTCCAGCAGATCTCCAGACCCCCACCTGGGGACTGACAACCGTAAAGTGCAGCCAGGGGAGAGATGTGGGGGTCACAGGGGAAGGGGAGAAAAAATGAAGCCGGTGTACTTATCATAAGTTTTTAGAGGAAGGACCCGGCAGGACCTTTTACAGTTCCACAGAGCCTGCAAGACAGAGCTCTTCCACCAGGCCTTTAATTAAGGAGCCGCACCCATTATCTCAAAGCCCTGGGCCCAATACCGTCACCAACAGCCTGAGTTCTGCCAACACTAAAATCTAATACCGACTGCACTTACTAGTCTGTTGATGCTACTCTGCCTTCGCCATCATTACTTGAATTGTTATTAGCACCTTATGTTGTTAAGATTCAATGCTTTTATTATATCGCTGGTTTTAGCTATTGCACATAGGTAAGCCGCCCTGAGACTTCCCTGGCAGGGAGGGCGGGGTATAAATCAAATCAAATCAACAAATAAATAAGTGACAAAGAAGGTAGCTCTAGGAACTGCCAGAAGCTATAGTTTCCTGTCATTCCTAGAGCGGCTGTTTATCACTTCCTGTTAGAACTTTCGGGAAGAAGAAGAAGAAGATAAAGAAGAAGAAGAAGAAGAAGAAGAAGAAGAAGAAGAGGAGGAGGAGGAGGAGGAGGAGGAGGAGGAGGAGGGAGGAATAGATTGGATTTATACCCCACACTTCACTTGAAGTTTCAGAGTGGCTTACAATCTCCTTTCCCCTCCCCGCCCCACAACAGACAGACTGTGAGGTAGGTGGAGGAGATTGGATTTATACCCCACACTTCACTACCCAAAGGAGTCTCAGGGTGGCTTACAAACTCCTTTCCCTTCCCCTCCCCACAACAGACACCCTGTGAGGTCGGCGGGGCTGGGAGAACTTCTGACAGAAACGGCTCTTTTTCAAGAACAGCTGTGCCAGAGCTTGTGACTGACCCAAGGTCACACCAGCAGGTGCAAGTGGAGGAGTGGGGAATCAAACCCGGTTCTCCCAGATTGGAGTCCGCGCACTTACCCACGACACCAAACTAGTAAGTACATGAGGCTGCATTTAAAAAAAAAGAAATGTCCTTCCCACCACGACGTGGACGAGCAGTGGCAGGCCACAGTGCCTGGGGGCGGGGATCAATTCATCACCGGAAGGCAGCGTCTGATTGGTCCTCTTTGCTTGAAAGCGACTTCAGCGTTTCTTGCAGACTTCACTTTCGGAAGACTGTGCTGACACCTTTCGGAGAATCCCACAATCACAGGGGCCGAACTCAAAAAAGCGGGATTCATTCACAGGGGCATTCAAACCGCGTGCTCCGAAAAAGCGACACACTGGAACCCACATTTCCCGAGCGTGTTTTATGTCACACGCAGAAATCAAGCAATGATGGAGGTCACAGATATCTCCGTTTAATACTGCCATTTGTGTCAACCTTTGAAAGATTAAAGGGGGTGTTTTTAATACAACTCCCCTTTTTATTTATAAAAAGGCCCTGCTGCAAAAGAAACGCTGCATCAGATGTAGCTATAAATCAGTAACATTAGAATTCTGCTCAAGATAGGTGAAAACTGCGCTCAGGTATTAAGGCAGAAGGTTTACCTTATAGGGGCACAAAAGGTACTCAAATTGGGCATTCTGTAATATCTATCGGCAAACAAGAGACTCGGCTACACCACCCTTCCGTAAGTACAGAATTACAGAGTTAACATTGTGGCATTATAGTAGGCCATGATGTACCCCCTTTTCATGAAATCTTTGGCCCAAAAGCTTTGGTGCTTCCCTGCAGGAACTAAATGGAAGCACAAACAAAAGGCAGTTCCCCCTGCCCCTGTTTACACCGCTACTCCCTCCACCAACCTTGCCACAAAACTCAAATTATAAACTCTGTGGGCTGGGCTTAGCATATTAGGACACACCCCTGACAGCACAGCTCATTAGCCTATTAGGCCACACCCCCATGTTACCAGAAATGTGGTCATCCAACCACACCCACCTTTTGCTTCCTTATTCTGTGTACCTTGTTTGTTGTCAAACCCAGGGCTTTTTTGGTAGCAGGAACTCCTTTGCATGTTAGGCCACACACCCCTAATGTGGCCAGTCCTCATGAGTTCCTGCTGTTGGGTGTGGCCTGTTATGCTAATGAGCTCCTGCTGGGCGTGGCCAACTCGGAAGCCAGCCAGAACTCCGTTCCTGTGCGTTCCTGCCCCAAAATTGCCCTGTCTGTGGGGACAGTGCTGATGAAGGTGCAATGACAGGGGAGCATTCTGGCTTCCAGAGATTGTTGCCAACCTCCAGGTAGTAGCTGGAGACCTCCTGGGATTCCAAATAATCTCCAGGTGACAAGAAATCAGTTCACCCGGAGCAAATACATGCTTCGGAAACTAGACTCAATGGCATTATACCCTATTGAAGTCCCTCCCCTTCCCAAACCATGCCCTTTTCAGGCTCCACCCCCCAAATTTCCCAACCCAGAGCTGGCAATCCTGCCTCCAGACCTTGCTTGTAGGCCTTCCGGGAAACTCTGGTCAGTCACTGAATGAAAAGGGATGCTGGAACATACGGACCCGTGCTCTTATTCAGGGGTGCCCAGCAAGACTCCTTTGAAAATCCCAACACAGAGTGGCACAGACCCAGCCACAAAATGGCTGCTGAACAGAATTGCCAGAGTCCCGTTCTAGGGCTCTGGTGACCGGGAGTCCCTACTGGCAGGGAAATCAGGCCTTGGTCTGTGTGGCTGGCAATGTGGCAACGTCACTTCCAGTTATCACATCACCGGTGAGGCTGGGACGTTCTGATATCTGGGCAAAAACTCCACGGTCGATATGACTTCAACCATAGAGCTTTTTGCCCAAATACTAGAGCATCTCTGTGCCAACAGCAACACGGCGATGCCACTTCCGGCGGGTCCCGGAAGTGACATCACTCTGCTTCTGGTGATGCGGGCTCTAAGGCTTAGTTTTCCCGCTGGAAAGTCCCCTCTAACGGTTGTCAGGGGTTCCTGGCAACCCTGCTGCCGCAGAAGGCCACGCCAACCACAAAGTCGCTGCCGGAGCTGGTGCAAACCACAACGTGTCAGAGAGTGAGGTTTTGCATAATTCTAACAGCAAACCTTCAAAATTTCAGACAAAAGCTCTATTTAACAAGACTTTTGGAAGGAAGGAAGGAAGGAAGGAAGGAAGGAAGGAAGGAAGGAAGGAAGGAAGGAAGGAAGGAAGGAAGGAAGGAAGGAAGGAAGGAAGGAAGGAAGGAAGGAAGGAAGGAAGGAAGGAAGTTGTATACACATAGCAGCTTATCTTCAGTCAAGCAGTGAAAAGCCAATTGCTGCGGTCGCAATGTCATATCTCCACCAGCAGACACCACGTTGAGGACCCTTGCTCTGATCCAACACAGATTCTCTTCTATTCTTAAAATCGGCTGTCTTGCATATGTGGATTTCTGGTGCTGTGTTTTTATAAGAAAACACTAAGACAGGGCTTGAAAACTCCCAGGTGCCGGATCACCATGGCGCCTAGGGATTTCACTGTAGTGCCTAGTATTAAGAACAAAATACGTAAGAAGACCTCTGCTGGGCCAGACCAGTGGCCCGTCTAGTCCAGCACCCTGTCTCACCCAGTGGCCCCCTGGCACTGGGATTCAGAGGTTGACTACCTCTGAATGTGGAGGTTCCCTTTAGTCACCAATGATGTTTAGCAATGATTTTACTGGAGTGTCTCTCAGGGAGAAATACAAAGCTTATTTATCATTCTGCATGATCCTACGTTCTGGCATAAAAATAGATGTGCAGGGAGTTCTTGTCATCCATTGTCCCACAGGTTACTTTTACATCATCCAGTGGTGGCAACTGAATTCACCTCTGAACCAGTTCCTTTCGATACTGGCCCAAACGTTGAATTATTTATTGATTTTATTTATTAGTTAATCTTATTTGTACCCCGCCTTCCCCGCAATGCGGGCTCAGGGCGGCTAACAGTCAAAGTATAAATAAAAGTATTAAAAGACATAAAGTATTAAAAGACATAAAATCATCTAAAACAATCCCTTCATAACTAGTACAACTAGCATAAATTAATAAAGTGCTGGTCTTTAAAGCACTTTTAAAGAAGTAGCAGCATTACCAGAAATAGTGGAGAAGGAAGAAGAAGAAGAAGGAGGAGGAGGAGGAGGAGGAGGAGGAGGAGGAGATTGGATTTATACCCTGCTCTTCACTACCCAGGGGAGTCTCAGAGCGGCTTACAAACTCCTTTCCCTTCCCCTTCCCACAACAGACACCCTATGAGGTAGGTGGAGCTGAGAGAGCTCTGACAGAAACTGCTCTTTTTCAAGGACAGCTCTTGTCAGAACTACGGCTTGCCCAAGGTCATCCAGCCAGGTGCAAGTGGGGGAGTGGGGAATCAAACCCGGTTCTCCCAGATTAGAGTCCGTGCACTTAACCACTACACCAAACTGGCTCTCTAGTCTAAGGGGTAGCTTTTTGTTGCGGTGGCAACAAGGAGGGCAATAGCGGTATTTGTCCATGTGTATGTGTGTGCGTGCATGTGTGTACACACTTGTCACCGCTTGGATAAAATCACGAAAAAAACGCAATGAGATTAGAATTAGGTTTTGCCTAGCAAGAATGAGGAAATATGATAATTAACATATGAAACTCTGAAGACTAAAAATGAGTCAGATTAAAGGCTGCCAGTGTGGGATGCGGGGGGATTGGGTGGCCGAATCCAGTTTGGGAAATTCCTGGAGACTTGGGGATGGAGCCTGGGGAGGACGGGGACCCCAGTGGGGTCCAACACCACAGAGTTCACCCTCCCGAGCATCCATTTTCTCCAGGGGAACCGGTCTCTGCCATCTGGGGTTGAGCTGTAATTCTAGCGGATCTCCAGGTCCCACCTGGAGGCTGGCATCCCTATCCTGCCCACTCTCTCTCTCTGGTAGGGTCTCTTCACCCACCGCCTGGCCTCAGCCTCTTTCCTTCTCCTTAAGATCCCCTTTCAGTGTGCACCGGAAGACGTTCCCCGAACCCGTCAGCGACTATTTCTAATTTGCCTGATCTTCATCAGTCAGTTTAAAGGAGCATAAAATGCCATCTGTCACCGGGCGGGTATTAATGTATTTATTTGATGCTTCACCTTGCTCATCTAGGCCTGATGCAATTCTGAATTTTTCAGATCCCCTAATTTTCTCCAGAGAAACTGGTTGGCCACTGTGTGAGAGAGGAGGCTGGACTACATGGGACTACAGGTCTGATCCAGCAGGGCTTTTCTTCTGTTCTTATGAAGGCCTCGGCCTCTCTGCCCTGTTGTTGGCCCTCCAGAGGAATTGATCGGCCACTGCGTGAGACAGGAGGTTGGACTAGATGGACCACTGGTCTGATCCAGCAGGGCTCTTCTGATGTTCTTATCAGGGGAAGGCCTCGGCCTCTCTGCCCTGTTGCTGGCCCTCCAGAGGAACTGGTTGGCCACTGTGCGAGACAGGACGTTGGACTAGATGGACCACTGGTCTGATCCAGCAGGGCTCTTCTGATGTTCTCTTCAATGGAAGGCCTTGGCCTCTCTGCCCTGTTGCTGGCCCTCCAGAGGAACTGGTTGGCCACTGTGTGAGACAGGACGTTGGACTAGATGGACCACTGGTCTGATCCATCAGGGCTCTTCTGATGTTCTCTTCAATGGAAGGCCTCGGCCTCTCTGCCCTGTTGCTGGCCCTCCAGAGGAACTGGTTGGCCACTGTGCGAGACAGGACGTTGGACTAGATGGACCACTGGTCTGATCCAGCAGGGCTCTTCTGATGTTCTCTTCAATGGAAGGCTCCTCGGCCTCTCTGCCCTGTTGCTGGCCCTCCAGAGGAACTGGTTGGCCACTGTGCGAGACAGGACGTTGGACTAGATGGACCACTGGTCTGATCCAGCAGGGCTCTTCTGATGTTCTCTTCAATGGAAGGCCTTGGCCTCTGTGTCCTGTTGTTGGCCCTCCAGAGGAACTGGTTGGCCACTGTGTGAGACAGGACGTTGGACTAGATGGACCACTGGTCTGATCCAGCAGGGCTCTTCTGATGTTCTCTTCAATGGAAGGCCTTGGCCTCTCTGCCCTGTTGCTGGCCCTCCAGAGGAACTGGTTGGCCATTGTGTGAGACAGGATGCTGGACTAGATGGACCACTGGTCTGATCCAGCAAGGCTCTTCTTATGTTCTTGTCAGGAGGAAGGCCTTGGCCTCTCTGCCCTGTTGCTGGCCCTCCAGAGGAACTGGTTGGCCACTGTGTGAGACAGGATGATGGACTAGATGGACCACTGGTCTGATCCAGCAGGGCTCTTCTGATGTTCTCTTCAATGGAAGGCCTCGGCCTCTCTGCCCTGTTGCTGGCCCTCCAGAGGAACTGGTTGGCCACTGTGCGAGACAGGACGTTGGACTAGATGGACCACTGGTCTGATCCAGCAGGGCTCTGCTGATGTTCTTATGAAGGCCTCAGCCTCTATGCCCTGCTGTTGGCCCTCCAGATATAATTCTGGAAGATCCCCAGGCCCCACCTGGAGGCTTCCCCCCCCAGCCTGGCTCCTAAATTAAAACTGCGGCTACGCACAACAAGGAAGTCCATAATGAACCAGACAAAGGGTGTTCTGATTCTCCCAACATCCTACCCTGAAAATTTTGTTGCGTCTCCAGCCTGACAAATCTCGTCATAGTCTTCAATCTGTCGCTACATATTGCCTAGATATTCCGAAGCCCATGTCTGGAACAATAAGGACTAGAATTTTGTTGTTGTTGGAAAAACCTGAAATTATGGCATCTTCTGATGAGAACTCAGACTCAGCATTGGGGGCGGCAGCCCCTAAAACAAGCTATCATTTGAGAAAGAAACAGGACAAAAAATGAGTAGTTATTGCACTCTGGAACATCTTAAAATTTTTTACTTTGTATAACTATTTCTTACTTTGCTCTTTATGGAGGCAGACATGGGGGAGCTTTTAATTTTTGCATTTCCCAGTTTAAATAGATTATTAGATGAACATATTCAGTGAACTTTAACTGTAATTTTGAGCTAATAAGCTGATTTTATAAGCATTAAGTAAGACCACCACCTCTTGGGTTTTTAGTGGGTTTTCTTTACTTTCACCATTAGTTTGTAGTTCCCTTCCCTTTTTTTGTTGTAGTTTATAGAAAAAGCAATTAAAAAAAATCCCCTACGGGGGGCAAAAAAAGAAAAGAAAAGAAAAGAAAAACCTGAAATTATTTGGATGGGAATTCCGGTTTCGGCACGGCAAGAACCATCGGCTCCGGGACTCACTCCCGAGAAGCGGCTGGATTGCCGGGTGCTTCAGTGGCGCTCAAGGGGCATACGGTGCTAAATGAAGGGGAGGAAGGGTTGCCAGCTCTGGGTTCGAAAATACCTGATTTGGACAGTGGAGCCTACGTAGGGTGGGATTTGGGGAGGGGAGGAACTTTAGAGGGCGGACTCTGTGGCATCATAGACCGGGGGAAACTGAACTCTGTTATGTGATCAGCTGCAATCCCAGATCTCCGGCCACCACCTGGAGGCTGGCAACCCCAAAAGGATGGGAACTACCTATGCTGCTTTAAAATCACAATGAGGAGAAAGGTGTGGCATAACCGAAGTATCCCACAATTTAAGAAGGATACAGACAAGCTGGAAGGTGCCCAGAGGAGGGCAACGAAGATGGTGAGGGGGTCTGGAGACCAAGTCCTATGAGGAAAGGCTGAAGGAGCTGGGTATGATTAGCCTGGAGAGGAGACGACTGAGAGGTGATATGATCACCATCTTCAAGTACTTGAAAGGGCTGTCCTATAGAGGATGGTGTGGAATTGTTTTCTGTTGCCCCAGAAGGTCCAACCAGAACCAACAGGTTGAAGTTAGATCAAAAGAGCTTTCAGCTTAACATCAGGAAGAACTTTTTGACAGTGTGAGCGGTTCCTCAGTGGAACAGGCTTCCTCGGGAGGTGGTGGGCTCTCCTTCTGTGGAGGTGTTCAAACAGAGGCTAGACGGCCATCTGACAGCAATGCAGATTGTGTGTGTGCTTAGTTCTCGTGGCCCTTTCTTACACACCCAAGGAAATGCTGATCATCACTTTGGAGTCAGGAAGCAATTTTTCTCCAAGCCAGTTTGCCCGGAGATCCTGGAGGTTTGTTGTCATCTTCTGGGTGTGGAACAGAGATCACTGGATGTGTGTGTGGGGGAGCTATTTGTCAATTTCCTGCATTGTGCAGGGGTTGGACTAGATGACCCTGGAGGTCCCTTCCAACTCTATGATTCTATGAAATAAAGAAATGCTGTTCACAATACTCAACGATACCTATGGAGTATGCGTGGCATCAGACTGCCAAACCCAACGTGCCGGCAAAGTAACGACTGCTTAAAAGTTCAACCTTGGGGATGTCACCGCAACTTGCTGACCATAAACGTGGGGATTATAATGTGTTTGTTTTTTTATTAGCCTCCCAAGGTAAGCTGGCCTTAGAGGAGATAACGCTGTGGCTTCAACACGCCTTGGTTTATGGCGACGATAAATCTCAAAAGGATGAAACGGACAGATTTATAACCTCCGTTCCAGCTGCTCACTCCAATGTGCCCGAAATCAAGGACGGCTGCCGCGAAAGTTGCGACATCTGACATCCGTTTCCCCCATCCCCCCCGAAAGATCAGACATTAAGCCTGTTGCCAAAAGTGAACGGTACCGAAGGACTACAAAAATATTGCCATGAGTTCTGGAGGCCTCACTTCAAAAAGGATGTGGACAGAATGGAGTGGGTGCAGAGGAGAGAGACGAGGATGATCGGGGGCCCGGAGACTAAGAAGCCCTAGGAAGAACTTGGGGATGTTTAGTCTGGAGGAGGTTGAGGGGGACAGGATGGCTCTCTTTAAGTCTTTGAAGGGCTGTCACTTAGAGGAGGGCAGGGAGCCGTTCCTGTTGGCAGCAGAGGACAGGACTTGCAAGAATGGGTTTAAATTATGGGCCGGGAAGTACCGGCTGGATATTAGGAAAAACTTTTTGACAGTCAGAGCTGTGCCACAGGGAAATCAGCTGCCTAGGGAGGTGGTGAACTCCCCCTCCCTGGCAGTCTTTAAGCAGCGGCTGAGCAAAGATTTGTCAGGGACGCTCTAGGCCAGGGATGTCAAGCATGTGGCCTGGGGGCCAGGTGAGGCCCCCGGAGGGATTCTATCAGGCCCGCAGTGAAACTGGCTGTCTTCTGCTTCTTCTTCCAGTTCGAGAAATGAAGAGACCTCCCAGCTGAAAGTGATAATTTAAAGAGAAAAACAGCCGGGGAGACGTGTCTATATTTTAAGGTAAAGGTAAAGGTTCCCTTGCTCGAAAGCCAGTCGAATCCGACTCTAGGGTTCCGGTGCTCATCTCCGTTTCAAAGCCGAAGAGCCAGCACTGTCCAAAGACGTTTCCGTGGTCATGTGGCCGGCATGACTAAACACCAAGGCGCACGGAACGCTGTTACCTTCCCACCGAAGTGGTACCTATTTATCTACTTGCAATTTCTTGCTTTCGAACTGGTGGGTTGGCAGGAGCTGGAACTAGAGACGAGAGCTCACTCCGTCATGCGGCAGTCTCGGGTCTTGAACTGCTGAACTACTGACCTTCCACAGCCTGCAGTTCGGCGTCTTAACCACTTGAGCCACCGCAGCTCCGTCTATATTTTATAACAATGTAATATATGCAGTGCAAATACAAAACATAAATTATATGATACAAATTAATACTAACTACGTATACATTAATACTAACTACACATTAATTCTAACTACATTAATACTAACTACATATAATTAATACTAACTACATATACCTAGCAGTTCGAAAGCAAGAAATTGCAAGTAGATAAATAGGTACCACTTCGGTGGGAAAGTAACAGCGTTCCGTGCACCTTGGTGTTTAGTCATGCCGGCCACATGACCACGGAAACGTCTTCGGACAGCGCTGGCTCTTCGGCTTTGAAACGGAGATGAGCACCGCAACCCTAGACTCGGGTTCGACTGGCTTTCAAGCAAGGGAACCTTTACCTTTACTTTACATATACATTGTTCAATTCTTCTATATTATGTCAATATCATACATTATGTCAATTTCATTTCCATTTTTAACAAAGCCTCCGGAATGTGCCTCTCTTTAAATCTTCTTCCAGTTCTGCTGCTGCTGCGTCATCCTAGGTTTGCAGCTTGCAGAGACATCCCTGAACAGCAGACTCAAGATTGCAACAGCACAGATATCTTGATGCAACAATTTGGAGCAAGAGGTGTCAGTTATCGGACACCGTTAAATAAACAAAATATTGCAAGGGCGCTACTGTTTTAAGCATGATCTTATTTTAAGCAAAAAAAACAACAACCCTTTGTGTTTGTGACCTTTATAAAGTTTATATCTCTGCTACCTGGCATTACATTTTATGACCCACACGGCCCGGCCCGACAAGCTCTCATTTATGTCAGATCCGGCCCTCGTAAGAAATGAGTTCCACACCCCTGGCCTAGGCTGATCTTTCACTGAGCAGCAGGAGGTTGGACTAAGTGCCTGTCTGGCCCCTTCCAGCTCTTGTGATTCCATGAGTGGTGCAGGAAAACAACAATGCATCGGAACTGGGCATTTATACCCAACGTGCAATTCACTCGCCGAAGTGGGAAACAGCTAGCGAAGAACTGACAAAGGGTACGTTCACCCATGCTGTACGAAGCGCTTCCAGTCCCCTTTCGATGCGCTCTAGCAATTGCTTGCAAGCGGATTTTGCCATTTCACCTGGTCAAATCCAGTCGCAAAGGGCATTGAAAGTGCTGTAAACTGGCAGTCCCTTGACCTTTGTCGGTCTGTGGTGACCCTGGGCGATGGAACGGCCTTCCAGAAGAAGCCATCGCGGTGTTCCAAAGGAGCTGTAAAACTGAGGGGGCAGGATTGTTTGTTTCTAAGAGAGAAGCCGGAGGCCGTCTGAGATTTTGGGAAAACAGGGGCAAGTTCTGGGGGGGAGAGAAAAATCCTGGAAACAGAAGTTTTTGCACTTCGCGGGGTGTTTGCCGGTGGTTCTTGCCTTTTAGCTGTATTCATAAGAACATCAGAAGAGCCCTGCTGGATCAGACCCGTGGTCCATTTAGTCCAGCACCCTGTCTCACACAATGGCCAACCAGTTCCTTTGGAGGGCCGACGACAGGGCAGAGAGGCCGAGGCCTTCATAAGAAGATAAGAGAAGACAATGTGGGATCAGACCAATGGCCCATCCAGTCCAACACTCTGTCACACGGTGGCCAAAAATACCACGTGCCCTCAGGAGGTCCAGCAGTGGGGCCAGGACACTAGAAGCCCTCCCACTGTTGCCTCCCCCTCCCAAGCACCAAGGATACAGAGCATCACTTGCCCCAGACCAGGGTTCCCTCTAAGCTGAGTTAGTGTGAACTAGCTCACAGTTTTTGAGCCTCCAGCTCACACATTTTTGTCTTAGCTCAGAAAGGATGGCTTCAGAGCAAACTAATTTATGCAGTAGACAAATTTCTCGCTCACAATGTTGATATCAGTAGCTCACAAAATATAATCTTTGCTCACAAGACTCCACAGCTTAGAGGGAATATTGCCCCAGACTGAGAGTCCCTATCTATAACTTGGGACTAGTAGACACTGATGGACTTCTGCTCCAAATGTTTACCTAATTCCATCTTGAAGCTGCCCATGCTTGTAGCTGCCACCACCTCCTGTGGCAGTGAATTCCAGTGAAAAAAACATAAGAAGAGCCCTGCTGTATCAGACCAGTGGTCCATTTAGTTTAGCATCCTTTCTCACACAGCGGCCAAACCAGTTCCTCCCAAGGGCCAACCACAGGGCATAGAGGCCGAGGCCTTCATAAGAACATAAGAAGAGCCCTGCTGGATTAGACCAGTGAGGGTCCATCTAGTCCAGCATCCTGTCTCACACAATGGCCAAGTAGTTCCTCTGGATGGCCAACAACGGGGCATAGAGTCTGAGGCCTTCACAGAACATCAGAAGAGCCCTGCTGGATTAGACCAGTGGTCCATCTAGTCCAGCATCCTGTCTCACACAGTGGCCAAGTAGTTCCTCTGGAGGGCCAACAACGGGGCATAGAGGCTGAGGCCTTCACAGAACATCAGAAGAGCCCTGCTGGATCAGACCCGTGGTCCATCTAGTCCAGCATCCTGTCTCACACAGTGGCCAAGTAGTTCCTCTGGATGGCCAACAATGTGGCATAGAGGCTGAGGCCTTCACAGAACATCAGAAGAGCCCTGCTGGATTAGACCAGTGGTCCATCTAGTCCAGCATCCTGTCTCATGCAGTGGCCAACCAGATCCTCTGGAGGCCCAACCACAGGGCACAGAGGCCGAGGCCTTCATAAGAACATCAGAAGACTCCTGCTGGGTCAGAGCAGTGGTCCATCTAGTCCAGCATCCTGTCTCACAAAGCAGCCAGCCTGTTCCTTAGTGCCTCTGAACGTGGAGGTTCCCCTCAGCCACCATGGCTAGCAGCCACTGATAGACTGATCCTCCATGAATCTACCTAATCCCCTTTTAAAGCTGTTCATTCCTGTGACCATCACCACATCCCCTGGCAGCAAATCCCACATTTTACACATCGGTGTAAAGTGGTATTTCCTTTTGTCCGTCCTGAACCTACTGCCCATCAGCTTCACTGGATGCCCTCGAGTTCTAGCCTTTCGGGAGAGGGAGGAAAATTTTTGCTTTCTCAACTCTCTCTCTCCCCGATGCATAACTTTATAAACCTCTAGCATTTCCCCCTTAGCCATCTCTTTTCAAAACTGGAAAGTTCCCAGACTCTTCAGCCTTCCCTCATGGGGAAGATGCTCCAACCCCCAATCATCTTGGTTGCCCTCCCTCAGTACTTTTCCTAGCTCTACATTGTCCTTTCGGTGATACGGTGACCCCAGTGACAGATTAAACAGACTAAGCATGTGCTTTGGGCACCAGGGCCAAAGGGGGCACCACGAAGGTGGGAAAAGGATGAGAAGAAAAGAAAAACGAATGAAGATTTGTAGAAAAGAAAAGAAATTGACAAAACTAGTGCAAATTGATCCTGGTGCACCCTAGGGCTCTCTTCTATCTTTTTGTTGGCGAGGTGCAGTGTCATAGGCTACGTTTAAAAGTAAAATGCATGTGTTCAAAAGTAAAACGATGGCGCCAAATTCAAATGGACTGGGTCAGCGTGGAAAGCAGGGGGGCACCAAGATTGGGCAGTGTTTAGGGGCATCAGTGAGCCTTAATCCGCCCCTGCAGTGACCAGAACTATACACTGCTATTCCAGATGCCTGGAAAATGACTGTTTTATTTAACTTTCATCAATTCAGGATTATAATTTGCATTAGGAGAACATAAGAGAAGCCATGTTGGATCAGGCCAATGGCCCATCCAGTCCAACACTCTGTGTCACACAGTGGCCAAAACCCAGGTGCCGTCAGGAGACCCACCAGTTGGGGCCAGAACTCCAGAAGCCCTCCCACTCTTGCCCCACCCCCCAAGCACCAAGAATACAGAGCATCATTTGCCCCAGACAGAGTGTTCCCTCAATACCTTGTGGCTAATAGCCACTGTTGGACTTCTGCTCTTAAGAACCTAAGAGAAGCCATGTTGGATCAGGCCAGTGGCCCATCCAGTCCAACGCTCTATGTCACACAGTGGCCAAAACCCAGGTGCCATCAGGAGGTCAACCAGCGGGGCCAGAACTCCAAAAGCCCTCCCACTGTTGCCCCCCAAACACCAAGAATACAGAGCATCACTGCTCCAGACATGGCGTTCCATCTAGATGTTGTGGCCAATAGCCACTCATGGATCTCTGCTCTTAAGAACGTAAGAGAAGCCATGTTGGATCAGGCCAGTGGCCCATCCATTCCAACACTCTGTGTCACACAGCGGCCAGAACCCAGGTCCCATCAGGAGGTCCGCCAGCAGGGCCAGAACTCCAGAAGCCCTCCCACTGTGGCCCCCCCAAACACCAAGAACACAGAGCATCACTGCCCCATTCTTCCCTTTCTCCTTCCAAGGACACCAGTTCTGAACCAAATCCCACCCGTCTCCGCTCACACTTCCAACCTCTCCCTGAAGATTCACAAGGCTAAATCCACGCCTCGCCAGAGGTGCACCAGAGTGTCGCGAGCATCCAAAACAAAAACTGCTCCTCACCTTGGCTAACCGGCTCATCTGATCCTCCGAAAGGGTACTGCTAGTCCTCCCGGGGGTCCTGGTGGGCTCCGAGCCGTCGGCCTCCACGTTGGGCCAGACTTTCAAATCGTGCATCCCTTGCCGAAACATCCTACAACAAAGTGTGTCAAAAAGTTAGGGAGTGATCCATCTTACGCAGACGTAGCATCTGCCCCCAGAGGGCTCACCACAGGACTCAAGGGGGCGCTATTTCCGGGAAACACGTGCAGTCAGCAGTTAAAGGCACAGGCAGGGGCAGCAGGAGTTGCGGGGCACGGACCCCGAGTGAGGGGAAACCGCCCCTAAATGATCCACTGGGGCTACAGGCCTGTATTTCCCTCTCCCTGCCCTCAGCCAAGACACAGTTCTTATTTTTATCCTATTTACTTAGAACACTTATTAGCTGCTTTGCTATCTTAAGGAACTCAAGGGAGGTTAGCACGCGAATAGAACAAAAAATGCATGAGAGAGAAAAGAGAGAGGAGAGAGGAGGAGGAGGAGATTGGTTTCATACCCCACCCTTCACTTCGTGTTTCAGAGCAGCTTACAAACTCCTTTCCCTTCCCCTCCCCACAACAGACACCCTGTGAGGTAGGTGGGGTTGAGAGAGCTCTGAGACAACTGCACTTGAGAGAACAGCTCTGACAGAACTATGGCTTGCCCAAGGTCATCCAGCAGCTGCAAGTGGAGGAGTGGGGAATCCAACCCGGTTCTCCCAGATTAGAGTCTGGTCTTCGGCTGCCTCCTAAAGACTGAAAGAGTGGGGGCCAGGTGCACCTTTCTTGGGGAGGCGGTTCCATAGTTGTGGGGCTGTCACAGAAAAGGCCCTGAGCTTCTTCGGGTGATGGGATAATCAGGAGGGCCCCTCCCTGTCAAGCCTTATGGGAGAAGAAGGTCCTTCAGACACCTCACTCCAAAGCCATGTAGGGCTTTGAAGGACAAAACCAACACCTTGATTTACACTCGGCAGAGGATTCGTAGTCATTGTTGAGATACTGTTTTACACATAGAGTGATTAAAATGTGGGATTGGCTGCCAGAGGATGTAGCGATTGCCACAGGAATAAACAGCTTTAAAGGGGGATTTGATAGATTCATGGAGGATCATTCTATCAATGGCCACTAGTCATGGTGACTGAGGGGAACCTCCACATTCAGAAGCAAAAAGCCTCTGAATCCCAGAGCCAGAAGGCTACATCAGGGGAAGGCCTCAGCCTTCTATGCCCTGTTGTTGGCCCTCCAGAGGAACTGGTTGGCCAGTGTGTGAGACAGGATGCTGGACTAGGTGGACCACTGGTCTGACCCAGCAGGGCTCTTCTGATGTTCTTATGAAGGCCTCAGCCTCTATGCCCTGTTGTTGGCCCTCCAGAGGAAGAAGAAGAGAAGAGACGGGATTTATACCCCACCCTTCACTGCCCAAAGGCATCTCAGAGCGGCTTACAAACTCCTTTCCCTTCCCCTCCCCACAACAGGCACCCTGTGAGGTAGGTGGGGCTGAGAGAACTTCTGACAGAAACTGTCCTTGAGAGAACAGCTGTGCCAGAGCTTGTGACTGACCCAAGGACACATCAGCAGGTGCAAGTGGAGGAGTGGGGAATCAAACCCGGTTCTCCCAGATAAGAGTCTGCACACTTAACCACTACACCAAACTGTGTCCTGTTGTTGGCCCTCCAGAGGAACTAGTTGGCCAGTGTGTGAGACAGGATGCTGGACTAGGTGGACCACTGGTCTGACCCAGCAGGGCTCTTCTGATGTTCTTATGAAGGCCTCGGCCTCTATGCCCTGTTCTTGGCCCTCCAGAGGAAGAAGAAGAGAAGAGACGGGATTTATACCCCACCCTTCACTGCCCAAAGGTGTCTCAGAGCGGCTTACAAACTCCTTTCCCTTCCCCTCCACACAACAGGCACCCTGTGAGGTAGGTGGGGCTGAGAGAACTTCTGACAGAAACTGTCCTTGAGAGAACAGCTGTGCCAGAGCTTGTGACTGACCCAAGGACACATCAGCAGGTGCAAGTGGAGGAGTGGGGAATCAAACCTGGTTCTCCCAGATCAGAGTCCGCGCACTTAACCACTACACCAAACTGTGTCCTGTTGTTGGCCCTCCAGAGGAACTAGTTGGCCAGTGTGTGAGACAGGATGCTGGACTAGGTGGACCACTGGTCTGATCCAGCAGGGCTCTTCTGATGTTCTTATGGAGGCCTTGGCCTCTCTGCCCTGTTGTTGGCCCTTGAGAGGAACCGGTTGGCCACTGTGTGAGACCGGATGCTGGACAAGGAGGACCACTGGCCTGATCCAGCAGGGCTCTTCTTATGTTTTTATGGGGTCTCATGCGCCCAGCCACTGGTTCCAAACAGCCGTCCAGCCACAGCATTCTGCACTAGCTGCATCTTCCATGGAAGGCCATGTTGACCGAGTGAGAGGACAAAGGGAGAGAGAGGAGGGGGTCAGAGGGCAGCTCCCAGGTTACGATCAAGGGAGGCATCCCATTCAAGGCGATAACACCTAGACACCATTAGAGCGATGTAGTCCGGGCATGCTGAGTCGCTCACTCCAAAACTAGCCAAGCGTGTTGAAGAAAGCAAAGTAGGTACCAGGCAAGGTGCGGGGGGGGGGGGGCATTCCAAAGGCGAGGCACCAGCACAGAAAAGGCCCCGCTTACAAACAGCAAAAGACATACGTACCCATATTTCCCAAACAGTGAGACCGTCGTTCCCCCAACAGGGACTGCTTTGCCGGGGCCATAGACATCCCATATCGTCAGAGCCACCTGGGCGTTACGGGGCAGGTCTGGATACTTGACGGGCAGTTTTAACCATTCGTTCCAGCTGAGGAAGAAGAAGAAGAAAGAAGAAGAAGAAAGAAGAAAGAAGGAGAAGAAGAAGAAGAAGAGATTGAACATAGGAGAGAACATAAGAACATAAGAGAAGCCAATGTTGAATCAGGCCAGTGGCCCATCTAGTCCAACACTCCGTCACACAGTGGCTAAAAATACCAGGTGCCATCAGGAGGTCCAGCAGTAGGGCCAGGACACTAGAAGCCCTCCCACTGCTGCCCCCTCCCCCAGCACCAAGAATAGAGTGCATCACCTGCCCCAGACTGAGAGTTCCTATCTATACCTTGTGGCTGCCCCAGACTGAGAGTTCCTATCTATACCTTGTGGCTAATAGCCACTGGTGGACTTCTGCTCCATATGTTTATCTAACTCCTTCTTGAAACTGTCCATGCTTGCAGCTGCCACCACCTCCTGCGGCAGTGAATTCCATATGTTAATCACTCTTTGGGTGAAGAAGGACTTCCTTTTATCTGTTCTAACAGATAAAAGATTGGATTTACACCCCACTCTTCACTACCCAAAGGAATCTCAGAGCAGCTCACAAACTCCCTTTCCTTCCCCTCCGCACAACAGACACCCTGTGAGGCAGGTGGGGCTGAGAGAGCTCTTGACAGAAACTGCTCTTTTTCAAGGACAGCTCTTGTCAGAACTATGGCTTGCCCAAGGTCATGCCAGCAACTACGAGTGGAGAAGTGGGGATTCAAACCCGGTCCTCCCAGATTAGAGCCCGTGCACTTAACCACTACAAGGAGAGACCCTCCTTGTGAGTTCTGTGGTTAAAGTCCAGTCCTCCCAGACGACAGTCCACGTTCCTCACCGCTACACCAAAACCGGTGGAATGAAGACAGATTGAGATGGGTAGCCGTGCCAGTCTACGTGTAGCGGCAGAAAACAGCCAAAGTCCAATAGCACCTTAAGGAGCAATAAAAATCTGTGGGCCTTCGTGATTCACTGCTCACTTCTTCAGGTATCTGAAGTCTTCAAGGCGTTCCTGGACTCTTGCTCTCTCCGGGTGGAGTGAAAATGGCACAGCACCTGAGTCTCCCAAAGAGAGGAAAGAGACTTACTTCCACCTGGTGCTGAAAGCCTTGTAGGATGTCCGGACGGGGAGGGCCAGCGGTTTCCCTTCTGCAAAGACCTGGCAAGTCACGTACAAGTCGGAGCAGGTCTCCTGGTACAGACCCGAGAACCGCAGCATCGGATTTTCCAGAACCGCCTTGTAGCTCTTCTGCTCTCTTTTCCCCTCCAGGCTTCCTCTTTAAAAGAAAGAAGTGCAAAATGAAGAAGAAGAGGAAGAGATTGGCTTTATACCCCGCCCTTCACTACCCGAAGGAGTCTCAGAGCTGCTTTCAATCTCCTTCCCCTCCCCCTCCCCACAACAGTCACCCTGGGAGGCAGGTGGGGCTGAGAGAGCTCTTTCGAGGACTGCCCTTCGGAGGACAGCTCTGAGAGAACTTGTGACTGACCCAAGGTCACACCAGCAGCTGCATGTGGAGGAGTGGGGAATCAAACCCAGTTCTCCCAGATTAGCATCCGCGCTCCTAACCACTGCACTAAACTGGCTTTCATAGGACACTGATATGTATCCAGAGGCGAACAAATCCGCCGACTGAAAACAGAGTGTGCTGTTATTATTAACAGACAGGTCTCTTTCTCACAAACGGCCCACTTTGGTCCCAGGGATACAAACTACAGACGGAAGATCAGACGACTGAGTGCAGCTTTGTGTGTGTGTGTGTTTTTTTAAATCCCCGCAGGAAGAAAGCTAACACATCAGGGTGAATGTTGAAGTCACATCCTGACATGCTAGATTTCCATATACAGGGGGATGCTTTCGAATGGAAATTGCATCCCATCACGACAGTCCCTGTCTGCCATTTGTGGCCCAGGAACAATCTAACTGCCTTCGTGATATACAGTCCACTAGGACGGCACGGCTGAACGCTCCCCCGTTAATAACAAAGGTTTATTTGCAAACTGAAGACCAGTGGGACAAGAGGAAATGATCTGCTTCTCCCCGCTTTTCTCTTTTGAATGGGGGGCAGTGTCCACACATCTTCAGCGGTAAAGCGCAAAACAAAGATTCACCATCTGGCTCTTCTGCATTTGTACACCAAAGCATCAGCGAGACCTGTTCTTCCTCAATTCCAGCGCGACGGGCCTTCAAAGCCCTTTCTCAGAAAAGGAAAATCTTGCTTCCAAAGGAAAGAACATCTAAAAAAACTTTAAGCAGGCGTTTTCTGGGTGGGAGGGACGGAAGGCTGCATGGTACAGCCTGATCTCATCAGATCTCGAAAGCTAAGCAGGGTCAGTATTGGAAGGGAGCCCACCAAGGAAGGCTCTGCAGAGGAAGGCAATGGCAGACCACCTCTGCTTCTCCCTTACCTTGAAAGCCCCTGGCTGGGGTCACCATAAGTCTAGGCTAAGCAGGGTCGGTACTTGGAAGGGAGACCACCAAGGAAGGCTCTGCAGAGGAAGGCAACGGAAGACCACCTCTGCTTCTCACTTGCCTTGAAAGCCCCTTCCTGGGTTCACCGCAAGTCTTGGATGGGAGACCACCAAGGAAGGCTCTGCAGAGGAAGGCAATGGCAGACCACCTCTCCTTCTCCCTTGCCTTGAAAGCCCCTGGCTGGGGTCGCCATAAGTGTAAGCTAAGCAGGGTCGGTACTTGGAAGGGAGACCACCAAGAAAGGCTCTGCAGAGGAAGGCAATGGCAGACCACCTCTGCTTCTCACTTGCCTTGAAAGCCCCTTCCTGGGTTCACCGCAAGTCTTGGATGGGAGACCACCAAGGAAGGCTCTGCAGAGGAAGGCAACAGCAGACCACCTCTCCTTCTCACTTGCCTTGAAAGCCCCTGGCTGGTTGCCATAAGTCTAAGCTAAGCAGGGTTGGTACTTGGAAGGGAGACCACCAAGGAAGGCTCTGCAGAGGAAGGCAACGGCAGACCACCTCTCCTTCTCACTTGCTTTGAAAGCCCCTTCCTGGGTTCACCTGCAAGTGCTTGGATGGGAGACCACCAAGGAAGGCTCTGCAGAAGAAGGCAACAGCAGACCACCTCTCCTTCTCACTTGCCTTGAAAGCCCCTGGCTGGGGTCGCCATAAGTCTAAGCTAAGCAGGGTCGGTACTTGAAAGGGAGACCACCAAGGAAGGCTCTGCAGAGGAAGACGATGGCAAACCACCTCTGCTTCTCACTTGCCTTGAAAGCCCCTTCCTGGGTTCACCGCAAGTCTTGGATGGGAGACCACCAAGGAAGGCTCTGCAGAGGAAGGCAACGGCAGAGCACCTCTCCTTCTCACTTGCCTTGAAAGCCCCTGGCTGGGGTCACCATAAGTCTAGGCTAAGCAGGGTCGGTACTTGGATGGGAGACCACCAAGGAAGCCTCTGCAGAGGAAGGCCAATGGCAGACCACCTCTGCTTTTCACTTTTCCTTGGAAGCCCCTTGCTGGGGTCGCCATAAGTCTAAGCTAAGCAGGGTCAGGACTTGGATGGGAGACCACCAAGGAAGACTCTGCAGAGGAAGGCCATGGCAAACCACCTCCGCTTCTCCCTTGCCTTGAAAGCCCCTGGCTGGGGTCACTATAAGTCGGGTTCATCTTGACAGTACTTCATACACATGGGGGAAGGTATGGAGTGCATGAAAAACTTCCAAACCTTACTCTGATATTACGTTTATACAGATGTAGCATTTATGGCTCTACTCCACAAGATTCCCAAGAGTTTTAAGTCAATGGTGGCTTTTCTTTCCAGGCGCCACATCCAAACGCATCAGCGTGAACCCGGGAAGCTCACCAAGCATTCCTGGTCCACACTTTTTGGTAGAAACCTCACCTTCGCACAGAGGGGGGTTCCAAGACAGTACACACTCTTCCCAGGAAACATTCAGTCTCCAGGGAATAACATCTCCCCATACCAGGGACCCCAAGAACACACGGCTGGTAGGAGAGGTACAGTTTCTTTGGCTCCCGTGACCTTAGAACCATGGACCCCAGAATAAGCCCTGCCTTCTCAGAAACCATCCTGCTCCAAATGGCACAACGCACCATTTGCACAGAAGACCCCCGCCACCAAATCAGCAAATGTCCCCCTCAAAAAACCGTTTTGTCCCGCATGGAGATCGGTTAGCACTGCAAGGCCCAGACACGGGCAGCGCGTGGTAGAAGTGCAGATCCATTCTCTCTACATCGGTTTATAAGATTATGAATGGGATTGAGCAGGTTGAGAAAGAAGTCCTTTTCTCACTTTCTCACAAGACAAGAACTCGTGGGCACTCCATGAAATTGCTGAGCAGTCGGGTTAGAACAGATAAAAGGAAGTCCTTCTTCACTCAAAGGGTGATTAACACATGGAATTCACTGCCACAGGAGATGGTGGCAGCTACAGGCATGGATGGCTTCAAGAGGGAATTAGATAAACATATGGAGCAGAAGTCCATCAGTGGCTATTAGCCACAGGGCATAGATGGGAACTCTCAGTCTGGGGCAGGTGATGCACTCTATTCTTGGTGCTGGAGGGGCAGCAGTGGGAGGCCTTGTAGTGTCCCGGCCCCACTGCTGGACCTCCTGATAGCACCTGGTATTTTTGGCCATTGTGTGACAGTGTTGGACTGGATGGGCCATTGGCCTGATTCAACATTGGCTTCCCTTATGTTCTTATGTTCTTACATTTGGTGGCCCGGTCGTTTCTAATTCTGGAACAGTGTGGAACCGAGAACTTAGGGTCACCACCTCGGGACCAATGCTCCCTCTCAGCTGTGGGGTCTTGTGAGCAAAACTTCTACTTTGTGAGCTACTGGCATTAAAGTTGTGAGCAAATGATTTTGCTAATGCATAAGCTTGGAAAAGAGCAGTTTGCTGTGGAGCCATCGTTCCTGAGCTAGGTCAAAAATGTGTGAGCCGGAGACTAAAAAACTGTGAGCTAGCTCACCCTAACTCAGCTTAGAGGGAACACTGCTCGGGACTCACCTCTAAGCCTACATATAGAACAGCAAGGCTGGACAGAGTAGCTCCAGTCTAAGCCCACTGATTCCAACAGAAGCACACAAATATCGAGTCCAGGGGCACTTTTAAGAAGAAGAAGATATTTGATTTATACCCCCTGTTCACTCGGAGTCTCAGAGCGGCTTACAATCTCCTTCCCGTCCTCTCCCCACAACAGACACCCCTGCGAGGTAGGCGGGGCTGAGAGAGCTCTGAGAGAACTTCTCTTGAGAGAACAGCTCTGAGAGAACTTGTGACTGACCCAGGATCACCCAGCCGGCTGCACGTGAAGGCGTGGGGGAACCAAACCCGGTCCTCCCAGATTAGAGTCCGCCACTCTTAACCACTAAACCAAACTGGCTTTCAAGACCAACCAATTTTAATTCTGAGTATAAGCTTTGAAGAATTGTGAAAGCACAAGAAAGCTTATTATACCCAGAACTGAACTCTGTTGGCCTTCAAGGTGCCACTGGACTCAGACTTCATTCTGTTGTTTCAGACTTGGAGAAACGACGGCTGAGGGGTGACATGATCGAGGTTTATAAGATTATGAATGGGATTGAGCAGGTTGAGAAAGAGTACTTTTCTCCCTTTCTCACAATACAAGAACTCGTGGGCACTCCACGAAATTGCTGAGCAGTCGGGTTAGAACAGATAAAAGGAAATACTTCTTCACCCAAAGAATGATTAACACATGGAATTCACTGCCACAGGAGGTGGTGGCAGCTGCAAGCATGGACAGTTTCAAGAGGGAATTAGACAAATATAGGGAGCAGAAGTCCATCAGTGGCTATTAGCCACAAGGTATAGATAGGAATTCTCAGTCTGGGGCAGGTGATGCACTCTATTCTTGGTGCTGGAGGGGGCAGCAGTGGGAGGGCTTCTAGTGTCCTGGCCCCACTGCTGGACCTCCTGATGGCACCTGGTATTTTTGGCTGCTGTGTGACAGAGTGTAACAGACATGGCTATCTATCTTGGTCTATATACATATATATTGGTGTATATGTTCATACACTACACTAGTTTGGTGTAGTGGTTAAGTGCGCAGACTCTAATCTGGGAGAACCGGGTTTGATTCCCCACTCCTCCACTTGCAGCTGCTGGATGACCTTGGGCAAGCCACAGTTCTGGCACAGCTGTTCTTGGAAAAGAGCAGTTTCTGTCAGAGCTCTCTCTGCCCCACCTATTTCACAGGGTGTCTGTTGTGGGGAGGGGAAGGGAAAGGAGTTTGCAAATCGCTCTGAGACTCCTTTGGTTAGTGAAGGGCGGGGTATAAATCCAATCTCTTCTTTTCTCCTTCATTTCTAGAGAAATTGATTTATTGGTCAGAATTATGGGCATTAGAGAATGTTGCTGTCAGTCCTTGGTGATATTATATTATATATAACAGCGTTCCGTGCGCCTCGGCATCTAGTCATGCCGGCCACATGACCACAGAAATGTCTTCGGACAGTGCTGGCTCTTCGGCTTGGAAACGGAGATGAGCCCTAGAGTTGGATTCGACTGGCTTGTGAGCAAGGGAAACCTTTACCGTAACTTATTGATGTTATTTATAGTTCGCCTTCCTCACTGGGACTCAAGACGGATAACAGAGTGAGATCGCAATCGACGTGAGGGGACATCCGATAAACAACAAAATCGGAATTAGGGTTGCGGAACCCACCAGAAGTCTGAAAAACAGAACTGAAGCAAAGCACACCACGGTCCATCGAACGACGTTTAATTCTATGGTAAGGTATTAGTTCCAACAAGCTACACGCAGTAGTAAACATAATGCAATGTTTGTGTATTGTGTGGGCATGTATACAATACACACAAGTCCAGATCGTTGCAATGGGTATAGTTTAACTGCTGGGGCGGGGGAGATCCAGGAAAAAATAACTTCCTTACTAAAACACTGACGGAAGGCACACAGATTGTAGCTAAACGATGTGCAATGCAGCCCTATGGAGAAGCGGGGGGCATCTCTTCTCCCCCACCCCCTTACACTCCAGAGGTGCACCCGTTGCAAAGGGGGCGAGGCTCAGAAATCACGACAAACACCCACAAAAACACAAAACAATGCACAATCATTAAACCAGAGACCCGTCAGAAATCTCAGCAACATATATGCGCGCACCCCGGAAATAAAAGCCTGCCGCAGCACCCCCTTCCTCACTGAGGACTCACATCTTGAGCTGTACATTAATGTCCAGATCGCAGCTGTAGACATAGCAGAACTTCTCCGGTTCCCCCATGGCGGCTGCTCCGGAATCCCTCCCTCTTCTCCTGCTGGTATTCCCACCGGCTGATGCATGCCCGGGCGCCCCTCCCACCGCGCCGCTCCGTCTCTCCAATCAGCGGCCGCCGAAGCCCAGCGGAGACTCCGCCCCCCCTTGCGTCTTCCTCCGCCATCTTTTTCGAGGGCAGCGGGGAGACGCTGCCTTGTCCAAACGGAGGGAAAGGCGTTTAGGTGTTTTTTTCCCGAAACAAAGATGGCGGGCGCAGCGTACGGCGACGTGATACGTTCGCAGGCCGAGGCGTAGCCCAAGATGGCAGCCCCCAGTGGCCGGACTGGAGTCCGCCATTTGCCGAAGGGCGGAGAGAGGTAGGATTGGGGATTGCGGGTGGGAAAGAGGGCGGGGCTTAAACTTGCGTTGGACGGAGTGACGTTAGCCGCAAATTCAAAAGGTTGGCTTGCTGTGGGTGAACGCGTTTCCTGTGCATTTTTGTGCATTACGTTTCAATGCGCTTATTTATGTCGTGTTCATGTACAATGTTTGGCTATGTATATTACGCACATTTTAGATGCTTCCAGTGCCAATATTCTTGTACTAAATATGCAGTGTATTCAATGTGTACGTGTGTGTGTTTATACAATCCAAACATTCAATGGGAGTAGATACGGGAGGGGCTGTGACTCAGCGTAGAGCGTCTGCTTTGCATGCGGAAGGTCCCAGGTTCAAAACCAGCCTCGCCAGTGAAAAGGACCAGGCAGGAGGTGATGTGAGAGATCTCACTCTGAGACCCTGGAGAGCTGCTGCCGGTCTGTGTAGACAAGTCTGACTTTGAGTGACCAATGATCTGATTCGGTATAAGGCAGATCCATCCATGCCTGGAGCTTTGGGAGGGGCTCTAAGTTCAGTGGCAGGACACACCTAGGTCCCTGCTGCAGTCCCTGGCGTCTCCAGTCAAAGGACCAAGTAGGAGGTGATAAGAACAGCTATTTTGCAGATAAATTTTGCTCCACCGCGACCTCCCCGCCACATTTGAAACAGTGAGCGAACTCGAGGCCCCTTGCGCGCCTTTGGGCGTGGGTTTAGAATGCTTTGATCGGCTCAGTCTGGAGGAAGTCGACAGACTGCTAGTATCTGTACGCCCAACCACATGGGACCTTGATCCCTGCCCCTCCTGGCTCATTAAGGCGGGCCACGAGGGGTTTCGTGGTGCCGTGGGGGAGATTGTCAACAAGTCCCTCTCGGAGGGACGGTTCCCCGAGGCACTCAAGGAAGCGATGGTCCGCCCTCTCCTGAAAAAACCGACCATGGACCCGGCGGAATTGGCCAGCTACCGGCCGGTGTCCAATTTGCCTTATTTGGGCAAACTGATTGAGAGGGCGGTGGCGATCCAGCTACAGGGCTTTCTGGATGACACTTCCGTCCTTGATCCATTCCAGTCCGGCTTTCGCCCAGGGTACAGGATGGAGGCAGCACTGGTCGCCTTAACGGATGACCTCCGGAGGCATCTGGATCGAGGTGGCGTGGCAGCACTGTTGTTGTTAGACCTGTCGGCTGCATTTGATACAGTCGACCACCAGTTGCTGATCCGCCGCCTCGCCGACGTGGGGATCCAGGGGCTCGCCCTTCAATGGCTTGCCTCTTTTCTCCAAGGTCGGGGACAGAGGGTGGTGCTAGGGGGGCAGCAGTCCCGGAGGCACCCGCTTGAATGCGGGGTGCCTCAGGGGGCAGTGCTCTCCCCGATGCTGTTCAACATCTACATGCGCCCCCTCGCCCAGATTGCTCGGAGGTATGGGCTGGGTTGTCACCAATATGCGGATGACACCCAGCTCTATCTGATGTTGGGCGGCCAGTCGGACTCCGACCCGGAAGATCTTCACCGGGCTTTGCAGGCTGTGGCTGGGTGGCTCCGGCGGAGCCGATTGAAGTTAAACCCTGCCAAGACGGAAGTCCTGTGCCTGGGTCGGACCGGCCGGGGACTGGGGCTCCCACTTCCGACCTTCAACAGGGCATCGTTGGTGCCGGCGCCGGAGGTTAGGAGTTTGGGAGTGCTCCTGGACCCCGCACTAACCATGGGGGCCCACGTGGCAGCCACTGTCAAGTCGGCTTTCTACCATCTTCGACTGATTCGGCAGTTGGTCCCATTTCTCGACCGCGAAGACCTGGCCACGGTGATTCATGCAATGGTCACCTCGAGGTTAGACCACTGTAACGCCCTCTACATGGGGCTGTCTTTGGGGCAAATCCGGAGGCTGCAGCTAGTGCAGAATGCGGCAGCCAGGCTGTTGATGGGCACCCCTAGGCGGGAGCACATCCGGCCTGTGCTGAAAGCGCTGCACTGGCTGCCTATAGCATACCGAATTCGTTTCAAAGTGCTGGTGCTTACCTTTAAAGCCCTATATGGCCAGGGTCCGGCATACCTGAGGGCCCACCTTTCCTCATATATGCCCCAAAGAGCACTTCGGTCTGAATCACAACATCGCCTGGCGGTCCCTGGACCTAAGGAGGCCAGGCTGGCGGCCAGGAGGGCTAGATCATTCTCAGTGGCGGCTCCTACCTGGTGGAATGAGCTCCCGGAAGAGATCAGGGCCCTGCGGGACCTTTCACAGTTCCGCAGGGCCTGTAAGACGGAGCTCTTCCGCCAGGCCTTTGAGTAGGAGCCGCTGCTTCTTTTTCCCCCTCGTTGGCCGCCGCCCCGCCTCCTTCCCACCGCTAATTTTACCAACTGGGATGGAGGAAGGGGATAGCCGAGCTAAGCCCTCGGGGCCCGCCGCGACCACCACTGCTGTGCCTAATGATTATCTGTAGCCATCGGGTTGAGATAAAAGAGGAATTATAGAGCATGTTATGATGTGGGTATGTTCAGTATTTTTAGATGTTTTGACCTGTTCCCCGGCACTGGTTGCCCTTGTAAGCCGCCCTGAGCCCGCTTGCGGGGAGGGCGGGGTAGAAATGGAATGTATAAATAAATAAATAAATAACATAAGAGAAGCCAATGTTGGATCAGGCCAGTGGCCCATCCAGGCCAATACTGTCCCACAGTGGCCAACAATACCAGGTGCCGTGAGGAGATCCACCAGTGGGGCCAGGACACTAGAAGCCCTCCCACTGTTGCCCCCCCCCAGGCACCAAGAATACAGAGCATCACTTGCCCCAGAGTCCCTATCTATACCCTGTGGCTAATAGCCATTGATGGATAAAAGATAAAAAGATAAAAAGATAAAAGGAAATACTTCTTCACCCAAAGAGTGATTAACATATGGAACTCACTGCCACAGGAGGTGGTGGCAGCTGCAAGCATGGACAGTTTCAAGAGGGAATCAGATAAACATATGGAGCAGAAGTCCATCAGTGGCTATTAGCCACAGGGTATAGATGGGGACTCTCAGTCTGGGGCAGGTGATGCACTCTATTCTTGGTGCTGGGGGGAGCAGCAGTGGGAGGGGTTCTGGTGTCCTGGCCCCACTGGTGGACCTTCTGATGGCACCTGGTATATTTTGGCCACTGTGTGACAGAGTGTTGGACTAGATGGGCCATTGGCCTGATTCAACATTGGCTTCTCTTATGTTCTTATGAAATATCTGACTCTTGCTTTGTTCATGCTCAGGAGAAAGATGAGTGCATTAATTGTTTCTTACCCCAGACTGAGAATTCCCATCTATACCCTGTGGCTAATAGCCATTGATGGACCTCTGCTCTGTATGTTTATCTAATTCCCTCTTGAAACTGCCCATGCTTGTAGCTGCCACCACCTCCTGTGGCAGTGAATTCCATGTGTTAATCACTCTTTGGGTGAAGAAGTATTTCCATTTATCTGTTCTAACCTGACTGCTCAGCAATTTCCTTGAGTGTCCACGAGTTCTTGTACTGTGAGAAAGGGAGACAAGTCCTTCTTTCTCAACCTGCTCAATCCCATTCATAATCTTATAAACCTCAATCATGTCACCCCTCAGCCGTCGTTTCTCCAAGCTGAAGAGCCCCAAGCGTTTTAACCTTTCTTCATAGGGAAGGTGTTCCAACCCTTTTATCATTCTAGTTGCCCTTCTCTGCACTTTTTCCAATGCTGTAATATCCTTTTTGAGATGTGGTGACCAGAGCTGTACACAGTATTCCACACCTCTGCAAACACTAAGCCGCTGATCCCATGTTCTGTTTGTCAAACATCAACCACATCCTAATGGCATCAGACAATGAAAGCATACCATTGTTGCCATCCTCCAGGTGGGGCCTGGAGATACCCCAGAATTACAATTGGTCTCCAGACTACAGAGATCCGTTCGCCTGGCAGAAATGGCTTCTTGGGAAGGCGGTCTCTATGGCATTATCTCCTCCTGAGGTCCTTCTCTTCCCCAAACCCTGTCCTCATCAGGCTTCACCCCCATGGGGGGAAAGGTGAGGTATCAATAAAGTAAATATATCAAATAAACCTGTTCCTTGCAAGACAACAGTACAAGCCTGGGAGACGGTGCATTTGCCCAGTGCCTTATCAGAACTGGTTGGCTCCTATGCAAAATACTGTTCACCTCTTGGGAGAATGCAGTGCATTTATGATATCTTTTCTTTACTCAAGTGAGAAATCAATCTGTGGAATTTGCTGCCAGAGGACTGAGTGACGGCCGCAAGCAGTGTTCCCTCTAAGCTGAGTTAGTGTGAGCCCGCTCACAGTTTTTCAGCCTCCGGCTCACACAGTTTTGTCTTCGCTCAGGAAGGGTGGCTCCAGAGCAAGGTGACTTATGCAGCAGCCAAACTGCTCACTCACACCTTTAATGCCAGTAACTCACTAAGTAGAATTTTTGCTCACAAGCAGTGCTCCCTCTAAGCTGAGTTAGTGTGAGCTAGCTCACTGTTTTTTAGCCTCCAGCTCACAGATTTTTATCTTAGCTCAGGAAGGACGGTTCCAGAGCAAACTAATTTATGCCCTGGCCAAATTGCTGGCTCACAACTTTAACGCCAATAGCTCACAAAGTAGAATTTTTGCTCACAGGACTCCACAGCTTAGATTGAACATTGCTCACAAGACTCCATAGCTTAGAGGGAGTGTTGGCCGCAAGCATAGATACCTCTAAAGACAGCCAGTTTGGTGTAGTGGTTAAGTGCGCGGACTCTGATCTGGGAGAACCGGGTTCGGTTCCCCACTCCTCCACTTGCACCTGGCTGGATGACCTTGGGCAAGCCGTAGTTCTGATAAGAGCTGTTCTTGAAAAAAGAGCAGAGCTCTCTCAGCCCCACCTACCTCGCAGGGTGTCTGTTGTGGGGAGGGGAAGGGAAAGGAGTTTGTAAGCCGCTCTGAGACGCCTTTGGGGAGTGAAGGGCGGGGTATAAATCCAATCTCTTCTTCTTCTAAAAGGGGGTAGACAGATTCTTGGTGAATACGTCTGTCCGTGGCTATTAACCATGGTGACAGAGACGAACTTCCACAGTTAGAGGCAGTCAACCCCTGAATCCCAGGGCCAGAGGCAACATCAGGAGAAGGCCTCGGCCTCGGTGCCCAGTTTGTTTGGCCCTCCCAGAGGTACTGGTTGGCCACTTTGAGAGATGGGATGGTGGACTAGATGGACCACAGGTCTGATCCCGCAGGGCTCATGTTCTTAAAGCAGGGAACCACTTAACACCGGCTAGGATTCTCTTGTTTTTGGAAGATCAGACCTGCAGACGGATATAGAAGCAGACATTCTAGGTATTTTAATTAAGTCATAAAACGCTGAACTGCAGGCTGGAAGGTCTGTAGTTCAGCAGTTCGAGACCCGAGTGCCGCATGACGGAGTGAGCTCCCATCTCCGGTCCCCGCTCCTGCCAACCTAGCAGTTCAAAAGTAAGAATTTGCAAGTAGATAAATAGGTACCACTTCGGTGGGAAGGTAACAGCGTTCTGTGCGCCTCGGCATTTAGTCATGCTGGCCGCATGACCACAGAAACATCTTCGGACAGCGCTGGCTCTTAGGTTTGGAAGCGGAGATGAGCACCACAACCCTAGAGTCGGATTCGATTGGCTTTTGAGCAAGGGAAACCTTTACCTTTAGGACCTTGCCCAAAGAATAGGAAAACAGAGGCGAGATTGTCTAGCAATGACACTATTTTATTTCCCCCAGTTCTCAGATCATCACCAGTCCACTTCCCCTTGTATGTTCCCTGCCTTCAGCATCAAAAGCCAAGGAGCCTGCAGAAAGTGAAAATCTGGACATAAGGAAAGCCCTGAAAGGTCATGTCACACCTTGCAGATCTTGGTGAATAGGTCTATCAGCAGCTACTGGTCATGGTGAATGAGGGGAACCTCCATGTTCAGAGGCAGTCAGCCTCTAAATCCCAGTGCCAGGAGGCAACATCAGGGGAAGGCCTCTGATCCCTGTTTGTGTGGCTCTCTAGAGGAACTGGCTGGCCACTGTGTGAGACGGGACGCTGGCGTAGATGGACCACTGTTCTGATACCACTGGTCTCATATGTTGAAATGCAGCTTGGGGGGGGTGCCAAGAACTCGCACCACGTCGTCTGCGGGGCGTGCAAAGATCGACAACAGGGCATCAAAGTTTAGATTGCCAAAATCCCAGTTGCCCGTTCCCGGGCTTGGCATTTGTGGCAGAGCTATCTAGCATCAATTCACCCGTTTCGTCTTTTAGCCCCGCAAGGTTAATTGAGTGCCAAATGTCTATTCTCATCAGAATAATGGAGGGGAATGAATAATTGGTTTTGTTCCAGACAAGAGAAAGAAAGAAAGAAAGGCAAGATTCATAATGCTTGCATATATTTATTAATAACAATTTATTTTTTGTTGTTCAGTCGCACAGTCGAGTCCGACTCTTCGCGACCCCATGGACCAGATCACGCCAGGCCCTCCTGTCTTCCGCTGTCCGCTGAAGTATGCTCAGTTTCATGTTCGTTGCTGTCCTCTTCTTCTTTGACCTTTGACCTTCAATCTTTCCCAGCATCAGGGTCTTCTCCAGTGAATGCTCCGTTCTCATTGGGTGGCCAAAGTATTTGAGCTTCAGCTTCAGGATCTGGCCTTCCAGGGAACAATCAGGGTTTATTTATATATATATATACACATATATATCTAGTGCGGTGTAGTGGTTAGAGTGACAGACGAGAACTGAAGGGATCTGAGTTCAGATCCTCACTCAGCCATGAAGGTCACTAGGTGAGCAACTTTGGGGCAGTATAGTCTACCTCAAAAGGGTGGTTGTGAAGGTAAAATGTAGGAGGAGAGCCCCGTGTACACAGTCCCAAACTACTACTAAGTGTTTCAGAGGATAATCGTGTCTGTCTACAGTATAACAGCTAGAATCGAATCCAGCACCATCTTAGAGAACAACAAATTTGTTGTGGAGTATAAGCTTTCAAGAGTCAAAGCTTTCTTTGCCAGATACAAGTAGGAATGGAGATCTCAGAGGAGGCCTGTAGCTACAGTGAGGCTTTGGGGGGCTCCGCCCCCTTTCTTAAAGGCACAGCCCCACAAGAATTTATCCTGTAAATCCTTTTTTCAATCATTTTTAAAGTTTTTTTAAAAAAGTTGTGTGCTCCTTTAAGTAGAGTGGGGTGCTGTAGTTGACTAATTCCTGCACTGAGCAAGGGGGTTGGAGTAAGTGACCTCTAGGATCCCTTCTACCTCTGTGTCAAGAAACCGGTCTCCTTTCAGAGAGTTTTTCTGCCTAAGGGTTAGCTTTCTCAACTATAAAAGTCATCCCCCCCCCCATACACACACACCTACCAGCTTGGTATCAGAATTGTTGCTTCGGCTGGCAGAAGTGATGAACTCGCCGCCGCTGAGAACTGTCACCGAAAGTGGCCGACAGCTTGCAATTTAGAGATCCATCCCGATAACAGCTTTCTGCACTGGCTAAATAGCTTTTCTTTCTGCATTGAGACCTTCAGCCCCGCCAGAAAAAATATATATTGCCCCACATGCCACAATCTCCTGGCCATGGGCCTGTCTCAGGGTCTTTATCTCCCACTCTGAAGGGGGGGGAGGGTTATCCCAAAGAAAGGAGGCAGGAGGCAGAGGTAGGAAGCAAAATGTAATCAGCTTGATTAGAGCAGGGGAGAAATGGGCAGGGGCAGGAAAACTGCATCTGTGGCCAAGAATGCTGCGCACAGTCAATGCGTCAGGCAAGCGTCTTTCTTTACCAGCCTCATTGAAATGCCCATTTTCACCTCTAGTGAGGAGTCAGTTAGGAGATGGGTCTCCGGAGGGCTTTTCTGTTCAAAGGTGATGCTATCAGGATGGGTGGGATCTGTGCATGTGCATCTGGGGATATGAAAGGGGCACCTTGGGATGAAAAGCCTCAATTCCGGTCACACACACACACACACACACCCCGGGGAGGGGATTTGATGTGGAGATGCAAACCTGCTGCCTGCTAGGCGTCTTTAAGGTAAAGGTAAAGGTTACCTATTGCTCGAAAGCCAGTCGAATCCAACTCTAGGGGTGCGGGGTTCATCCCCATTTCCAAGCCGAAGAACCAGCGCTGTCCGAAGACGTTTCCGTGGTCATGTGGCCGGCATGGCTAGGCGCCAAGGCGCACGGAAAGCGTCTTTACTTCCCCCTAAATGCTGTAAATATTGGGATAGTTGGTTACGAGGAGCCAGAGATGAAGGCTTGTCACCCTCCAGGCGGGACCTGGAGATCTCCTGAAATTAGAACTTATCTCCAGGTGTCAACAAAGATCAGTTCCTCTGGAGGAAAAGACTGCTCTGAAGGGTGAACGCTACAGCATTATACTCCACTGAGTTTCCGCCCCTCATCAAACCCCTCCCTCCACAGGCTCCATATCAGGATATTTAGTTAATATAGCAGAGTTTTGCCCAGGCGTAGGAGCTTGATACTGAGTGCAGGGGAAAAAATCTCCCAAGAATTACATTGCAAAAAAAAAAGGGGGGGGGGGTAAACTTACATTTATTCAAATAGATCCACTTCACATTTATATTGCAGTCAAAAGGAGAGAGAGAAGTCTAATCTAAAGAGTACTTTCTCCTTCCCTGGACGTTTTCAATTAGAGGCTGGACGACCATCTTTCGGGTATGTTGTAGGTATGTAGGGCTCTCTTTCGGCTGTGCTCCTGCAGAGTGCAGAGGGTTGGACTAGATGACCTGCAAGGTCCCTTCCAACTCTAACATTCTATGATTCTATGATCACAAATGTCCAGCTTGTCTGGCATCACATGTATGGGAGGATGAAGGCACTGTCTCTACAGGAGAGACCTGCAGAGACATGTGTCTCCATGGAAGGCCATGTGCAGCAAGTGAGAGGACAGTGGGACAGACAGAAGGGATCAGAACATAAGAACATAAGAGCATAAGAGAAGCCAATGTTGAATCAGGCCAATGGCCCATCTAGTCCAACACTCTGTCACACAGCAGCCAAAAATACCAGGTGCCATCAGGAGGTCCAATAGTGGGGCCAGGACACCAGAAGCCCTCGCACTGCTCCCTCCCCCAGCACCAAGGATAGAGTGCATCACCTGCCCCAGACTGAGATTTCCTATCTATACCTTGTGGCTAATAGCCACTGATGGACTTCTGCTCCATATGTTTATCTAATTCCCTCTTGAAGCCGTCCATGCTTGTAGCTACCACCACCTCCTGTGGCAGTGAATTCCATGTGTTAATCATTCTTTGGGTGAAAAAGTACTTCCTTTTATCCATTCTAACCCGACTGCTCAGCAATTTCATGGAGTGCCCACGAGTTCTTGTATTGTGAGAAAGGGAGAAAAGTACTTCTTTCTCAAGCTGCTCAATCCCATGCATAATCTTATAAACCTCGATCATGTCACCCCTCAGCCGTCGTTTCTCCAAGCAGTTGCCAGGTTAAAACAAAGAGAAGCATCCCATTCAAGGAGATTGCACCTATGCACATTTAGAGTGATGTAGTGCCCATCACCCAATGTCTAGGCACGCATTTCCCAGCATGCAAAGTCTCTCACTCCAACAGTAAGTAGCTTGTCCAGCATCATGTGTGTGGGAGTATGAGGGCACTGCGTTGTGTGTCTGCTTGAGCCCAGCATGAAGTCCTCAGGGGAGGAGGACTCTTCAGGAGAAGGGGAGCCATACGCGGCTGGCTTTGAGTCAGCAGAAGCCAGCAAACAGGCTGATGAGCTGCCGGCTGACCAGGACTCACCGCCAACGGCTGATCCAGAGCCACCGCCCAACTCTGATTGCAGCAAATGAGACTCAAGTGATTAGGACCAGTCCACCAGACTCTCCTCCACCCTTTGAACACGGGAGACAGAAGCTGAGAAGGGAGCTGCAAGCAAGGAGGCAGAGTGCACGTCTCCTGGCCCGTCACCGGCTGCTTGCTGATGACAGCCTGGAGCAGTTGCAGCAGAACTCCCGAGCAGCTGACTGCTAACAAGGGCTCATTAGGAACTGCCTGTAAAACCCAGGGCTGGGAGCCTGCATGTTGTGGAAGCAACAAGTCACCAACCTCTTGACTCAGCGGCCACAGCTCTGAACTGCTCCTGTGATCCAAATCAGGGTTGTGCAAAGTTCATGAATGTGTTGCCAGGCAACAGCGGCCATTAGGGTGATGGCGGTAGGGGAGCACACTGCATGAGGCATTGCCGTACTGGACAAGGTGTCAGCAGGCCTCGCAAACTACCATGAAAGGCCAGGTTTCCTAGCCGGCCTCTTTGTTCATCATCCACCATTTTTTCACCACCAGATGTAATTGGTCAGCACAGCTCTCGCCTCTGGAATTTTCCTCCCTGACCTCAGACTGTTGGACCTTGCTTCCTGTATAATGTTCTGAACTGGATTCTGTTCTCTTGGTAACTGATCTTCAGGCTGAACTTTGACTGTGGAATTTGGCTTGGAATGACCCTAGATTCTGACACATTGTCTCCGCAGGAGAGATCTTCAGGGACTTGTGACTCCATGGAAGGCCATGTGAAGTGAGAGAGAAGACAAAGGAGGGAGAGGGCAGAGGGCAGCTCCCAGGTTAAGACAAAGAGAGGCATCCCATTCAAGGAGAAAACACCTAGTGCCCCGCCCCCCCCATGTCCAGGCATGCTGAGTTTCTCACTCCAATAGTAAGTGCTCTAATGTTGGTAGCCCAAGCTCACCTGATCTCATCAAAGCTTGAAAGCTGAGCAGGGTCAGCCACATTTATACAGAGCCCAGAACCAAGTACTTAACGGCAATTTAATGGGCTTAAAATTTTACTCTGACTCAGAGAAGTTGCTCTTTCTGAGCCAGTTTGGTGTAGTGGTTCTGAGCCAGTTTGGGGTAGTGGTTAAGTGTGCGGACTCTAATCTGATTCCCCACTCCTCCACTTGCACCTGCTGATGTGACCTTGGGTCAGTCACAAGCTCTGGCACAGCTGTTCCTGAAAGAGCAGTTTGTGTTAGAGTTCTCTCAGCCCCACATACCTCACAGGGTGAACATAAGAGAGTTTCTCTCAGCCTCACCTACCTCACAGGGTGTCTGTTTTGGGGAAGGGAAGGGAGAGAAGTTTGTAAGCTGCTCTGAGGCTCCAAGTGAAGGGCGGGGTTATAAATCCAATCTCCTCCTCCTCCTCCTCTTCTTCTTCTTCTTCTTCTTCTTCTTCTTCTTCTTCTTCTTCTTCTTCTTCTTCTTCTTCTTCTTCTTCTTCTTCTTCTTCTTCTTCTTCTTCTTCTTCTTCTTCTTTTCTCAGACACTGATCCATGTATTTCCTATAGAATTCCACTTTGCTTAAGCAGCTAAGAAAACAAGGGCTAGAGCGTATCAAAGAAGGTAATTTTTTTTACCTGACGAGTACCTTTCCATCTGATTATTTTGGACGTTGATGTTTGGAAGAACCACAGATTCCATTTGAGATATGAGCTGTGCCTACATTACTGTGGAAATTGGGTTCCATTTTCAGCCATACAACTGAGGAAAATTGGTTTGAAACGTCTGGTATACCTGGGAAAGGATGTTTTTGGCTGTTAGAAGTATATTTATGCTTTGGGACATCCTCTGCCCTTTTTGAGCTCTTTTGGACACTATTATATTCAAAGGATATAGAGGAGTCTCTTGTTGGATATTTTCCACTATCATCAAATTATATTTTGAATTTGCAAATAGTGTTTTTGAGTTGTGACCACCAATTCTATTGTATCTTCAGTTTATTGTTATTGTATTGGAATAGACTGATGTCTACTGTTTACTTGTGAAAGTTGTATATCTTTTGATGGTCTACCCACACAGTTTATATTTTTGCATACTACGTATGCTTGAGGTCCCTATTGTTTGGCTCAGATTGTAATATGTATCAGCTTGTAACAGCGTTTGGCCACAGACATAAGAACATAAGAAAAGCCCATGTTGGATCAGTCCAACGGCCCATCCAGTCCAACACTCTGTCACACAGTGGTCAAAAATACCAGGTGCCATCAGGAGGTCCAACAGTGGGGCCAGGACACTAGAAGCCCCTCCACTGTTGATCCCCCCCCCAAGCACCAAGAATACAGAGCATCACTTGCCCCAGACTGAGAGTTCCTATCTATACCTTGTGGCTAATAGCCACTGATGGACCTCTGCTTCTGTATGTTTATCTAATTCCCTCTTGAAGCTGTCCATGCTTGTAGCCACCTCCACCTCCTGTGGCAGTGAATTCCATGGGTTAATCACTCTTTGGGCGAAGAAGGACTTCCTTTTATCCATTCTAACCCGACCTATCAGCAATTTCATGGAGTGCCCACGAGTTCTTGTATTGTGAGAAAGGGAAAAAAGGACCTCTTTCTCTACCTGTTCTATCCCATGCATAATCTTATAAACCTCGATCATGTCACCCCTCAGCCATCATTTCTCCAAGCTAAAGAACCCCAAGTGTTTTAATCTTTCTTCATACAGAAAGTTTTCCAACCCTTTTATCATTCTAATTGCCCACTTCTGCACTTTTTCCAAAGCTATAATATCCTTTTTAAGGTGTGGTGACCAGAACTGTACACAGTACTCCAAATGAGGTCGCACCATTGATTTATATAGGGGCATTATGATATTGGCTGATCTGTTTTCAATACCTTTCCAAATAACCCCCAGCATAGCATTGGCCTTTTTTATTGCAGTCGCACATTGTCTTGACATTTTCAGTGAGTTATCTACCATGATTCCCTTTCTTGGTCAGTCTCTGCCAGTTCGGACCCCATCGACGTGTATTTATAGTTAGGATTTTTGGCTCCAATGTGCATCACCTTGCACTTGACAACAAACTGTCTGCTACTAAAAATACCTCAAGTGCTCTCACTCACCCGACAGAGATATTTTGGACTCTGGAATTCTTTTCTTGGTCAGAGAAAGGGGTAGAAGTTAGCAATATAACCCCCCAAAATTAATAGACTAAAATGTGGAAGGGCTAGTCTGTATAATGACCCTGGTATTACTTGGAGGTGTCACATGGAAATACTGACTAGGGTCAACCCTGCTAAAGCTTCCAAGATCTGAGAAGATCAGTCCAGCCTGGGCCATCCAGCAACAGGGCTTGCCGATAACCTGAAATAATCCAACACCTTAAACTGCAGATTCCACTCTCGCCAGTAGATGGCACTCAAACCTAAGAGTTGGGGCCGCTCCCATTCCAGAGGGATGTCTCGAAAGAAGGCTCGAGTCCAGAATGCACACGCATATATTTCAGATATCAAAGCAAATGAAGGAGGAGGAAGAAGAAGAAAGCGACCCCTCCTCCCCTCACACACAACTAAATCTCCTCCCTGCCTCCTTTGACTTACAAAAGAAAAATGGGCATTTCAAAAATTCTCCCTTAGATTGGAACAAAAAGATGATGCATCCGTTCGGGATGAATCACTAGGTGGAAAGCTTTCTGTCACCCTTTAGATATAGACCTGAAATGCTTAGCGGGGATTTATAGCCCCGTCTAGGAGCTGCTAGACTCTGTTTACCCATACGGGGGGAATTGGGTGCCGTTCCGGCCGTTCCTCAGAGAGATCGGTTACTTCATCACGCTGATGGATCCAGAAAATACAATAACTCTCCTTTCTAATACGCAGGGGCTACAGGAGGTTCTTTATCAGCCCTCTTTTGGTGTTTTAATCTCATTTTGTGGGGATGGAGACCCCCCCCATCCCATCTCTCATTTTGAGACGTGTGTGCGCACACACCAAAGAATCACATTATTGCAACTCCTTGCGACAGGGTTTTTCTTTTGCTTGGTTTGGCAGCAGAGGGACTGGTCTTCTGCTATCCAAAGTTGCACCCAAAACCCCTATATATGGCCAGGGGCCTGCATACCTGTGAGACCGCCTCTCCCCTTATAAGCCCTAAAGAGCTTTACGATCGGCCAATCAACATCTTCTGGTAATTCCCAATGCCAGGGAAATCTGTTTTGCCTCAACTAGGGCCTGGGCATTTTCTGGTCCTGGCCCCTACCTGGTGGAATGAGTTCCCGTATGAGATTGGGGCCCTGTGGGACCTTTTACGGTTCCACAGGGCCTGTAAGATGGAGCTCTTCTGCCAGGCTTTCAGTTGAGGTGGCAGGCATCCTCCCTCTATCTATCGGGTCTCCCCTTTTGTGGATCAGAGTCCGCATACTTAACCACTACACCAAACTGGCTCAACTGGTGTAACATCTAGAACCCCAGTTTGTGATAGACCTCATCTGTTGAGGCTTTGACGAGAGAGAACAGGGATTATTATTGTACATTTTTTTGGGATGTATTTTAACTGTTTTTAACTGTTAGTGTGTTATGTTTGATGGAACCCATCCTAAGTCTGCTATGCAAGGAGGGCAGGATACAAATCTAATAATTTTTTTTAAAAAAATAAAATAAATGGGATGTGAACTTTCTTTGGTGAACTTGCATTCAGGCAAAAAAAGAGAGACCTAAATGCATGGGTACATTTGGCCTGGCACTGGTGGAGGACCGTATCATCAAGCCACAGTCAACTTATGGCCACTCTGTTGGGTTTTCAAGGCATGAAGCAAACCACAACACCCACCACTACCTTTCCTGGTACACACCAGGTATTTTTGGAAGGTATGTGGATCCAGGTGGGGCTTATGCATAGCAGGGCCATTGGAAATCTGAATGGCTGTGTGAATCATAGAATCATATGGTTGGGAGGTATCTCCAGGGTCATCTAGTCCAACCCCCTGCACAATGCAGGAAATTGACAAATACCTCCCCGTCCACACCCGCAGTGACCCCTGTTCCACGCCCAGAAGATGACAAAAAACCTCCAGGATTGCTTCCTGACCACAAAGTGGCAAACAGCATTTCCCTGGGCGTGTAAAAAAGGGCCACAAGAACTAAGCACTGAGGCAACCCTTCCTGCCCTCCCTCTCATGATCTGTCCAAGTTCACAGAATCCACATTGCTGTCTGATGACCCTCTAACCTCTGCTTGAAAACCTCCAAAGAAGGAGAGCCCACCACCTCCCGAGGAAGCCTGCTCCACTGAGGAACCGCTTGAACTGTCAGGAAGTTCTTCCTAATGTTTAGCCGAAAACTCATCTGGTTTAATTTCATCCCCTTGGTTCTGGTCCAACCTTCTGGAGCAACAGAAAACAACTCCACACCATCCTCTAGATGACAGCCCTTCAAGGACTTGAAAACGGTGATCATATCACTTCTTGGTCATCTCCTCTCCAGGCTAAATATACCCAGCTCCTTCAGCCTTTCCTCATAGGACTTGGTCTCCAGAAATGCATTTTTTTTCCTTTGGAGGTTTACAATGAGCAAAACCTTCATTCCAAGTTTTAATTCTCCCACCCTTGGGCAGAGAACAGGCAGGAAAGGGGGCGGGGTGTCAGTTCAATTGCTTTCCAGCCCACCTTTGTACAAATGCTAATAGATCTAGCAGGAGAGATAATGGGTGGGTCAAGATCTCCCCCTTCCCCAAGCAGGAAGCAGAGGTTTGGAGGAATTAAATACTGGAGAGACTTCAGGAAGTAAATTTCTGGAAACTCCAGGAAAAACTTCTCTGACCCAGTCTGACATGGTCAGTGGGTGGGGAAAAGAAAGGTGATAAAACTCTGGGGAGCGAGGAAGAAGCTCTGTCTCTTTGGTGCAGAGTCCATCAGAGCACGGAGAACTCTTAGCTGAGGTGCAGAGGAGGCAGCCACTGACCATGTGCTGGCCTGAACCAACTCAGCTGGAGGAAGCTTCAAGGTAATGGTCACTCTGTAGAGATCTGTAGCTCCCTAAGCTAAGGAGCCGTTCTATATTTTAACATTTGATAGGGCATGTATTGAGGGGCAGAGGAATTGTGTTGTACCCATTTCTTTTGAAGCCCTCACTACCACTGAACCACAGCCCCTCACGTGAAGCTTCCTCATGCTCAATCAAGCCATTGGCCCATCAAAGTCAGTCTTATCTACTTAGATGGGCAGTGACTCCCCAGGGCCTTATGCAGAGGTCTTTCACATCACCTATCCTTGGTCCTTTCAACTGGAGATGCTGAGGATTGAACCTGGGACCTTCTGCGTGCCAAGCAGGTGCTCTACCACTGAGCCAGAGCCCCTCCTCAAACATATGAAGCTGCCTTATACAGAGTTAGACCTTTGGTCCATCAAGGTCAGTATTATCCTCTCAGACTGGCAGTGGTTCTTCAGGGTCTCAGGCAGAGGTCTTTCACGTCACCCAGTGCCTAATTAGCTGGAGATGCCAGGGGCTAAACTTGGGACCTTCTGCGTGCCAAGCAGTCGCTCTGCCACTGAGCCATGCCCGACCCCCACACACACACACTGATACACATGGATTTGTAAAGTACACTTTCCGTTTGAGCATAGGGTAACATTTTTAATGTCTCCCCTTGTCTGATTTGCATATTTTGTGACATACATTTATCAGCAAATGCTCTTTTGCCGCCATCGGCACCGTATTGTAACTATGACGATTGTTTCTTTTGAAAATGGTAATGTTCTCCTTGCTCCGCAGAATCGAATCAACCTGGCACATGCATGCATTAAAAAAAAACCAACCACCCTTACAACAATGCATACATGCGCATAAAACATGAGGGGGGAAATACGCCTACGTATTAAAGGAGTCTTTGGTTGTGCAAGCAAAATGCATATCAAGGTTTTTAAAAAATTAAAATTGGGGGGGGGGGGTTGGTCTGTTTTTACTCACAAAGTATTATGAAAAGTTAATCTGTTTTACGTACAATCGCAGAGGGGAAATGTATTAATTCAGGTTCAAGTCACTCACAACTGGGGAGAAATTCGACAGCAACCCTATTACTTAATAGGGAAATTTGACCATATCCCTCTCCCTTAACATTTTAGGGTTGCCACCCTCCAGGCAGGGCCTGAAGGTCTCTCAGAATGACAACTGATTTTCAGATGACAGAGATCAGTTCCCCTGGAGAAAATGGCTGCTTTGGAGGGTGGACTCTATGGCATCGTACCCTCCTGAGGACCTCCCCTCCACAAACCCTGCCCATCTACGTCCCCAAATCTCCATGAAAGTCCCCACCCAGAGTTGACAGTCCTTATTCACACTGAAAAAGACCATCCCAATTCAAACATTGTTAGGGTGTAGCTCAGTCTGTGCTTCCATTATGAAGATAGTTATCTCTTGAGAATGACAAATGGGAGTTTGTACTCTGGGACGATGTACTCTGAGAGCCAGTTTGGTGTAGTGGTTAAAAGCAGTGGACTCTGATCCGGAGAACCGGGTTTGATTTCCCACTCTTCCCCATTCAGCTGGGTGACCTTGGGTCAGTCATAGTTCCCCCATAGCTCTCTCAGCCCCACCTACCTCACAGGATATCTGTTGTGGGAAGAGAAAGGAAGGAGATTGTAAGTCGCTCTAAGACTCCTTTGGGTAATGAAGGGCGGGGTATAAATCCAATCTCTTCCTCTTCCTCTTCCTCCTCCTCCTCTTCTCTCTCCTCCTCCTCCTCCTCCTCCTCCTCCTCCTCCTCCTCCTCCTCCTTCTGCTTCTTCTCCTCCTCCTCCATCATTGATCCATTTCAGGCTGGTTTCAGGTCTGGGTTCAGAACTGGGATGAGCTTGGCCGCATGGAGAGATGATCTTCACAGATGATGCATGGTTGATGCATGGATAGATGATCTTCATTTAAAGTTGGGCGGAGGACACCCCAGGGATATGGCTAGATCAATCCGCAACTGTTAACACAACGGACCATTCCATCGTTATTCACCAGGTGGACTGTGGAGCTCATGTTAGGTGAGTGACTCTTTGGTGATTGCAGTCTTTTGCCTTAGATTGGATCCAAAGAGTTTCCAATGGAGAAGCATAATCAATGAGTTGGGATTTTGTCTTGCGGAATGCCTTGAGCTCCATGTTATCAACAACAACAACAACAAAATGTGCCATTGAGTCACAACCAACTCACGGCGACACAATGACGTTCCGCCTCATGGGATTTTCTTCCCCTTCCCCTTCCCCTTCTTCCCCCCTTTGGGTGTCTTCTTATATTGTTATTTGGTTATAATCAGCTACTTCTTAGTTCTGCCAGCCTTTTTTGAAGTATAGTTCTTCTTCAGAACTTTCATGGTGAGTTCTGGGTATATTGACAATTACCCTGAGTCAATATTTTGGATTAGATGAGGATTTAAGTGCATTAATTGCCATTTACCTTATTTGCTTAAGTGCAAGTGGAGCCTCACATATGCTGGAACGCAATGAACATCATACTGTATGGAGCTCCTAAAAAAAACAACACCACAACTTCAATTCTATTCATTGCATTTATATATTTATTCATTGATGGCTGTCTGTTAATAGCTATCATCTATTATAGCAAAAGAAAGCTCCATTTCTGAAGAGATCGTTCTCCTAAATCTCAGCTTGCGTTGTCGGTCCTAGAGGGGCCACCGGGCTCAAACTTGGTTCTGTTGCTTCAGACCAACATGCCTACCCACCTGAATCTGTCTTCTCAATCTCAGTTATTGTTAGTCAAAGCTAGGGCTACTGGAGGCACCTGGAGACCTAGGGCCCCAGGAGGCACCTGGAGACCTTCCAGAATTACGACTGATCTCCAGACTACTAGGATACCCTCCCCTGAAGAGGGTGATCTCCAGCCCAAAAAATATTTTGTAGAACTCTCTGCCGAATAGAACTCTCTGCCGAATAGAACTCTCTACTGAATAACTCTCTGGTAGAACTCTCTGCCGAATAATCCTCTCTGCTGAATAGAACTCTCTACTGAATAACTCTCTGCCGAATAGAACTCTCTGCCGAATAGAACTCTCTACTGATTAACTCTCTGGTAGAACTCTCTGCAGAATAGAACTCTCTGCCGAATAGAACTCTCTACTGAATAACTCTCTGGTAGAACTCTCTGCCGATTAATCCTCTCTGCTGAATAGAACTCTCTACTGAATAACTCTCTGGTAGAACTCTCTGCCGAATAATCCTCTCTGCTGAATAGAACTCTCTACTGAATAACTCTCTGGTAGAACTCTCTGCCGAATAATCCTCTCTGCTGAATAGAACTCTCTACTGAATAACTCTCTGGTAGAACTCTCTGCCGAATAATCCTCTCTGCTGAATAGAACTCTCTACTGAATAACTCTCTGCCGAATAGAACTCTCTGCCGAATAGAACTCTCTACTGATTAACTCTCTGGTAGAACTCTCTGCCGAACAGAACTCTCTGCCGAATAGAACTCTCTACTGAATAACTCTCTGGTAGAACTCTCTGCCGAATAATCCTCTCTGCTGAATAGAACTCTCTACTGAATAACTCTCTGGTAGAACTCTCTGCCGAATAATCCTCTCTGCTGAATAGAACTCTCTACTGAATAACTCTCTGGTAGAACTCTCTGCCGAATAATCCTCTCTGCTGAATAGAACTCTCTACTGAATAACTCTCTGGTAGAACTCTCTGCCGAATAGAACTCTCTGCCGAATAGAACTCTCTACTGAATAACTCTCTGGTAGAACTCTCTGCCGAATAATCCTCTCTGCTGAATAGAACTCTCTACTGAATAACTCTCTGGTAGAACTCTCTGCCGAATAATCCTCTCTGCTGAATAGAACTCTCTACTGAATAACTCTCTGGTAGAACTCTCTGCCGAATAATCCTCTCTGCTGAATAGAACTCTCTACTGAATAACTCTCTGCCGAATAGAACTCTCTGCCGAATAGAACTCTCTACTGATTAACTCTCTGGTAGAACTCTCTGCCGAATAGAACTCTCTGCCGAATAGAACTCTCTACTGAATAACTCTCTGGTAGAACTCTCTGCCGAATAATCCTCTCTGCTGAATAGAACTCTCTACTGAATAACTCTCTGGTAGAACTCTCTGCCGAATAATCCTCTCTGCTGAATAGAACTCTCTACTGAATAACTCTCTGCCGAATAGAACTCTCTGCCGAATAGAACTCTCTACTGATTAACTCTCTGGTAGAACTCTCTGCCGAATAATCCTCTCTGCTGAATAGAACTCTCTACTGAATAACTCTCTGGTAGAACTCTCTGCCGAATAGAACTCTCTGCCGAATAGAACTCTCTACTGATTAACTCTCTGGTAGAACTCTCTGCCGAATAGAACTCTCTGCCGAATAGAAGTCTCTACTGAATAACTCTCTGGTAGAACTCTCTGCTGAATAGAACTCTCTGCCGAATAGAACTCTCTACTGAATAACTCTCTGGTAGAACTCTCTGCCGAATAATCCTCTCTGCTGAATAGAACTCTCTACTGAATAACTCTCTGCCGAATAATCCTCTCTGCCGAATAGAACTCTCTACTGATTAACTCTCTGGTAGAACTCTCTGCCGAATAGAACTCTCTGCCGAATAGAACTCTCTACTGAATAACTCTCTGGTAGAACTTCTGCCGAATAGAACTCTCTGCCGAATAGAAGTCTCTACTGAATAACTCTCTGGTAGAACTCTCTGCTGAATAGAACTCTCTGCCGAATAGAACTCTCTACTGAATAACTCTCTGGTAGAACTCTCTGCCGAATAGAACTCTCTGCCGAATAGAACTCTCTACTGAATAACTCTCTGGTAGAACTCTCTGCCGAATAGAACTCTCTGCCGAATAGAACTCTCTACTGAATAACTCTCTGGTAGAACTCTCTGCCGAATAGAACTCTCTGCCGAATAGAACTCTCTACTGATTAACTCTCTGGTAGAACTCTCTGCCGAATAGAACTCTCTGCCGAATAGAACTCTTTGCCGAATAACTCTCTGGTAGAACTCTCTGCCGAATAATCCTCTCTGCTGAATAGAACTCTCTACTGAATAACTCTCTGCCGAATAATCCTCTCTGCCGAATAGAACTCTCTACTGATTAACTCTCTGGTAGAACTCTCTGCCGAATAATCCTCTCTGCCGAATAGAACTCTCTACTGAATAACTCTCTGGTAGAACTCTCTGCCGAATAGAACTCTCTGCCGAATAGAACTCTCTACTGAATAACTCTCTGGTAGAACTCTCTGCCGAATAGAACTCTCTGCCGAATAGAACTCTCTACTGATTAACTCTCTGGTAGAACTCTCTGCCGAATAGAACTCTCTGCCGAATAGAACTCTCTACTGAATAACTCTCTGGTAGAACTCTCTGCCGAATAGAACTCTCTGCCGAATAGAACTCTCTACTGAATAACTCTCTGGTAGAACTCTCTGCCGAATAGAACTCTCTGCCGAATAGAACTCTCTACTGAATAACTCTCTGGTAGAACTCTCTGCCAAATAGAACTCTCTGCCGAATAGAACTCTCTACTGATTAACTCTCTGGTAGAACTCTCTGCCGAATAGAACTCTCTGCCGAATAGAACTCTCTACTGAATAGAAGTCTCTACTGAATAACTCTCTGGTAGAACTCTCTGCCGAATAGAACTCTCTGCTGAATAGAAGTCTCTACTGAATAACTCTCTGGTAGAACTCTCTGCCGAATAGAACTCTCTACTGAATAGAAGTCTCTACTGAATAACTCTCTGGTAGAACTCTCTGCCGAATAATCCTCTCTGCTGAATAGAACTCTCTACTGAATAACTCTCTGCCGAATAATCCTCTCTGCCGAATAGAACTCTCTACTGATTAACTCTCTGGTAGAACTCTCTGCCGAATAGAACTCTCTGCCGAATAGAACTCTCTACTGAATAACTCTCTGGTAGAACTCTCTGCCGAATAGAACTCTCTGCCGAATAGAAGTCTCTACTGAATAACTCTCTGGTAGAACTCTCTGCCGAATAGAACTCTCTGCCGAATAGAACTCTCTGCCGAATAGAACTCTCTGCCGAATAGAACTCTCTACTGAATAACTCTCTGGTAGAACTCTCTGCAGAATTGAACTCTCTGCTGAATAGAAGTCTCTACTGAATAACTCTCTGGTAGAACTCTCTGCCGAATAGAACTCTCTGCCGAATAGAACTCTCTGCCGAATAGAACTCTCTGCCGAATAGAACTCTCTACTGAATAACTCTCTGGTAGAACTCTCTGCAGAATTGAACTCTCTGCTGAATAGAAGTCTCTACTGAATAACTCTCTGGTAGAACTCTCTGCCGAATAGAACTCTCTGCCGAATAGAACTCTCTACTGAATAACTCTCTGGTAGAACTCTCTGCCGAATAGAACTCTCTGCCGAATAGAACTCTCTACTGAATAACTCTCTGGTAGAACTCTCTGCTGAATAGAACTCTCTGCCGAATAGAACTCTCTACTGAATAACTCTCTGGTAGAACTCTCTGCTGAATAGAACTCTCTGCTGAATAGAACTCTCTACTGAATAACTCTCTGCCGAATAATCCTCTCTGCCGAATAGAACTCTCTACTGATTAACTCTCTGGTAGAACTCTCTGCCGAATAGAACTCTCTGCCGAATAGAACTCTCTACTGAATAACTCTCTGGTAGAACTCTCTGCTGAATAGAACTCTCTGCCGAATAGAACTCTCTACTGAATAACTCTCTGGTAGAACTCTCTGCCGAATAGAACTCTCTACTGAATAACTCTCTGGTAGAACTCTCTGCAGAATTGAACTCTCTGCTGAATAGAAGTCTCTACTGAATAACTCTCTGGTAGAACTCTCTGCTGAATAGAAGTCTCTACTGAATAACTCTCTGGTAGAACTCTCTGCCGAATAGAACTCTCTACTGAATAACTCTCTGGTAGAACTCTCTGCCGAATAGAACTCTCTGCTGAATAGAATGCTCTACTGAATAACTCTCTGGTAGAACTCTCTGCCAAATAGAACTCTCTACTGAATAACTCTCTGGTAGAACTCTCTGCCGAATAGAACTCTCTGCTGAATAGAAGTCTCTACTGAATAACTCTCTGGTAGAACTCTCTGCCAAATAGAACTCTCTACTGAATAACTCTCTGGTAGGTCTCTCTGCCGAATAATGTCCACAGCCTGTGGGACCTTATGCAGTTCCGTGGAGATTGCAAGGCAGAGATGTTCTACCAGGCTTTTGACTGAAGACAGCAACGAGCTCAACCTCCCTGGCACCCCCCCCCTTTTTTTGTCCCCCACGAGGCTGTGGTGCAATTTCAGAAGTTTTTAGCGCCATTTGGAAATGTTGAGTATTATTTACTTTTCTGAACTTTTTTTTAAAAAATCAATTTATGAATGTGTTGTTCACCACCATGAGCCTTGTGTATATGGGGAAGGGTGTTCTAAAAGTTTACTATATAAATAAAATATGAACTAAAATACAGAGATCACGACCCGTGGAGAAAATGACACTTTGAAATCGTATCCCCCAGTGAGCTTCCTTCCCATCCCAAACCTTGGCCTCCCCAGCATCCACCCTCAAAGGCTGCAGTCACACTGGCAGCTTGGCATGGTATGTTGGCGCCTCTAATCATGCCAGTTTAAAGTGTTGCGGGGCATATCATCCAGGCAGCACACCCTGCTGCCAGTTGCCCACGCGGCCATCCTGTGGTCAAGCATCCACATTACTGCAGTGCCTCAGCCATAGAGTGTGCTGCCCAGTCATTTCTAAAGTACAGGCGGGTGCATATGCACCCGTATGCATGCATAATGTGCTCATGCACACAAATGGGCCCTCATGTGCTTATAGGCAGAAACTCAAAACAACAGCAGAAACAAAACCTCCCCGGTGTCAGAAACAGATAGAATCATAGAATTTTAGAGTTGGAAGTGACCTTGCAGGTCATCTAGTCCAACCCCTGCACTCTGCAGGAGCAGAGCCAAAAGATAGCCCTACATACCTACACATACCCGAAAGATGGTCATCCAGCCTCCACCTGAAAACGTCCAGCGAAGGAGCATCCACCACCTCCCGAAGCAGTCTGTTCCACTGCTCAACCACTCTTACAGTTAGGAAGTTCCTCCTGATATCTAGCCAGTATCGACTCCCTTGTAATTTCCACCCATTCGATCTAGTCTTGCAATCCGGAGCAAGAGAGAATAGACCTGCTCCATCTCCTACATGACAGCCCTTCAAATATTTGAAGACTGCAATCATGTCCCCTCTAAACCTTCTCTTTCCCAGGCTAAACATACCCAACTCTCTCAGCCCTTCCGGTTACCTTTTGCTGCAGGATAGCTCCGAAACTGGGAAACCTTGAGGGAACCCCAAACAGCCCGTTAATACCGGACTTTCCCTCGTATTTGTTTATTCCGCTTCCAATGTGGAGCAGCACAGGTTGCCGAGACTGTGTGACAGGAGGGAGATGTTCTCATCTGGAGGGGCCCATTCTGTAGCGCCATGAACTGCCCTTGAGACCACAGCCAAAATTTCCAGGAGTTTCCCAACTCGGAAATGGCCATCCATTTCCTGTGGGCTTTCTGGAAGTATCTAGTGGAGCCCTGTTGGAGGAGAAAAACAGACACTGAACTAGATGGGTCTTCAGCTCCACTCTCAGAGGTCTTTCCCCAGAGAGCTACTTCCGCCGAGCTTTTCCGAAAGCCACAATGGACCCACTGCCTCGTTCCCCCATCTCTCCTCCTCCCCGCATCCCCCTCTTTTCTGTTTTTGCGCGTGCATGTGTTTGCGCTAATGTTTTGAACATCGACGCCACATAGCCGATGATTATTTGCAAGACAGAGCGACTTAACGCAGATTTGCAAGCTGTTCCCATTTGTTAAATGTCAGGGAAACACATGCAAGTCGGTGGCTTTGGCACTTGGCTGCCAGCTGGTGCTTGGGAGAGGAGGGGACTGAGCGGCACTCGATCAAACAGCAGGCTTTCGGAAGCAGGGGAGAGGCCTGTTCCAGAACGGCACTTCAGATGCTCTTTTAACAGCAGAAGCAAAACAACCAGCGTCCCCTCCCCACCCCCAACGCACACTCCTTCTCCCTCCCTTTCTATTCTCTGGAGGAGCAATTCTTTGCTTCCTCCCCCCACAAATAGCATAGAATCCCCGAGTTGGAAGGGACCACACAGGCCATCCAGTCCAGCCTCCTGCTCGACGCAGGATCAGCCTAGAGCATCCCTGAGAAGTGTCTGTTCAGCCGCTGCTTGAAGACTGCCAGGGAGGGAGGAGCTCCCCACCTCCCCAGGAGGTCCGTTCCACTGCTGAACTACTCTCACTATAAAAAAACAACAACCCGCAATTCCTAACATCCAGCCAGTATCTTTCTGCCTGTAATTTAAGCCCATTATGGCGAGTCCTCTCCTCTGCTGCCAACAGGAACAGCTCCCTGCCCTCCTCTAAGTGTTGTCCTCTCCTCTGCTGCCAACAGGAACAGCTCCCTGCCCTCTTCTAAGTGTTGTTGTTGTTGTTCAGTCACACAGTCAAGTCCGACTCTTTGCGACCCCATGGACCAGATCATGCCAGGCCCTCCTGTCTTCTGCTGTCCTCTGAAGTTTGCTCAATTTCATGTTTGTTGCATCGGTGACACTGTCTAACCATCTCATCCTTCGCTGTCCCCTTCTCCTTTGACCTTCAGTCTTTCCCAGCATCAGGGTCTCCAGTGAGTGCTCCGTTCTCATTTGGTGGCCAAAGTATTTGAGCTTCAGCCTCAGTATCTGGCCTTCCAGGCCAGGATTGATTTCTTTTAGGATTGACTGATTTGATCTCCTTGCAGTCCAAGGGACTCTTCAAGAGTCTTCTCCAGCACCATAGTTCAAAAGAATCTATTCTTCGGCGCTCGGCCTTCCTTATAGTCCAACTCTCGCAGCCATACATTACAACTGGGAATACCATTGCTTTGACCATGTAGACTTTTGTTGGCAGGGTGATGTCTCTACTTTTTATCATGCTGTTTAGGTTTGCCATGGAATGTGACAGTCCTTCAAATACTTCAAGAGAGCAATCATGTCCCCCCTCAGCTTCCTCTTCTCCAGACTGAACATCCCCAAGTCCCTCAGCCTTTCTTCATAAGGCTTGGTCTCCAGGCCCCTGATCATCCTCATCGCTCTCCTCTGTACCCGCTCCATTCTGTCCACATCAAGTTGAGTCTTTCTTTTTCTTAGAGGTCTTCTTCTAAGTGTCATGGTGGTGGAAAGTGCCATCAAGTCACATCTGACTCATGGTGACCCCTGGTGGGCTTTTCAAGGCAAGAGGCATTCAGAGGTGGATTTCCATTGCCTGCCTCTGTGTAGTGACCCTGGTATTAAGAACATAAGAATATAAGAGAATCCAATGTTGAATCAGGCCAGTGGCCCATCCAATCCAACACTCTGTGTCACACAGTGGCCAAAAACACCAGGAGCCATCAGGAGATCTACCAGTGGGGCCAGGACACTAGAAGCCCTCCCACTGTTGACACCCCAAAAACCACCAAGAATACAGACAATTCACTTGCCCCAGAGTCCCTATCCATGCCTTGTGGCTCATAGCCACTGAGGAAGCTCTGCTCCATATGTTTATCTAATTCCCTCTTGAAGCTGTCCATACTTGTAGCCGCCACCACCTCCTGTGGCAGTGAATTCCATGTGTCAATCACTCTTTGGGTGAGGAAGGACTTCCTTTTATCCGTTCTAACCCAACTGCTCAGGAATGTCATGGCGTGCCCACAAGTTCTTGTATTGTGAGAAAGGGAGAAAAGTACCTCTTTCTCTGCCTGCTCTATCCCATGCATAATCTTATAAACCTCAATCATGTCACCCCTCAGCCGTCATTTCTCCAAGCTAAAGAGCTCCAAGCGTTTTAACCTTTCTTCA